>JAJHZJ010000599.1:5318509-5918509 GCA_023548195.1 Bettongia penicillata ogilbyi | reverse complement strand
CATATTTTAAATATTTGGTTGGTTTGGGGGTTGATTTCATACACTTGAATATCCAAACAGAAGGTAATAAATGACTTGAAGAGAAAGATTAATACAGTGGAAAATAATAATTGGAAAATTAAAATGTAGATGGTCAAGGAAAAAAATTCTTCACCAAAAATTCTTGGAAAATTGAAAAAGAAAGGTGAAAAATAAAACGACCTCTTTAGCCTAGACCAGAGAAATGGTCATTCTCTTATTCCAGTTTCAGTTGGTTGTTAAAATCTTTGGAATGTTTTTCCAATGAATTCTTTGGTTCCTCCCTGATTTTCTTAAAGGTGTCTCTTAGAAGGAGCATATGATTTATTTACTGGGATTTATAAATGAAATAGTCTTTTACCTTGATTACAAAGAATCACTGGGACCATTTCGATCCTCCCTGAATGCACTTTTAAAAAGTAGCACTTTTGGTGATCGGGATAAGTGTGACATTTTGCCAGAGTCTTGATTTGACAGTGTGTAAATGGTGAAGTTCTTCATGAACTCAGTAATAAATCCCACCTACTTTAATGAAAAGTAGTTTCATGAAACAATATTTGCAGATTCTTAGCAAAGAATGTAGCACTGGATATCAGTTTACTCAAATCTGATCCTCTCACTGAGTTGCTGTAAAAATGAAATAAGACAAAAAGACTTTTTGTAAACAAATATTTTTTGGTTTTAATTTGCTGAAAATGTGAAGTATTAGAACCTTTTTCAGCAATTTAAAGAAATAGAAATGTAGCTTTTAAATGAAGATTAATCGCCTTAACAGCTTACATCAACCTGAGAACAATGTTCTCATGCACGTTAGACTTAATAATAATGTTTGACTTGAAAAGCAGCTTTCACCCATGTTTTAACACATGGAAATCATCAATATGCTAGTTACACCCTTGTAACTGAAGCCAAAATCATCTCCACCCTATTTTGGAGATACAGTGAATTTAATTTAACATCAAGGATAAACGTGGTCTTAGTAGTTGGGCTATGTGGTTACGAACATAAGGAAAAAAGGGGACATGTATTTTGGAAAATATTTTGAGGGGTCTTCTCTCAGCAGGACAGTTTATAATTAGCTGTTTGGGAAAATACCTTTGGCATTGTGTAATATTCTTTGCCATAGCCTACTTCACTTACAAATAACATGTATATATAATGCAGCTGCACAGACAGAAGATATTTCTAAAGTCACGTGGAGAAGGAAATTGTTAAGTTGGTTATCTATGTAGTATGAATGAATGAATGAAATATAATTAATATTACCAGCTATAACCCCAGCATACCTTATAATTGTGATGATGTAGGGTGGGAAGAATTGATATTAAATGGAAAGGTAGGGGAAAAACTAGAAAATGTAAAAAGATAACATTTTGAAAAAGTCATACTTTTTACCTATTAAAGAAGAAACACTGATTGTGTTAACCTTATGTCATTTTAGCTTCTAGCCAGCCTTAGTACTATTTTGAATAAACCTCAAGTTAGATATATTTCTAAAAATTTCTCAGGGACAAGAGGGAAAAAATAAATATATAAACAAACCCTGACCTGGTAGGGAAAGCAATTAAGAATATGTTCAGAACACAAGCACTTGTTTCACATACAATGCCCACAGCTCCCTGGATACAACTGAGCACTGACAATTAATGTGATTTGTTTTTACTGAAACAGAAAAGCACATGGATAAATGGAGGGAAAAGATAATTTAGGAATGCAGAATATCTACAGAACATTAAAGTTGTTAATGCCTTGGTTAAAAGGAATTTATTATATACAGAGAGAAAAAAAGAATCCTCCAGATAATGTGCTATTCACATTTCCAGAACAATAAAGAATAAAGGGAGAACATTCCTACTTCTTCATGCCCTTCATATGGAAGTTTGACAGAATGTTTTCATTTAGGGGAAGCGGTTCCCTGTCTTCTGTAAAGGTAGGTAGAGAATAGAAGCCTATACTTGTCATTGTAGGAAGCTCTTGGACTTGGAGAGCTAAAAGGGAACTTAGAAATCATTTAATTCAATCCCCTTCACTTCATATATGAGGAAACTGAGGTCAAGAAATTTTAAATGGACAACCCTAAGTCAAATAGCAGAGAGAGAGAGAGAGAGAGAGAGAGAGACAGACAGACAGAGAGAGAGAGAGAGAGAGAGAGAGAGAGAGAGAGAGAGAGAGAGAGAGAAATTGGAGCCATAGGGTTGAATGAAGTCTGATATGCTCTTAAGACTAGTTCATTTCCCTCCGTTGTATTGATGAATCCTTCAACATTAATAAAAACCTTTATTCAAGTGCTTTTAGCATGAATTAGTAAATCTAATAAACCAAGTAAGCCAATTCGTTGTGAAACATTTTTGGAAACAAACTGAAGAAAACTAATTTCTTTATCTACATAACTGTTTTAGAGTTTGCCAGGTTAAAAGTAAAATTATTTTTCTCTGCCACCTTTGTTGTAAAGTAGATAGGTAGTGGGTGTGTACTGCCTTTGCAAATTATGTATTTGTCTACCTGGGATTATTTAAATGAGGCTTGGAAGGAGGAGTGTATTGATATCTTTGGAATCTCATCTATTTTTTCTCAGGTGAGACTGATTCTTTTTGGAAAAGGAGCAGGAGACTGAGGCCTTGAGACTGACTCATTCTGCTACATTTAGAGAGAAGAAATAGGATATAAATATTGATTTAGGGGAAACAATTTTTAGGTTCAAGCCACTATCCTTTACTGAGGAATGTGTCCCAAACTCTTTCTAAAGGTTTGACTCTTTCTACCAAATATTAGTTACCTAAAGATCATCACGAGTGAATAGCAAATGAAACTATTTATCTAAGTGGATAGCAAATGGAAATCAGAGCAATTATACAGATAAGAATATACATACACACAGAATAAATGAGTTTTCTAGCTAAGCATGAGATGATCTCAGAGAGGAGAAAAGCAATAGAGAGAGAAGGAAATGAGCATAGAGTGGGCAGAAATGGAAGAGGAGAAAGTGAAGGGAGGAAAGAGACATCTTGCCCAAGAGGAAATTCCCCAGTCTAGTGTAGCAAGATTAGAAACTGGACCATGCTCAGATGCTAACTCTTCTACATGACAACCTTTTGCCAGAATTCCTCTCTTTTTCCAGGGACTTCTTCCTAGTGGGAGTTGGGGAGGGGTGAAAGGGGGAACCCTGTTTGTCCCTAGCTTTTGCTAGCTCCATCCCATGTTGCAGCCATACAGCATCAGGCAAATGATCCTTCTCTCCATCAATGAGTAGAATCTTATGTAAATGCCTACACTTGAGCTCTAGGTTCCAGATAAATGGCATGAGATCTTGTTTTTCCTTAATCACCTATGTAAGATTTTATAGTTTATAGCATACAAAGAACTGAATAGGAGAGTTATAGAAAGTTGAAAGGGTCAATCTAGCCCAACTCTTGCCTGAATCCTTTCTTACACTCCTCCATATTTGCTTACGTACATATGTATACAGACATATCCAGACACAAAATTTTCAATAAGCATTTGTTTAAATATTTGCAATTATGGATAATTCATTCCATCCCAAAGCACTCATTCTGCTTTTGGAGAATTCTAATTGCTAGAAATTTCTTCCTTGTTTACCTGTAACCTTGCACCTCTTGGTCCCATTTATATACCCTCTGAGAATAAGGTATTTCCTCTTCAAAGTGCTGAAGACAGTACTCATTCATCTCATTCCCAATATCACTTATTCATGCTTCTCATACCCAATTTCTCCAAAGAACTTTTCTTAAGGCCTAATTTTCAAAGCCTCAACCACTCTTGTCAACTTAATCTGATTTGACTTGCTCATGCCCCTTCCAAAATATGTCAAGCAGAAATGAATACAGTATTATAAGTGGAGTCAAACTAGGGCAGAGCACACTGCGATTGTTACTTCCTGATTTCTTGACATGATATACCTATTAACAGAGCCCTCTGTCTTGTTTTCTACCTGTTTTTCCAAATTTATTTCATGTTGGCCCCCTTCATGCTGTATATGTTTTGGTCAAACCAGGCAACACACTTTGCCCTGAAGTTGACATGTAATCTCCCATCTCTATGACTTTGCATGGATTATGCTAGATACCTGAAATATTTGACTTCCTCACTTCCCCTTCTAAAAATACTTGGTTTTCTTTATAGCTCCACATAGCTGCCCACTGCTACTTGAAATGTTGCCTCATTTACCCATACTGTTAGCATTCTCTCTCTTCCAAAGTAACTTTTATATTTTCATCTCTGTGGTACATGTTGCATCCCACCTTGTGCACTGTAAGTTGCTTGAGGTCAGGGATGGATGTCTTTAAAAACAAAAGAAAATAAAATAAGCAATTTCAATCCAGTACCTAACACAACTTTGCATATATAACTACTTAATATTTGTTGAATCTATGATAGCACTTATTTTTTACTATACTATACCATTTGTTCATATAGAGATAAAAGTCTATTAAAAACAAAACAAACAAAAAAGAAAAACAGGGCTTTTTTCATATTAACTACTGTTTAGCATTCTTCTCCTTAAGGTATAAATTTTATGAATGAGGAAATTGAGGCTCATACTTACATAACTCATAATCACTATTTCCAGAACTTACTCCAAGACCTCCTGAATTCAAGGCCAAATGTTTTCCATTATAATATATGACTATTACCATAAAAGAACTGAATATTTGCTTAAGTTCTCAGGTCTCATTCTCTCCACTGAATATGAAGAAAAAGAAATTATAAGAAATGTATCAATATCTTATAACTTATAATGATAAAGGTGAATGATAATTCTCTCTAATAAATGAAAATAGATACAGAAATGATCAAGAAAGAAAACTCATCAGTCACCAATAAAAATCATATTTAATAGAATAATGTATAGTAAGATTTAAGATTGAGTAAAATATATAACTGACTGCACATTCAGTAAAAGCATGAGTAGCAGTAATGATTGATACCTGATAAAATCAAAATCAAGTTAGAAAAAAGTAAAAATGACAAATAAGGGCATTAGTCAGACAATAAACCTTTATTCAGCACCTACTATTATTAAAATTGATTATCTGAAATAAAAAGAAAACTGAGAACAAAGTCAATGAGCCATACAAGATTTAATTTGCAAAGCTAGCATTTGCCTATCAAACCAGGTCATCTGACTCCTTAAAAGTCAGAGACTCACAGGGTTGTGTTCTTTCTCTCTTCTGGACCCTCCTGGCTTCAGAGTGGTCAGAGACTGAGTGATTTAGAGAGATGGTTTTTATAACAAAAAAAAGAGGACTAAAAGTATGACAGAAACTTGTTTCGAACATAATTCATTTGGACAAGCAGGTCAGCTGACAAGTTAGCTTCTCCCAAACTTTCTTAATCCAATTCCAGATATCTTTTCTTCCAAGTGTTATCTTTTGTAACCAGAATTTGTACGGGGGAAGAGGAACTTGTCAGTGGTTAGCAGTCACCACCCCAATCCTCCTCTCTGCTAGGAGGGTCATTATTCAACTTAGACATTAGCTCAGGAAAAAAAATGACTTATTTATTAAGACTGGGAAAAATATCCTTTTTCGGTTAACCGGTTAACCTTTTTCCAGCCACCAAAAAGGTGAACTTGGCCTCTAGTCAACTTTGCTTTCTGCTGAAAAGGGAAATTTGGCCTTTTGAAAAGTCTTATCATCTTATGATTATTTTATTCTTTAAATTATCTCTTACTAAAAGTATTCTCAATCTATTTAGCAAATCTATAGGTAACTTATAGACGAGCTGTTAGCCTGGTTTAGTTTAGTGCTAGCTCTTCTTAAAGAAGGGAGGCTAATCCTATAATCAATAGAAAAATCAAAGTAATCCATAGTAGCTGATATTTTTTCCCACTGTGTGTTAAGTATTGTGCTAAGTACTGGAAATACAAAAAGAAGAAAAGATTGTCCATGCCTGTAAGCAGCTCACAAACTTCTGAGGGAGCAAATAAAAAATGTGCAAACAAGCTATATACAGGATAGAGAACTAATAATTAAAAGAGGGAAGTCATTAGAATTAAGAGGGGGTGGGATTTTAGTTGGGACTTTCAGGAAGCCAGGAAAGCTAGTAGGTAGATTCTCCCATCAGGGTATTGAGTAGTCCAGGCATGAGGTGAAGAGGTCCTGCACCACAGTGGTAACAGTGTCAGACAAGAGCTGAAAGACAGCTCCAGGAATGTTGCAAAGAAGAAATTACAGGCCCTGACCAAAGATTGGATATGGGAGAGTGAAGAGTTGAGGGTAACACTGAGACTTTGAGCCTGGGGAACTGAGAGAATAGTGACTTCTATAGTAATAAGGAAATTAGAAGTAGAGTTGAGGGTAGGGTGGGGTAGGGGAAGGGAGTTAGGGAAAAGATAATGAATTTGGTTTTGGACATGTTTGAATTTAAGATGTCTATTGGACATCCAGTTTGAGATGCATTAAAGGTATGAGTCAGCAGAGACATTAGGGCAGGATAGGTACAATTGAGATCCATCTGCCTAGCAGTGGTAATTATAACCATGAGAGCTGAAGAGATTCCCAAATGAAGTACTTACTAGAGCGAAGAGGGCAGGGTGCAGGGACAGAGCCCTGAATGACACCTTTGGTTAGAGGACTTGATTTGGATGAGCATACAGCAAAAGAGATTGAGGAGTGGTCAGAAATAGGAGGAGAACCTGCGGTATCCTGAAAACCTAAAGAAAAGAGAATATCAAGGAGAAGAGTATGTTCAACAGTATCTAATGCTGTGCAGAGGTCAAGGAGAATGAAGACTGAGAAAAGGACCCTGAATATGGCAATTAAGAGATTAGTAACCTGGAGAACATGAACTCAATAAAATGATGAGGTGGAAAGACAAATTGTAAGGGGTTAAGAAAAGGGAGGATAGAGAGTGTGAAGGGACAATTGCCTTTTCAAGGAATTTAGCCACATGGAGCTAGAAATATAAGATGGATAAGCTTAGATGGATCAAAGGATCCTTTTTTGTTTGTTTTTTGCAAGATAGAGGACATGTGGGCATGCTTATAGGCTATGGAGGAAAAGCTGGTGGATAGGGAGATATTTAAATTAAATGATAAAATAGGGAGTACAGAAGGGGGAATCTTTTCTCCTCAAGGAGACAGGATAGAATGTACTTTCCCTGGAAGTACAATGGCCATTCACATCCCCTATCTTGTTCACATGAATAGGTAGAGTCAGCCTTAGGAAGGAGTAAGGTCACCTTTTCACATGAGATGGTGGTAAAGAAGGAGATATTTACAAAAGGCATTTGAGTGATATGAGATGAGGAAGATGAAGGAAAAAAGGGAGGAGGTCATGGCAAATGTCCTCATTGTTTTTTCTGTAAGACATTATTCACTGTTATCAGCTAAAAGGGTAAGGAAAAGGGGAAGGCTTGGAAAGTTCAAGGAGAGCTGAAAAAATTTTTACCATTACTTGTAGAGAGTGGGGCAGTAAATTGTAAGGTAGGTAAAATAGGATTGCCTATCAACAGTGAATGCCCAGTGGAGCTTGTATAAAGTAAATTTGTATGGATCCAGTTAAAACAGTCATGCAGTATTCTCCATCTTCATATTAGGTAGCATATACATAGGAGTGAAAGTAGTAAATGGTGGGTATTGCTAAAGGTAAAGCCTTGGAAGGTGCAATAATCATTATAATAAGAGAGACAGGGCTTCGAGAATTGGACAGTATAGAGTTGAACTGGTTCACCAAAGGATGAAAATAGGAAAAAGAAGAAAGAATGGATAGTGGAAGTGATGGCCTGGGAGAGAATCAAGGGAGTGAGTGGAGGTCATTATATAATAATGAAAAAAAAGGTGAAGAAAAATATGTAATATGTCAATTCTATTTGTACTAAAAAAAGACACCTTCATAGAAGAAAGATTAGTAGCAGTACCAGAAGAAATAAAGTAGGAATTAAAATTTGAATTTTTCTTTTTTGTTGGAAAGCCCACACCTTTTCTTAATTTCTAATGAGGCACTGGTTATTAAGGATTGTGATGCCTTCTGGATCTGAAAACTGTATATATGCTCTGAGATGAGGTATTGTTTTGGGGCTTATTCATTGGAAATGTTTGTTTGACTAGGGGAGACTCTGGGCAGTCATTAAGGAGCCCCCCGGCTTTGAAAATCTAGATGACGGTTCTTCTCTCTCTAATGATTATGTGTGTTTATGGTCAGACTGTTGGATGTGTCTGTTTATCTGTGAGATATGTATTGCTTATGGTCAGACATTTGAAAGCCCTCTCTGTGATCTTTGTTTCTCTGTATTTTCTCTGAAATTCAGGGTGTTGACTTTTCCCCTGAACTAAGTAAATGATATACGTCCTTGATTAAAGAGATTGTTGACTCCTCAAAAGCTGCTTTTCTTTAGAAAAAGCAGATCTAAGAACCTGTACAGCAGGCCGTCCTGTGTATGTTGGAGCCCTTGCTGTTACACCATCAAAATCAACAAATTGTAATGGCCATGGGATACGTAATCAATTCACAAAGTAGCCTTCAATTTTATTTACTAGCAAAGATAAAAAAATTAAAATTAAAAATGCCATTCATAATAATAGCAAAAAATAAAAAAAAAAATTGGGTACTATATAGGATCTAAGTACAGCTATAAAATTATGCTGACTAAAATTTTTAAGATACCTTAATAATGGAACTTTTCAGTGTTCATGGATAAGTTAGATTAATATTGCTAAAATGAGAATAATTTCCAAATTAATTTACATATTTAATAAAATACCAATTAAAATACCAAAGGATTTTCTTATGCTAGCAAATAAAATTGTAATGAAAGTCATGTGGACCAACAAGTAGGCTGATACATCAAGGGGAACTCAACAGAAATAACAACCAAACTATTGGAAGTGGTTTTGTACTTCCAAATTTTAAAATACAAAGTGGTTATTAGGAGAACTCCTAAGTACTGGGGACAAGAGCCAGTGAAAAGGTATAGGGAAAGAAGATGGACATGTGCAAGAAACAGAAAGTCAGAGTTATTGGATTATAGAGTATATGGAAGGGGATAAAGAAGTGAGAAGTAAAGAAAGAGTAAGAAGATTGAAAACAGGAGGAAGGGGCCAGGTTGTGAGAGGCTTTATAAACCAAAGATTTTAGATTTGATCCTGGTGATAGAGAGTGAGGAAGCCTCCTACCACTATATCTTAAGGTTTTCTGACATAAGTTGATGCATTACTCAGCTCAGAATTTTTTTTCAAAACTTCTCTTTATCACTACTTATCACTATTGTTAGGCTACCTAACAATAAAATGAGGAAATAAATTGAAAGTAGAGTCAGGATTTGATTGCACATCCTCTAGCTCTACACTCTAATACTATTTTCATTCTATCAGGCTGCTTCCACCCACAAGGAAAAAATAAGCATGCATAAAGGAATCTGCCTGCTTCTTAAAAAAAATCTAAAACCTTTAATTTGTGTTACTTAAATAAGTCTACTGCTATTGCCTTAAGTTTTGTGAATGAGAAGACTTCTTTTCATAAATGCAAACTAACGAAAGCGATCACTGAAATTCTGCACAGTTGTTCAGTCAAGAACATATCATTTATGTTACTATTGTTAATAATAGCAAGCATTTATTTAAATAGAGCTTTAAGATATTGCAAAGGGCTTTTATAAATATTGTCTAATGTAATCTCACCACCTTGGGAAGTAGATGTTATTATTCAGATTTTTCTGATGAGGAAATTTGATTTAGATACCAGTAACATAAGGCAGCTAAGTTGTTCATTGGATGGAGTACTGGGCCTGGAGTTAGGAAGACCTGAGTTAAAATTTGGACTCAACACTTTCAGTAGCTGTGTGACTCTGGGCAAGTCATTGAACTTCTGTTATCCTTATCCTTAATCCACTGGAGCTTATAGCTCCACACCCTCCAATCAAAGGGGCAGAGGGTACTGATGAGATATAAGTAACAAAGTTGTTTGGATCTTGCAAGATGACAAAATTTCCCAATGAGATGTTTACTGTGGATATGATGGCAAGTCAAAGAGGTCCATCTTACTATATTAAAGTCATTTTCCTCACACTTAGCACTAGTTCAGTATGCCATTGCTCAGCATATTTGGCATGATGTGTGTGGTATTGTCAATAGCCGTGTGAACGGGAGTCAATTGTCAATAATATTGGGGCATCAGTCAATAAGATAGGAGATGTGATTACTTAGCTTAGAAAAATCACAACCTGAACAAGTTTATCTCTTCTGAAGTGGTTGAATTTCCCTTCCTCAGTAAAGACAGGAATTGACTTAACTAAAGCTCCTATTGAATATTTTGGGAATCTTAATAACCAACAATACCTCACCAATTTTATTTCCACACTTTAATTATCAGTGTTCTGCTCTATAGGTAGCCATTGACAAATTGAAGAAATCTGAGGGATTTGATTTTTCACAACTAACATGACTTTCATGGTATAAAGATGCATTAATCAGTTCTCAAGACTGGAGCAGAGAAAGGGGAAACCACATGGGGAAGAAAAGAAAAAGAAAAAAAAACAGAAAAATACAGTCCTTTCTATGGGATCATGGACCTAGAACTGAAAGAGATTTCAAAAACAATCTAATCCACTCCTCTAATTTTATAATTGAGGAAACTGAAGCCCAAGGAGAGTGAGTGACTTGTTCAAGGTCAACTATATAGTAAGCATCAGAGGAATGTTTTGAACCTGCTCCTCTGACTCCAAATCGGATACTTTTCACAGTATAACAATATCTCATCTATAGCAATCTAAGGAGTTTATGTTCTATTGAACTGGAGGTGGGTGTTACCACACATACACAGTTCAATAAGTACAAGGTAATTTGAAAAGGAAAACAAAACAGTAACAATTTGTTGGATAAAGAAAGACTGTGTAAAAAGTGACACTAGAGTCAGTCCTTGAATAAAAATATGAAAATAACTGACTTTTATACACCACCTTGAAATTTGCAGAGCTTTAACATTGTTTTTTCTTATTTGAGCTTATATTGTAAAGTAGATACTACAGTTTTTAATCACCCCTATTTTGAAGGGAAACTGAGATTCAGAGGATTTAAGCAATTGTGTAGCTAAGTATTGAAATGGACATTATTCCTCCCTGGGCCCCTAGGTTGAGAGATATATGTTGGGTTGCTGGGTTGGGTTGGATAACCTGCCCAGTAACAGGCTTTTGTTGGACCCTGTCAAAACGTTATTCCCCCTTTGGGTTGTGAAATATCTGATGAATTGTTAACAGCCATTTTCTGTTTAGTCCCTTTGCATGGTAACAACCTGTGCCCCCCTAATGTTAGACCCCTTTGCCAGGCAACTACCTTTTGCTGAGCACCCCCCTTCCTCTCAACTACTTTTTGTTGAATGACAACCAGTCTCTGATTGGGTCCCTCTCCTGGCACCTCTTTTCTGTTGGGGTCCTTTGCCTAACAGTACCCTGACAACCCCTTCTGTTTGGGGGCTCTTGCCTAACAACAAGCCCCCCCTGCTCTGTCAGATCCATGTTTGTTGTGGAAACCACAAGGCTGTACCGAGTAGCGCCAGAATTCTTAAAATGCACACACCCACCTCAGTTCAGGGCTGTCTTCTCTGGGTTTTCCCATGAGGCAGCTGCCAGCCTGGCTAATAAATGATGCTCTTGAAATTCCTAATTGACTCTTGCCTGTGCATTACTCACTCCATCCATTTCAGTATCAGAAATGGAATGGGAAAACAAATGGTTATACCACTAAGCATGGCACATCAGCTGTTCTACCACATTGTCTCTTAAAGTGAAGTTAAGGAGACTAGAAGTAGAGATGAAAAGGGGCCACGAATTTAAGAGTCTAAGATGTTTTTATTTGGCCATCGTTATCATCACCATTAGCTCTCCCCTCTCCCTCTTGCCCTAGTTCTACAAATTCTCCTTCTGACACACACACTGATTTGTTTGACCCTGAGCAAGTCATTTAGAACTTTAGACAACTATCTAAGGCCATAAGATGTAGAGAAGTTGCCAACATGCGTTGGTAGAGGAAATTTCCACTTTAGGGGGTTCTCAGTAAAATAGTTCATCTACTGCCTCTCTCCTTAAATTAATCTGGTAATCATGTATTTTAAATCTCCCAAGTGACATAATTATTGTCTACCTATGCAACATTTTAGCAGCTAAGATGAAAGCTATGGTGGCCCTCAAATATTAAACACATTCAGGTAAAAGCTAGCATATTAAAATAAATATGAGTACATACGAGATATAAGCAAAGACATCAAAATATCTAACTGACACTGTTATGGAAATATGTAATAAATATCCTGTGATGGTGCCAAGTAATAGAACAATTCCTTTACTTTTTATACCTTTTATTCTTTCTACCTCAAGCTTCGGAAATGTTAGGCTATGACTACATGAGAGGAAGGGAACTTTTTAAGAGAAAATGAAATGACGTATTGCAGTTCTTGGCAATTTGTCACAACAACTGAACTATACTCCTCTGTTATATTTTGTTTAACAATACAGTATAAATGGTGGCATTTTCTCCAATCTAGTGTTGTTCCATAATTCTTTAGTGGTCTTTAAACCAATTAAGAGTATGAGCAACTAAAGTGGGATAATAATAGCATCTACCACAGAATTTTTGTGAACATCAAATAGATATTATTTGTTAAGTGCTTTGCAAACCTTAAAGTCCTATATAAATGTTGATGTTTTTCCCTTTGGCTCTTACCTAAGCCTTGTACCAATTTGTTTTTCCTTCCTAAATGAAGTCAAGAATCAGTGGTCAATAAGCATCCTACTATGTACTAGGCATTGTGCTAAGCCCTTGGATATGAAGAAAGGCAAGAACCGCTTCCTGCTGTCAAGGTGCTCACAATCTAATAAGGAAGACAGCATGTAAAAAGAAGCTGAAGTGGGTGTGCCTAGAAATGGGGAATGATTAAACCGTCCAATTAGGTAGGAGTACGAAGGTACTTTACATAGAGGTCCAGAGAGGAGATATACAATGTCCCAGGGGCAGGGATGATTGAGGAGGCATGAGTTTCAGAGTGGCAATCTGGCTGTAAGATGAGATTTTGGAAATCATGAGTGCCAGGAGAGCAACCATGTAGAAAATGTTTGTAAAAGAATGAAGTTTGTGTGATTTTTTTAATATGTGAAAACAGAAATGATAGAGAGAAAATAAGTCATACCACCAGATAGAATAAATTCAGTAGCTTCTATAGGATAAGTGTGAGTACTTATACTTATGGTTACTATATCTAGTATAAGTAAAATGGATTTGAGCCATGAAAAAACTATCCTCAATGATGCCATTGTAGTCTAGAGCTGGATGGTATCTATACATTTGGATTATTAACCCACAATAAAGGTTCATTTACTTGTCAATTAAAGGGAGATTTTGTTTTTGGAAAGGACAAACCCAGGACACCATTCTTTGATATTTGGATAATTCTCCATTTTTAAAGTGGAGATAAAGACTTTAGAGCTATTTGTTGCTGTTGTTATAATTTCTTTCCTGCATATAGGTTAAATAAATACAAGAATTTTGAAAGTCACACCTGTTTAACAGAGATTGTCATAACATAAGACTACTGTTTTTATCTTTTATCTGGAATATATAATGAGATGAGAGGAAACAACTCATTTTTGAACAACTGTTATTAATAAAGAGAAAGATGATAAAACTATAGCCAAATTATAATGGAATGTCATATGAAACAATATAAAAACATCTCATGTTCCTAGTGCTTCGGGGCATGGCATCAACTCCCTTAGGTTAGCCAAGTTATTAAGTATGGCATGTTTGCACAGATACTATGGTGAGGCAAGGAAAAGCAAATGTAGGTGATTGGTTCAATTTTTCATGGGGGCAGGTTTAGATGCTCCTCAAATGGCAGAACTTAAAGGAAGGTCAGAGAGTTGAGAAAACAGTGATCAGAAATCAATAAAAAGTCTAGGTCATTGCCAAAAGAGAGAAATTACATGACTTTAGAAATTAAAGTGAAGGCCTGATGTATTTGTATTCTTGTATAGTCTCTGATACACAGTTTTAACTACAAACATATATATATATATATATATATATATATATGTATATCTATATTTGTATATATGTGTGTGTATGTGTGTGTGTCTATATATATACATACATACATACTAAGTGGGGGTTGTTTGAAATGCATTTTGCCAAAAGTAACATAATGAAATTGTTCACACCTTTAGATTTGAAGTTATATCAAAGTGTCCTTCGTAAACTCTACTTTCACAGTTCTTTCAGTGGTAAATGTGTGCCCTAAGTGGTAATTTATTAATGCAAAAGTCACATCCTTGAAGCACTCTAAAATAAAATTGAATCTGCTTGTTGCCATGTTTCAAACAGAACAGAGCATATGTTATTGATAACACTTGAGAGAAACAAAGCAAAGCACACTACATAAATATTTGTTTTTAAAGGCTCGTCTCACAAAAGATATTAGGCAGTAATGGAAACTAATGATGGTTATCATGCTGTATTAGCAAAAATGTTTTCAAGTAGCTAGATGTATGCTGCTCTAGAGAAGTTGCATCTTTCCCCAGTCAAAATAGTTCTCAGTATGGTACATTAGAAAGATTGTTGGATTTGGAGTCTGATTTGGCAGTTTCCTCTCCAAGTGTGAGTAAGTTTCTCTGGATCTTAGTTCCTTATCAGCAAAGTAAGGGGATTGGATTAAATCTCTAAGGTACTTTCCAGCCCTAATGCTATGGTCTATCATCTAATATATACTACTATACATGATAATGTCCTTGAAGAATTGCTTTCATTTAAAAAAAAAGCAGTTTTACTTTATTTTTACTTCTTAATTTTCTCCTTTCCTCCACCCCTCCCCCTGGTATGGAGAAGGCAAGAAAAATAAAAACCATTACAAATACACACACACAGACACATACATGAAGGTGTGTGTATAAAAACAAAATGCAAAACAAATTCCCACTTTACCCTATCAAAAAAAAAAAAGAAGAAACAAAAGAAACAAGAAAAGAAAATATGATCTAAGTTACACTACAAGTCTATCAATTCGTGATATCTTGATTCTTGATTATCTGGAGATATATAGCATGTTTCATCATGAAATTGTGGATGCCACTGTAGTTGTGGATGGTCATTGGGTTGATAAGAATTACTAAGCTTTCATAGTTCATTGCACTTAAACTATCTATGAACTGTGCTGGTTTTGTTTGTTTCACTTTGTATCAGTTCATACAAATCTTATCAGATTTACCTGAAACCATCTCCTTTGTTATTTCTTACAGCACAATAGTATTCCATGATAGTCATATATTTGTTCAGTCACTTCCCAATTGATGGACATCCCCTCAGTTTCCAATTCTTTGTTTATTGTGTTCGTCCTGCGTTGCCGAAGTAGACCATGCCATCAGAGAAAAGCTGACATGACTTGCACTTGACTTTGTTTTGAGCGAGGGAGGTCACCAGCCTCACTTCTCCTCCAGAGCCATCTGAAACCAGTGACCAGATATTCCTCAGGATGACTGGAGATGACCCAGGACAACAGCACAATGAATGATGCATCCTTTATATGTTTCTGTTATGTACTTATTTCATATGTATTCTAAACTCCTATCTATATTTTAGATAAAATCACATGATGCAGGTGATTAAAATTAGATATTAAAATGACTAGGAATTAATGTACCTCATTAGCTTCTATACACAAAGAACAATAATGGATGATTTCAAAATTAAATTTCCTGTGTATTTAATTTTAAAAGGACTATAATTGACATGACATGAGTGCTTTAAACATTGATATACTGTTGGTATTATGCAGATTTCAGAACACAGGAAGAAATAATGTCATTCCAGCTAAGTCAGTGAGGACAAAAGGGTTTTATTTATTAATCAAACAAATGGTATACCTCTCTTCTCTCTCTATGCTATTTAATTCCTGTATCAGCAACCTCATTTTACCCAAGAGTGGCTATCACTGGTAAGCATGGATTTGTAATTTAGTGGAATATTTAGCATAAAACATTAAATAACAAAAGGGGAAGGGAGAGAGGGAGAGACAAATTCATCTTGTGAAATGAGGTATTTTAAAGTGTCACCAACAACATGTTTTATGGTTTTTTTCTTAGAATGTTCATCTTTCTCTGTTCTGCAGTTTTTGACTTGAAACAGGATCTAGGACCCCAGCTTATATATCGTTATGTGTTTTTTGGTGCACAGCATTGTGCATGAGTCATTCCTTCCATAGAGCAGTGTGTAAAATAAGGAGAGATAACCATGCCAATATCGCTTGCTTTGTTTTCTTAAATTGGACAAAAACATAACTCATTCTAATTAATATGATCTTGCTCTCAATTTTTTTAAGTATCTAACTAATTTTTGACTAATGAAAATTTAGGCTATTTAGATAAAAATTGTTCAAATAAAAAAAAGTTCCACCGAGCTAGTGTATTATTAGTAATGGCACAAAGTATAAAGGAGATCTAAAAAATAAAAAATGTAGGAAGTGATGACATAAATCTACATATAGACAACTGGATGATTTCTGATTTTATTTTAAAATGAGTTAGATAACTCAGGTGTTACCTAATTAAATGGAAATCACAGGTTGCAAATTTGCCCATCAGTACTAATAAACCTGTGGTCAGACTAATCAGATACCCTTAAAACAATAAATATAAAACCATTGGGATATATATATATATATATATATATATATACATATACATATGTATATATATATATGATGAATTAAAGATGTTTTTATAAATTGAGATTCAGACAAGGAAATGAATGGCTTTTGATTTGAGCATGTTTTATATATATATAATATATATGTATGTGTATATAAGTACATATTTGTATATGTATACATATATACATACACACAATGTGTGTGTGTGTGTGTGTAGATATAGGTCACCTAGTAATAACAGAAATATTCACTGACATAAATTTCCAGCTTAAGCAAGGAAATACTAAAGCAAATCAACTGGTAGCCTTTTAGAAATAATAAGTAATCAGATATGAGGGTAAGGCTTGGATTTGCCTTTTTTCCCTCCCTCCTTTACACATTTTTTAAAAAATTCAATTTTAGGAAACAAAGAATTTTCCCAAAAGGTTAGAAATATGTGGATAATTCTAAATTCCTTAAAAGAAGACTGGATAAATTTCTCTTAAAATTTCAAAAAATACCTCCTTTAACCAATCAAACCATGGGTCAACAAGCATCAAGTACTATAACAACACAAAAATAAGTAATATTGATGTAGCACTTTAAAGTTTTCAGATTGCTTTAAAAATATTATTTAATATGGTGGCATTACTTCTTACCAGGGCTAACCCTAGAGATCCCATTCCATCCTGTCATCTCCAACAGATTGTCCTTTCTATCATCTATTTTCTATCACTATCAATCTCTTCCTATCTGCCTGGTACTTTCCTACATTGCTTCTTACCTACAAACATGACCTTATCTCCTCCATCTTCAAAACATCCCTGCATTTGATCCTTTCATCCCCAATAACTGTCATTCCATATCTCTTCTGCCCATCCTAGTTGGCTAACCTCTTTGAAAGGGATGTTTGTAATTGGTGCCTCCACTCTCTCTCCAATCATTCCCTTAACTTCTTACAATGCAGATTCTGCCCTTATTCCATGAAAATTGCTCTCTCCAAAGAATCCAGTGGTGTTTCCTCCTCTCTGTAGACTTTGATGCTGCTTTTCACCCTCTTGTTGAAGACTCTCTTCTCTCTAGATTTTCAGAACATCACTCTTTCCTATTTCTCCTATTTTAATGGGTACAACATGTCCTCTAACCATGGGCGTCCCATAAGGTTCTCTATGGGCATTCATTTCTTTTCCATCTATACTACTTCACTTGATCTTCAACTCTCAGATTTAATTACCATTTCTATGCTACTTTCTGAAATCTATCTATACTGGCCATACTTCTCTGTTGACCTCCCAATCTTGAATCTCCAATTGCCTTTAAGACTTCTCAAGCTAGATATCCAGTAGACATTTTAAATTTAAAGTGTCCAAAACCAAATCCATTACCTTTCCTCCTGAACCCTCACTCATTCTTAACTTCCTAGTTACCCACAAGGCCACCAACATCCTTCCAGTCACTCAAGTTTGCAATCTGTTATCCTTAACTTTTCAGCGACTCTCGGCACCATAATCAGTCTGTTGTGGAGCCTTGTTGATATCACCCTTGCAACAAACATCTCCAGAATAAGTCCCCTTCTCTCCTCTGATGCAGGCCTCTCTCACCTCGTGCCTGGACTATTAAATAAACTGCTTATAGGTGTGCCTGTCTCAAGTCTTTCTCTGCTCTACTCCATTCTACATTCAGCCACTGAAGTGATTTTTCTTTTTTTTTAACCTTCAAATTATTAATTTAATTTGATTAATAACACCCATTTGTTCAACTAAGAATGGGTAGAATTTTGAATTCTGATGACTAGAAATAGAATGTTATTTTTAGCCCTTAAAGTATAGTCACAGTTACTTCTCTCTTCTAGACTCAGATCTGATCCCTAGACCTGTACTTTCTCCTAGGCCTCTGGTTCCATTAGTGTGAAATCTGGCCAGCCCCACTTTGCCCTCAACTCTCTAACAATTTCTTCTTCTTTTTTTAAACTTTCTTAATTATTTTTCAACACTCACTTCCATAAGATTTTGAATTCCAAATTTTCTCCCCTTCTCTCCCCTCCCCTACCCCAAGATAGCATGTAAATTAACATAGGCCCATCATGTATGTTCATATTAAACCTATTTTCACATTCTGTGTTTGTTGGAGACCCAGACTCAGCTCATTCACTCCTTTCTGTCCCCCCCTTCCCTCTCTTCTCCAGGGGAAGGTAAATTTGGATGGCCAGAGAACACCCAGTTAACTCGGGGTTTACATATCAGATTTCTTTCTTTCTTTCTTCCCTCTTTCTGTCCCTCCCTTCCTTCCTCTCTCCCTTCCTTCCTCAAAACCTTAAACACACTGCACTCTGAAGCCCATACATTGCACAAGAATAGGTTCCTGCCCCAACTCCACTTAATGACTTTTTTGGTAACCCTCCTGGCTTCATAGTGATTATCAATAGTAGCTGTTGCTCTTACCCTCCCAGCTTGATTGACATTTTTTTTTGGCTCATTAAAGGGGCCATTCCCTGATTACTTTTTAAAGAGGCCTGTTCACTCAATGGGTGTTACTTTCCTCTTGAGTACCTGAATAGGCCAAGATCTTCCATTGCATCCTGGGTCTTTTCCAGTCATCCTGATGAATACCTGGTCACTGGATCCTGAGCCGTCTGGATGACCTTGCACAGCCTTCCCTCACTTAAAACAAAGTCAAGTGCAAGTCATGTCATCATTTCTCTGATGTCATGGTCTTCAAAAATGAAGAATGAGCACAGCAAGATTTTTCACATTATTCATGTTGTAAAGAAGTATAAGAGAAACCATGAGAAGAAACAAAAACAGAGAGAGAGAGAGAGAGAGCAGATAATGTGCTTTTATCTGCATTCAGACTGCATAGTTCTCTTTCTGGATGTGGATAGTATTTTCCATCAAGTGTCTTTTGGAATTGTCTTAGATAATTGCATCTATATTAAGCCTATCAAAGTAGTGATCATACAATGTGGCTGTTACTGTCTACAGTGTTCTCCTGGTTCTGCTCACTTCACTCAGCATTAAGTGGAATAGGTGTAGTGAAGACTTCTCAGATTGTAATTTTTCTCCCAGGGGTGAGGTAAGACCGAGAGGCTCAAGTTTACAATATTTTTAGAGTGGAATAATTCCATGTAAGGATATAAAACTGTGTAGTACATTAAGGTCTCAATGACTGGATAAAGCTTACATAATTATTTGATGTCTTCATTTCAAAAGGGATTGGTTAGATTTCACGTCTAGAATGTAAGATTGTATTCTCAGCTAATGAGGACAATGGTCAGTGGGAAGGGAAGGACTTGCTTTAGGGTGTGTGTATATATATATATCACTGCTTTTCCTTTGTCTTATTTGAGAGGCTTCTGAGTAATTAATTTAAGTAGGGATCCAAGCCATCCCACACAGCGTCATTCATATAAGTCTTCCAGGTTTTTCTGAAATTCAACTGTTCATCACTTCTTATGGCACAATAGTATTCCTTTACATTCACACACCACAACTTGTTCAACCATTCACCAACTGATGGACATCCCTTCCATTTCCAATTCTTTGTCACCACAAAAAGAGCTGCAATCAATAGTTTTGTGCAGGAGGGTCTTCTTCCAATTTGTATGATCTCTTTGGGATATTGCTAGAAATGATATTTCTGGGTCAAAGTGATCTTTCTTAAAGCAGTGTTCTGACCCTTTCACAACATGATTCAAATTCTAATGCCTCCCTATTACCTCTAGAATCAAACGAAATAATCCTCTGTTTGGAGTTCAAAGCCTACCTTTAAATTCAAAACCTTCTTAACTCACCCCTTCCTACCTTTCTAGTTTTTTCCACCTTATTCCTGCTAGATATTCTTCAATATAATGACAGTGGTCTTCTTGCCATCCTAAAATACCCATCTCTTGGCTCTAATTTTCTCTGGTTGGTTGTCCTCAATGCCTAAAATGTAATCCTTCCTCATCTCTACCTACTGGATCATCTGGCTTCCTTTAAGTATCAACTGAAACCATATTTTCTATAAGAAGTCTTTCCCAAATCATCTTAATTTTAGTGCCTCACTTCTCTTATTTACATTCTATTTACTCTGTACATACCTTGTTTGTATATATTTGTCTGCTTGTTGTCTTCTCCACTATTTTGTAAGATCCATAATGGCAAGAACTACCCTTTGCTCCTTTTGTATTCCCAGAACTTAGCACAGTGCCTGATATATAGTAGGTACTTAATAAATGTTTATTGATTGACTGGAAGGAGTTCTTACAGAAGGTGGGGTTTTAGCTGGTACCTGAAGGGAATCAAAGAAGACAGGAAACAGAGAAAGAAGAGAGAATTATAGGCATGGGGGAAGCATGTGAAAATACATAATGTCATCAGATGGAATATCCTGTGAGGGGAATAGAAAGGAGTGCATATTACTGGATTGGAGAGAATGTGTACCAAGACTGGGAAGGTAAAAAGGGAGGTACTAGATTATTATGGACTTTAAAAACCAAACAGAGGATTTTATATTTGATCCTGGAGGTAGTAAGGAGTCACTTAGGTTGAATGAATAGGGGTAATGAGTGGTACTCACTTAAATCTACACGTTAATAAAATTACTTGGACAGAGTGGAGGATGTACTGGAGTAGGGAGAGATTTGAGGAAGGGAGTTCAACCAACACACCATTGTAATAGTCAAAACATGATGTGAGGAGAGCCTGTACCAGGGAGGTACCAGTATTAGAGGAAAGAAGGGGATCTATACAAGAGATATTAAAAGGTAAAATGAAATTAACTTGGCAACTGATTGGACTTAGGGGCAGGGAAAGATTGAGTGAGGAGTTTAGCATGACACCTAAGTTGCAATCATGGGTTCCCTGGAAGGATGAGTGGTGCTCTCAAAAATATCAGGAAAATGAGGGGATTTAGGGAGGAGTTAATGAGTTCAGATTTGGGCAAGTTGAGTTTAAGATGTCTATGAGACATTCAGGTCAAGATATTCCATGGTGTTTTCATTCCGTCATTTCAATCATGTTTGACTCTTTGTGACTCCATCTGCAGCTTTCTTGGCTGGAGTGGTTTGCCACTTTATTCTCTAGCTCATTTTACAGATAGGGAAACTGAGGCAATCTTAAGTGACTTGCCCATGGTCACATATCTAGTGTCTGAAGCCAAATTCGAACTCAGGAAGATGAATCTTTGTGACTGTAGGCACTCTATTCACTATGCCACCCACTTGCCCTGAGATATTCCATAGGTAGGTGAAAATGTGAGAGTGGAGGTCAGGAGAGACATAGAGTAAATTAATTGTATAAAAGCGATAACTGAATCAATGGAAGTTGGTAAGAACACCAAATAAAATAGTATTGTGAGAGAAAAGAACCCATGATCAGCTGTCACAGGATCATGGATTGATACACTCTTTTTTTTTTGTAATAAAAATTTATTTATTTAACTTTTTACATTCATTTTCACAAAATTTTGGGTTCCAAATTTTCTCCCCTTTTCTCCCCTCCCACCACCCCAATACACCGAGCAATCTAATTTTCCCTATCACCAATCTGCCCTCTCTTCTATCATCCTTCCCTTCTCTTGACCCCATCTTCTCTTTTGTCCTGTAGGGCCAGATGACTTTCTATTCCCCATTAACTGTATTTCTTATTTCCTAGTAGCAACAACAATACTAAACAGTGGTTCCTAAAACTTTGAGTTCCAAATTCTCCCCATCTCTCCCTCCCCACCCATTCCCTTTGGGAAGGCAGGCAATTCAATATAGGCCCTATCTGTGTAGTTTTGCAAATGACCTCGATAATAGTTGTATTGTGTAAGACTAACTGTATTTCCCTCCATCCTATCCTGCCCCCTATTGTTTCTATTCTGTATTTTGATCCTGTCCCTCCCCGAGGGTTGACTTCAAATTGCTCCCTCCTCCCATTGCCCTCCCTTCCATCATCCCCTCCCCCTTGCTTACCTCCTTCTCCCCCATTTTCCAGTATTGTAAGATAGGTTTCATACCAAAATGAGTGTGCATTTTATTCCTTCTTTTATAGAATGTGATGAGAGTAAACTTCTTGTTTTTTTTCTCAGCTCTCCTCTTTTTCCCTCCACTAAAAAGTCTCCTGCTTGCTTCTTGAATGAGATATAATTTACCCCATTCCATTTCACCCTCTTTCCTCCCACTACATTTCTCTCTCACCATTTGCCTTAATTTCTTTTAAGATATGGTCCCATTCTATTCAATTCACTCTGTGCTCTCTGTTTCTGTATGTGTGTGCATGTGTGTGTGTGTATGCATACATGCGTGTACGTGTGTGTGTATGTGTGTGTGGTCCCACCAACTACCCAGATACTGAAAAGTTTTAAGAGTTACAAATATTGTCTTTCCATGTAGGAATGTAAACAGTTCACTTTTGGTAAGTCCCTTATGACTTCTCTTTGCTGTTTACTTTTTCATGCTTCTTCTCATTCTTGTGTTTGAAAGTCAAATTTTCTTTTCAGCTCTGGTCTTTTCATCAAGAATGCTTGAAAGTCCTCTGTTTCATTGAAAGACCATATTTTCCCCTGAAGTATTAGACTCAGTTTTACTGGGTAGGTGATTCTTGGTTTGAGTCCTAGTTCCTTTGACTTCTGGAATATCCTATTCCACGCCCTTCAATCCCTTAATGTAGAAGCTGCTAGATCTTGAGTTATCCTGATTGTATTTCCACAATACTGGAATTGTTTCTTTCTACCTGCTTGCAATATTTTCTCCTTGACCTGGGAATTCTGGAATTTGGCCACAATGTTCCTAGGAGTTTCTCTTTTTGGATCTCTTTCAGGCGGTGATTGATTCAGTACTTATTTTGCCCTCTGTTTGTAGAATCTCAGGGCAGTTTTCCTTGATAATTTCATGGAAGATGATGTCTAGGCTCTTTTTTTGATCCTGACTTTCAGGTAGTCCCATAATTTTTAAATTGTCTCTCCTGGATCTATTTTCCAGGTCAGTTGTTTTTCCCATGAGATATTTCACATTCTCTTCCACTTTTTCATTCTTTTGGTTTTGTTTGGTGATTTCTTGGTTTCTCATAAAGTCATTAGACTCCATCCGTTCCATTCTAATTTTGAGAGAACTATTTTCTTCAGTGAGCTTTTGAACCTCCTTTTCCATTTGGCTAATTCTGCTTTTGAAAACATTCTTCTCCGTATTGGCTTTTTTAACCTCTTTTGCCAATTGAGTGAGCCTATTTTTCAAGGTGTTATTTTCTTCAGCATTTTTTTGGGTCTCCTTTACCAAGGTATTGACCCATTTTTCATGCTTTTCTTGCATCTCTCTCATTTCTCTTCCCAGTTTTTCCTCCACCTGTCTAACTTGATTTTCCAAATCCTTTTTGAGCTCTTCCATGCCCTGAGCCCACCGGACATCCACCTGGGATGTCTGGGATACAGAGACTCCATGTCTTTCCCTGATGGTAAGAATAGTTCCTCGTCATCAGACTTGAAAGGTGGGAACATCTGTACCCCCTCCAAGTAGCTTTCTATAGTCTTATTTTTCTTCCCTTTTGTGGGCATTTTCGCAGCCAGTTACTTGACTTCTGAGATTCCTGTCCACCCCTGCCTAGATACGCCCAACTAGTGGTTGGGGTCTGAAATTCAAATGGGCTTTTCGTGGCAGGCATGGCTGCTATTCAATGTGAGCTTAAGTTCTGGTGCTGGGGTGGGGGCAGGGCCTCCTCCCAGGCTCAATTCCCTCAGGGGGTTTATGCAGAGACCTTTGGTAATGGCCCTGAACTTCTGCCTGCTTGTCCGGGATTCCGGAGGCTGCCTGCTTCTCCCTCTGCTGCTGCCTCTGCCACTGCCTCCCCAGGGGGCCCAAGCCACGAAGACACCCTGCTCCCCTCTCAGCCAGCCTAGATGTCTCTCTCACTGACCTATAGCTTCTGTGGGTGGGGGGACCTTCGTGGCCGCCGGAGATTCCGTCCCCGAAGCCTGCTTGGATCTGCTCCTCTGAGGTGGCCAGGATAGTTCAGGAAAGTGGACTCCACTTTCTGGGGCACGATGGACCACTGGGGCTGGCTCTCCAGGGCTCTCTGTAACGGAAATCTTTTCCACTGTGTTTCTGCGCACCTTGAAGTGATCCAGAATTTGTGGGGAGTTCTTGTTGCAGGAAATATATGGGCTGTGGGTTCGGAGCTAGCATACGTGAGTCTTTCTACTCCGCCATCTTGGCTCCAATCCCCCCCCCCCATACACCCTTTTTGAAAGCATTAGTAGTATTGATTTGATTAGAGTTCCTAGAGAAGGTAGTAAAGAGGGAATAATTGCACATTTCTATGACAGGAAGATAACAATAAAACCTGTTCCGATGGTTGGGTTGGACATCAAAGGGTAACAGGGTGAGTTCTCACCAAAAGGGGACAGCGTGGCTCCGGGAAAAAAAAATAAAATTCGATTGGGAGAACCAAGGAGTTCAGAGGGAAACCACTCAATTTTCTCTGAAAAGTAAAATACAAAGTCCGCTTAGAGCATGAGGAAAGGGTGTTGTTGGAATTTTGAGAAGAAAAAAATTTGGAAACAGTCACTGTGGGCAATGGGAATCAATCAGGGAGAAAGAAAAGGATTGTCTTGCTGCCAGGAGAGCTCAGTGGAGGTTAGATTAGACATTTGTCATCTACACAACAGCTTGGTTGGAGAGTTTCCTCTACTTTTGTTCTGCACTTAGTAAACACTTAATAAATCCCTTTGTGTTTAGCTTCCTCTAAGAGGGCACATAGCAAATATCTCTTGACTGACCGATTGTTTAGCAACACGAGTAGAAATGGAGGTGATGAACAGAGGGAGTAACTAACCCAGGGTTGGGTTTTGGCAAGATATGAATGATGATAGGGCAAGGGGGCAAGTTTTCAAAAGGAGAACACAGTGTGGAATTGAACTGGTTTAAATATAGGATAGAAAGAGAAAGTGAAGTCAAAACAGAGGTAATGAATGGACAAGGAAAGCATTAACAGACAGCAGGATTTGAGGTCATGATGCAATTCTTTATGAAGAATAACTTTAGGAGAGGTGAGCCATAGGCAATGATGGAATCATAAGAGTTTGTGTTCAGATGGTGGAATGTCATTGTTTTTTGGTGGTTTTAAGTGCAGCTAACATTTAGGCAGGTTGGAAATATTCAATTAAGTTCAAGTGACTTTTTTGAGAACTCTTTCATGTCTATTAAGAAGGTGTTGGGAGCATATTCCAAGTTCCATCAGAAAGAACAGCAAAAGCTATAACAACATTCAAATCCACTGACATTCATTCTTTTGCCTGGATAGGGGAAAAAATGTGGAACTTGGCTAACTGCTTCAATAACAGATTTAATACTGCCTGTGTAGATTAGCGCAGGCTGTACCCTGCAGTTTATGAAATATTTAAGGGGGAGAAAAAAGCTTAGATAAATCCAGCCACAGTAGAAAACCTTGGCTTCCAAAATCTCTTTACTCATGTTAAAGTATATTGAAATATATTCCAGGCTATAAATCCGTGGTAAATTAAATCTGATAACTTTCTGACCATTTTAAGGTCCTCTTTTATGAGATTTAGATTATATCGTCTAAAACAAGAATTTCCATTAAAGAGCATAGTAAGATGGTTCTGCTTCATCCATGAATTTCCATTAGTGAAAGCGGATACTGTGTCAGTCTGATATATCTGTATGTACTATATGTGTATGCATATATGTATGTACATACATGTGTATGTGTGTATGTATAACTGCATATGTACATTTATATTATAATTGATGCCCCATCACCTTCTCTCACTTGAACATTTGTCATTCTTTTAAAAAAGAATACAGTCTCATATAATTTCAGGAGACATGAACAATAAAAATGATCTTCAAGTATAACTGGTAACATGCTCCTAACCAGAAAAGTACAGTAATACAGAATTGACCTATGGCACAAACCTATCCACTTCATGTGGAATTACAAAAATCTTCAGACACAGAAACAATCTTTACAGAATGTGGACATGTGATCATTTCAATAAAGTTATTGAAACTGACTCAATCTACTGAAAGATTCTATAGTTGGTGACAGTTCAAATGTTACTAATTAATCTGAGGTGATTTCCAAATGTAAACAGAAGCTAACTTCTATGTCATACTGTGAGGAAATAAGATGGGCATTCATTGTGAATTAGATTTTCATCTTCCTTTTCAAAACCTCCGTCTGCACCATTTCCTTCCCCACTACCTAGAAACATATCCATATCTTTCCTGTTCTTAAAGATATAACCCTTCTTGTGACCCTGTCATTCCTTTACACTGTTAACCTACACACCTGTTTCACAACTAACTTCCTAAAACAAGCGTTCCTTTCAGTATTTGCCCCCATTTTCACCTCCTACTCACCTCTAAGTCTGGCAATCTAACTTAAAATCCTACAGTTGCTTCAAACTGTCTTCTCCAAGGCTCCCTATGATTTTTCTCTTTTTATCTTAAGTTCATTGATATTTTATCATTTGTATATCTATTCTTTTCTGAGTACAATTCTCCTTCCCTATTGAAATATCATTTTGAACAGTTTAAAAAAGGAAGGGAAAATAAAGCTTTTCAGCAAAATAAAACAGTTTATCAACCATGTCTGACATGGGCAATATTCTTCCTCAATGAAGGGAGAGAAATCCATTTAAACAACACCAACAGCTTTTCTCTAAGGCCAAGTTTAGCAATTACATCTATTTGGCATTTAGATTTAAAAATATGCTTCTGTCTGTTGGTTTTGTATTTGCCTTTCTTTTCTGGTTCTGCTTTTCTCCTCTATGTCAGTTCATATAAGTTTTCTAAGGTTTTTTTTTTTTTTTCTGTGAACTGTTTGTTTGCCCTTTGCCATCATTTATCACCTGTTAAATCCATTGGACTTTCCTCAGTCCTTATTAGAGCTCTCTGCAGCTTTTAACACCCAGCGTCTGTCTTCTGGCTGCTTTGACACATCCATCTCCTCACATCTCCTCTTACTTGTCTGCCTACCTCTACTTAGTCACTGGGATATCCTCCTCTGGACATCTAAATGTGTTTATTCCCTCCATTTCTACCTGGAATGTTCTTCTTTTCTTTCAAGGTTTTCTTTTCTAATGTCATCAATTCTCAAAGGTTCAGTGATCATTTCCACGCAAGACTCCTAAATATATATTTCCTGCTCTGAGTTTTATTTTGACCTCCAGTCCCATATTACTTTCTACCTGTAGGACATCTCTACCTGAGTATTCTACAGACATCTCAAATTCACATGTCCCAAACAGAAGTGATCGTAAGGTCAGTCCTTCTACATACTTTCCCATTTCTGTTAATGGTGCTGGAAATTTTTGATCAACCAAGTTCACAACCTTTTTGCAATTCTTGACTTTTTTCTTCCCTTTAATTCCCACCTCCAATAATATTCCATGTTATAAATCCACAGCATTTTTTGCATCCGTCACCTTCTCTCCACTGCTACTACTTCACCTCTAGCAGAGTAACTCATCACCTCCCACTTAATCTGTTAGGGTAGACTTTTCACTGATCTCCCTATCTCTGATTCATCTCCTTTCCAAGTCAGCTTCCACAGAGAGGTCAAATTTATAGTTCTGAAATATACATTTGAACCCTTCCCAAAATCAGTTATTGGCTCCTCTTTTAGTGTAGAATATAAACTCTTCTCTCTAGTATTTCAGACCTGTCACAGACTGGTTCCCAACTGCTTTCCCAGTCTTATTTTATGTACTCTCCCTTTATAAACTTTGGGTTTGAGATACACTAACTGATTAGCTTTCCCCAATATTTGGCATTCTATCTCTGGCCTTGGTGACTTTGAATAAGTATTCCCCCATCTCTTGATTGCATCTGTACCTTACAGAGCACATATTAGGCTTTGTTTCTTATGCAAGGATTTTCCTGGCCTACTCAGTTTTCAACATTTTTTATTATTTATACTACTGAAAATTATTTATACTACTTTGAATGAAAGAATGGGTTTTAAAAATACCCATCCATCTATCTGTCTATGTATCTAGTATATATCTATGTATGCATGTATCTATGTCATCCATCTACATATATTTATGTGTATGTATGTACTTATATTTGTATGTATGCATTTATCTACATATATCTATATGTATGAATGTTTGCATGTATGTATATATGTATCTATCACTGCACATATTGTTAATATTTGGTTACTTGTGTATATGTCTTATCGATCACCACAGTAGATTGTAAGTTCGCTGTAGGACAGCGACTGTTTTGCTCTTGTCTTTACACTTCAGTTCCCTAGATAAGTGCCCTTTATCTAACATCTGCTTAATAAATGTTGGTGAAATTGAAGTGAATTGAATTCTTGATCCAGGAAGATCTCAGACAACTCATCTCGGCTCTAAAAGAAACTTCTGTTTTTCCTTTTCCAGGATATTTTATTTAGCCAGGCAGGCTCATCCCTGAAGAAATGTATATTTCTGTGAACGTCATTCTTTTCATTTTGCAGATGGTAAAATGGGTAACTAAAGTTAATTTAATACTAAAGCATTGTTCCTCTTTATGATGGGTTATGTGGTCCCTTCCAGAGCAAGGGTAGCTAAAATATACCATCCCCTGATGGATACTTTAGTGACCTCAGGAGCTATTAATGGGTAGGCAGGTGTTTGTAATGCAATTAGTGCTAATTAGCTAGTTTGTTGACACTATTAAATGGGAAGGAGTAGAATAAATATAGAATAGAGGTCTGATTATCTCAGACCTGGAAATAGATTTTGTCTTGGGCAGAGATAATGTGTTTTGGGAAGAAGCACAGAGGAAGGAGAAGTTTCTACTCCTGTTTTATTGTTCCTTTGATACTTCAAGGATCTGTAATTTTTTCATTGTGAATTGTCCCTTTATATGCCATGGTCACAGATCACAGCCCCTTGACAGCTTGACAATTTTTAGAAATTCTCGTGACTGAACATTTTACCACCTTGTGCCAACATGGTAATGAGCATCCAGAATTAGGTTCAGGATAGCATTAAATAAGACATCTGGGACTTTAGTTTCATGTAGGACAGATCTTACAATATTTATATGTCCATGAAGCAGAAGAGAAAAAAAATACAAAATCATTTACATTTGACCCTCAGAATTGCTCAGTAAGGTAGGAAGTAAATCCCATTGGACTAACAGAAACAAACAAACAAAAATAAACAACCAAGGATTCGAGAGTTTACATGTTTTGCTAAGTGATAGAATTTTAAGGATAGGATCTTAAGCCAGATCATCTGTACCAAAGTTAAACCTTCTGCCAATTACAGTTTGATTATGACCAATACCTTAAGGTCAGTAAATGTAACGAAAGTTCAGCGGACAAAAAGCACAGTTCTACAAACGCTTATTAAGTAGTGATTATGTTTATACTGCCAGGCATCATGGTCATTATAGGGGACAATATGATGCAGTAGAACTATCCATGTGCTTAAGGATATTGAAATTAGCAAATAACTTATAATACGAGTTATAATATGATTAATCATGCAGGAATCAGAGTTCCCACAGGGATCATATTTAGTTCAAGATAATCAAGGAAATCTTCATGGAAAAGATGAACCTTGAGCCAGTCCTAGAAAAATAATTTCCACAGATAAAGAGATATTGTTGTTTAATACAAAGCATCAATGTGTGCTAATGTATAATTAAAATAAGAAAAACAGGAGAAGATCTGCTGTTTTATTTATGCTTAAATGCTGGCAAAACCACCAAATCACGAAACCAGTCATTTTTGTCTTAAGATCCTTGAGAGGTCTAGAACCATGTACACAATTATTTATTTGCCTCTCTCTATTTTTTTTTCTGCCACATGAATGTTTTTTCCCTACAAATGGTCTTTTCTTTTTTATATTACTGTATTTTTTGAGAACTTAACAATCATTAAATAAACACAAATATTTCATCATATAAAGAAAAACAGGAAAGTTTTTTTTTAAAGAAACCATACTTCCTGTGCATGGTTTCTTTCCTTTTTTGTAAGATATACAGCTATAATACACATATATGTAGTATTTAGTAAGATAAAACAAAATTTCTCTATTTGTATAGTCTAGTGCACTTTTAAAAAAGTTTCCTTCTGTGACATAAAAAAAGTTTTATTGATGTATTTTTTTGTCTTTTTAGTAATTAGTTGTGTAAGCTATGCTATCCTATTATAACTTATAATTTACATGTGACAAAATGGACACTTTCCTTTCCTTAATTCCTCTATTCTGTCACTTTTCACTCCTGTCTGACTCAATGACCACTTACTCTTTGGCAGTATTATTCTATACATTGAGTGAACATACATTATAATTTGTTTTGGACACTTCCTCATTGTGAATCAGTAGCTAACTTGCCTTTGTCCTAGCTACTTTCCTTGTGTCCATCAATGGCTGAATTTATGGTTTTCATTTCTTGAACATATTTATTTATGTAACATGTTTTGTATTCATTTGCATCCCAAGCTGAATATTTTTTCCTCCCTGGGGAAAGGTGATAAATAGGTAATAACTCTTTATACTTGATCACTGATTAAGAGTAATGAATTTTTATCCCCCTTTCCTCCCTCAGTAATATCTATGTGAAAAAAATGTTAATTTGCATTCTATTTTAGATTTTTTTTTCTTGTGGCACTCTACTGGATGTTATAGAAGCTTGACAAGTGGTTGTGTATCATTATTCATTTTCTCATGGTCTTCTAATTTTTCAGTCTACAATAAGACATTCATAGTTAAGCAATTTGAGTGATTTCCTGAAGAGGTTTTCATGAAACCCTATGCTAAAAGTTTATAAGGTTCATAAGCAGAATAAAATATTTCTGTGTGAAGTAATTCTCCTGGAAAGTCATGGCAAAGTCATATTGCCTATACAATATAAGGGAAAGTGATTGAAACTGTTTAAGTTTCTTGACTTAAAGTCAGAAATTGTGATTCATAAAAGTGATCTAAGAGTCATGGTCATTATTTTCTGAGGATATCAGCCCCTGTTGCCTGATGTGGGGAATGTGGGGTGGTATGAATGAAGCTCTTTGTGAAGACAGCCGTGAACTGTCTAATATGTAATCACAGATGGTGGAGCTGGTAGGGAAAGGGGAGGCAGAGAAGCAGGGCACAGGAGCATAGGAAGGAAGGCAAGGTAAACAGAGGACATTCCCCACACTGAGTGTTTATGGAAGGCAGTTGAGAAGTGAAAAGTTTCCTCTAGAAGGGAGTGAAAATTACTTTTCTCACTAGGCACTCCGGAAGGGTAATGATGGCAATCAACAGTCCTCTCCCAGTGCCATGATAGACAATAGTGGATAGGACAGTGCCCTTCAAATGCTCTCTCAGACATTACTGTGGCCCTGAGCAATTCACTTCCCCTTTCTGTCTCTCAGTTTGCTTTCTCTAAAATGAGGGAGTTGGACTGGATGACCTCTAAGATCCTTTCTAGCTCAGAATCTATGACCCTATGAGATTGCAAATCTGGGCAGCTATATGTTTGATGGACTTCAACAAACTTTATTTTATTGTTAAGTGCTTCATTTGCACAAAATACTGTGTTAGGCATTAATGGGAGACATAGCATTCATTCAAGACGTAGTACAAACCTTCATGAAACCCCTCCAGTAATAAGGGCAATGAGGTGTGTGTGTGTGTGTGTGTGTGTGTGTATATATATATATATATATGTGTGTGTGTGTGTGTGTGTGTGTGTGTATAGTAGTATTAAGTAGTCTTAAGTATTAAGAGTAGTCTTAAGAGTCAGTGGAATCATGATTAAATCATATTTCCTAGCTCTGAGCCCTTTACTTAAACATCCTTAGTTTTTTCCTCTGTAAAATGGGTATAATGCTTAGCCCACAGGGTTGTTATGGGGAAAGCGCTTTGTAGACTTTAAAGTTCATGCAAATACTGGTTATCATAATTTAGCAGAATATTACACATAAACAAATAGCAGTGCACATTAACACATAATTGAACTAGAGAAGCATAAGCAAAGCCTGGGTGTGATTTGATGTAAATGAGCTTTTGCCAGGGTATGACTGAAAGCCTTTGTTTGTGAAAAGTTCCTGCCCTAAAGGGGCTTATATTCTATTGACATACAATCAATATATCTATATGAGTTTTATAAATTTGTCTAAAAGGATTATGCATACTCCTTGAGGGGAGATTTTTTATTTTTATTTCAGTAACCCCATAGCTTGGTGGTGTGTGAAATAGGTGCTTAACAAATATGCCTTGACTTAAACTGACTCTCCACTTGAAATACTATGGATGTGTGATCATCGTATTCTCAAACTAGGAAAATACTATCAATTTAGAGATAGGGAATTGACCAAAGCTGATAGAGATAGCTGATTAAACATCACTAGTCTATTGTCTTTCTGAAAATATTAAATGTCATCTTTCAAGAAAAAGAAGAAAATGATCACAGGTTGTTATCAGATTTCTTGTTATTCAATTTTATATGGTTAAATATTCTCTTTTTTTTAGTGGTCAGTATTTCATACAATTATCTATTTATTTAAAATTCTCTTCAGTGATTTTTCTCTGTTTGGTTGTTAATATCCATGATATCTTTAGTTCAATCTAAGAAGGAGAAGCTTAGAATTTGGTGTTACTGAGGTAGAAAAAAAATTCCTGTATTATAGTGTGGCATTGTTGTTTTGAGAAATTTCACAAAATTCTTCTAGAGAACTGAAGGATAGAATACAAGGATACTGGTCTGGTATAAGGAGGCTTGGGGTTCCCCCTATTACTGTTCATCCTTCATACTTGGAAAGGACCATTGACATCATGATGTTGGGGTCAACATGCAATATGTTCAACTGTGACTGATCAGTCCAGTATGAACTTAGAAGATTCTACTAAAAGTCTGTTAGAGCATTTGGGATGCAGATGTCTCTAAATGTGCACCTGCACATTCTGCTTTGTTCAAGGAACACTGAGCCTTCTTTAATGGGGGCATGCCATGTTGGACAATCCTTTTCCAGGGTCTCTCATATCTGGCAATACATACTTCAGAGAGACCTTGAAAGTGTCACTGTACTGCTGCTTCTGACTACCATGAGTGCTTGCCATTTACAAGTTCTCCATAAAACCATTTTTTTAGATAAACATAGGTTTGGTATCTAAGCTGTGTGGTCAGCCCAATGAAGTTGCAATTTCTGCAGTAGAATATGAATGCTTGGCAATTTAGCTCAAGAGAGGACCTCGGTGAAGGGTACCTTATCTTGCCAGGTAACCGTCAGAATCTTCCAAAGACAATTCATTTGGAAGTAGCTTAACTTTCTGGTGTAGTGGTGGTAGAACATCCAGGTTTCACTGGCTCTATTATATATTTTCTGTATGACTTTAGAAAAGTCACTTCATTTTTCTTTGTTTCTTTATCTGGAAAATGGGATGATGATATTATTTGACTAGATTGCTGTACGGATCAAGTAACGGAAGTACATTTAAAGTACTGTATGACTTGGAATTACAGACTTAACAGATCATACTATTCATAGATAGCATAGATCTTTAAAAATCATCTAGTCTAAATCCTTATTTTTCAGATGAGGAAACTAATCTTCAGAGAATAGAAGTCACTTACCCCTTATCGTGCAACTGATAAATATTAGTGGCAGAATTTTACACCACAGTGAAAAATGGAGGGCTTTCTTCCTCAGTAAAATATTTTGGATTTTTAAAAACTGTAATATTACATTCTCCATCTTCCCATTCTTCTCTAAGCTAAACACATTTATATTTTGGGTTTTTTTTTTTGTTTCCTCAGATGTTTCCTCTGGCAAAGTTTTTTTTTAATAATCTCACCATCTTACTCTATCTCCTCTGCACATGTTCCAGATAGATTCTTTCTATAATATCCAGTCTCTAGAATTAAATGTAGTATTCCAGATAAGGTCCAGCCAGGGTAGAGTATAATAACTGCATCAGCTTTGCTGTTGTGAATGCTATTTTCTTTTCAAGTTAGGATCTGTCATTTCATCCACACAGAGCAGGGGTACAGCCTCAAGGTCACATGTATCCTCAAGTGTGGCCCTTTGACAGAATCCAAACTTCATAGAATTAATTCTCTTAATAAAAGGATTTGTTCTGTAAAGCCTACACTTAGTCAAAAGACTCCACCCAAGGATGTAGAAGGCCACAGGTTCCTTCCCTCTGATATAGAAAATTCCCTGAGGGAGCTTCATTTACCAATGCAGCACAATAATTATTCTGTAGTTAAGTCTTATAGAGATGCTTAGGGACACTAAGAGGTTACCTGACTCACTCAGGGTCACATAGACAATATGAGTCAGAGGCATAACTTGGAGGAAGAGATAAATTTAGTTGGAGGAGCTCAATTAGTTAGATAAGGACTTTGTTGCTGTTGCCTTTAATATCTCTGATAGTAGCTATTAAAGTTGTACAAATCTGTAGTGATAGAAGTAATGTTCACAATAAGATTAAAATATTTTGAAATATGGCAAATATTCAAGGGCAGCATCTATATGTTTCTTACCTTTTAACATAGATTACCAGGTCTTTAAGAGAAGTCCTTGGCAATCCCAAGTATTTTATAAAACAGTTAAGGGTGGATGAATATGTGAGTAGGGTTATATACAAATAAAGATAAATATTTCAGTATTTTTTAAGCCTTGGACATCCTAAATTTGGATATGTCTTCCATTGACATAGACCACAGCATTTGTGTATCTTATTGAGCAATTTCATGAGTCATCATAGATGAAAAAAACAAAGGCCATTTTCTGGTGGCCAGCCTTCTGGTGATTCAGTTTCGTTATTCCACTACCTTTTATTAAGCAAAGTCACTGTACCAAATACTATGAATGTAAAGACCAAAATACAAAACCAAAACAAAACAAATAAAAATACCCAACAACTTTATGACCACAAAGAGCTAAAAACTTTCTGAATTTACCTTGACTCCTTGAAGACAATTCATCATGGAGTTCATATTTAGGTTACAGCTGGAAAGGATGCTAGAAATCATCAAATCTCAACCCATCACTTTATGATTATGATTTGCCCAAGGTCATAAGTATAGTAAATAGGAAAGTCTAGATTTGCACCAAAGTCTTCTTGACTCCAAATCCAGTGATTTTTCTACTAATCACACTGACTCCCTTGAGGCTGTTGTGTCTTAGTAGGACCTTGAGTGCCTTTGGGATAAATAGTCTAGCGCTCTGTATTTTATAGATGTTTTATGAAATTTTTACAGGTTCAATGTTGTTAGCTAATGTATTTGGAAATATTTTTGAAAATGATAGTGATAGAAATTGATGCTATTTTCTGCTGTGTTTTTTATAATTAGATAAAAGTTAGACTCCATAAGAGCCTGACATTGCAGAGTCAAGAATGTAAATCAGAATGACTAATATGAGTATAACTATGAAAATAAGAATATAAATAGAAATCTACATAAGAATTTAACAAAATTGGTCCATGTTTCAAAATTAAGATTACCATTTTATTGTCAGGACTTTTCCTGCTCTTTTAGAAAATAATTAATTGAAGGGAAACTGGAAAAAAAAACCCATGATTAAAATATCAAATATAGTCCTTTAAAACTAAGATGACTAAAAAATGTTTCTTTTAAAAGTATATACTAATGTCAGTCACTGGTGAGGAATTTAATAAATTCAACATTCCCTTTTAGCCTTTTTTGGGGACAAGGTCTTTGTGTCTGCATTTCAAAGGACTAGATATTAGATGCCATATTGGATGGGTTTGCTCATTTTTTTTTTTTTCACTGTAAATTAAACCTATTTTTCCAGAGTGCTTGGCTTTGGTGGGGATGGCAATTGGGAGTAACTGGATGAAAATCCTGGATTCTTTAGTCTCTCACAGTGAAAGAGAGCTCCAGATAGGCCCAGGGATAGGGGGCAACATCCTGTTCACTGTCTCTTCTTCCTTCCCCAGCACTGATGCCCAGTCATCCTGTGGCTCTCCCAGCTGGGTAGAGGAAACTCTAGCTCATGGGATCAGCCTTCTCTAATAGGGACTGGGCTCATAAATACCTTATTGATAGGACAAAATGTGGACATATGAGTAGCCCAACCTGTGATGGTGACCAATCTGGAGAGTTGAGGCAGAAAAATCAAGATGCGGGAAAAGGAGACACCAGACTTTGGGGGAAGAGTGAGGGGTGGGCAATCATTGATCTAGGAGCTTCAACAAGTTTGTCATGACAACATCCTGAATCTGGACCTTCTTTGTCCAATGGAAGACAAATGCATGAGATCATGCCTGGTCAGGTAGCAATGTTGATCCTATAAGCAGCTGGACAGGATACTCAGGGCCTCCCATGGGGTAGCATCTGGAGGCTGCATGAGTAGGGTTTCATGTGTCCAGGGTGAAGTAAGGGGAGCAAGTCTGAAATCATTGTATTGACCTGTCTTAGCCACTGACTGATTGGGGTTCCTGGATCTTTCTGGGGCATTCCCATGTCCTGGAGAGTCCAGCCTATTCTCCCTTAGCATCTTCCTGCTTCTTTTTCTGTGCTTGAGTTGGGTAGTGGGCAAATGGACTGCTTGAAGACTCAGAAGTCTTTCTTGTCTTTAGTAGCCCAAGCAACGTGGCATTTTTCTGTCGTTTTCTTTCTGGAGTTCAGTTTTCCAGGCTCATTGAAAACATCAGAAGGATTGATCTCCTTTGAACCCTGCTAATTCACAGCTGTGCTGAGTCATCTAGATTTAGTGCCTACTGTCTTTGAGCCAATCACGGGCAGATAATTTATTATATATTCTGGGAGGATGGAATTTTGCTTTGGGGGTTGGCAATGAGAAGGACCTTTTGATTCCCTGGATGGGGCTCTGAATAACTATTAGGTGAGCACCATCCCATTACCCACTTACTCAGATCTTGTTCATGCTCTCCCATCTGGTGGTATATGTAGGTGTCTTTATTATTTTGTTCAGAGAGTTGAACCCTTGTATGTTGATCTTTGTGCTAATTTCTCTGCTTGTATTTTCTCCATATATAGGGGTGTTAACCTTCCCCCTGAACTAGTGAATGACTTATATATGTTTAATTAAAGAAGGCTCATTAACCCCTTGGATGCTGGCTTTCCTTTATAAAGCAGATCAAAGAACAGGCACTAGCAGGTCATCTTGCTACTACATAGCCACAACTTATGTTCCAATTGCTCTAATTTTTGATCCCTCCCCACTGTACTAATAAGCTAAAATCATCTCAGTTCATTTTCTAAGAACAGTAACTCTTTATTATGAAAATATAACAATGGGCAGGAGCTTCTATGGCTACTTTATAACAGATACAAAGGAAAAGAAATGCTAATTGAAGCGTTTGTTTTTCCTCTCCAAAACAGGAGAGATTTTTTTTAAGTACTCCCTAAAGGATATGTAAATAATCTCTGATATTTTCTCACTTATTATAATTAGCAAGAAACTGACAGTCTCTAGGTTTTCTTTGACCCATGATGGTAAAGGCCATCCATATCCAGAGAAAGAGCTATGGAGTCTGAATGCAGATGGAAGCATACGATTTGCTCTCTCTTTTTGCATCTGTTTTGTTTTGCTTTGTTTCCTCTTTTTTGTGGTTCCTCCCATTGGTTCTAATTCTTTTTTGCTACATGACAAAGGTAAAAAATATGTTTAATATGAATGTATATGTAGAGCCTATATCAGATTGCATGCCTTCTTGGGGGGAAGGGCAAAGGGAAGGAGGGGGAGAAAATTTAAAACTCAAAGTCACATGGAAGTGAATGTTGAAAAGCAAAAATAAATTAATTAATCCGAAAGGGAAAAAAAAGTTAGCATCTTGTTCTATTCAATTTATCTTCCCCTATTTCTTAATGCCTAAAAAAAAAAAAAAAGCTGGTCAATAATCCTAATCACTCAAATTATTTTACTAGGTGTTATCCTTCAATTATATAACTCATCTTTCTTTCATTTATTATGTACTGATGATGACTCTGCTCATCTTAGAACCAGGTCTAAACTCTATTAAGAAAGGTAATACTTTCCTATTGTCCTATTTCTTTGACATAGTTGATTTTTCTATCACAGAGAAATAGAAAGAAATAGTAATAGGGGACTTTGCATGGTCTGTTGACTTTTCCCCCACTCTTCATCCTATCATTTCTCTTTCATTTGACTTTCCTGCTGTAAGTTACTCATTTTGAAAGAGCAGTGGCACTAAGTTATTGTACTTTTAGCAGACTTTTAGATTTGCGCTCTTGAATAAGAGTTTGCTCTTATTCAATTGACTTGTATATGAAGCCCAATTCAATTCCAAAAACATTTATAAGGCACTAGATGCTTCCCAGAACCAATCTTGTTCAGGCGTGGGGGGAAAAACAACAAACACAAACAAACAAAAAAATCTCCATCATGGGTGTCCTTCCCTTTCCTTGCTTTCTTTTTGCCCCTCTCTTGATTGGCATTGCCCAGCCCAATGGACCTGCCAGATGAAAAGAGTTTGTATCATTGGCTCATATCATTCATAGTTTGAATAAGCTAGGCATCCCCAGATGAAGCATTCTGGTTATCTGGAGGACTATCGGGAGCTGATCAATAATTAATCATTGCATTCGGAAGCCTTCTCAGCCTCACCATCTATCCTATTCCTATTCCCTGAAGACCAATAGTCACTTTGGTTTGACCTTATGATGCATGCTAAGCACTCTTCCGGCTTCATCTTTAGGTCTAGCCTGTTCCATTGTTATACAACTCTTATTATATATGCATCAGGTCCCATGCCCACCTAGCACAATGAATATAAATACTAAATAGTAACTGTTTCTCTTTTACCTCCCCTTTTACCCAGGAACCTTACCGAGTTTGTTTATTTATTTTTTTAATTAAAAGGGGTCATCCCATGAGTAACTACTTAAAGAGGTCTATTAATTGAATGGGTTCATGTCACTCAAAGTGAGAATGAGATAAGATCTTAGCCTAAAATGGCCAGGGTTACACATTGCATCCTGGGCCATCTCCAGTCCATCTATATTGGACCCAGATGGCTCTGGAGGAGAAAGTGAGGCTGGTGACCTTGTGCAGCCCTCCCTCACTCAACTCAAAGTCAACTGCAAGTCATGTCATCCTCTTGATGTCATGGTCCTCTTTGAGAAGGAAGGATAAACACAACAATAACAGCAACAGTGTATCATCTCACCAATTAGAGTTTGAGCTCCTTGAGATTAGGGCCTATCTCATTGTTTTCTTCTATGTATCTCCAACTAAGACATGATTTTTTTCTCTAATTCATTTGTTTAGGGCACTAGGTATATACAAAATGGAAAACCTCCCTCAAAGGGAGATTTATTCTTGTGCTCTGTGGAAGGGAAGAATAGAAGAGTGAGAAGTGAATATTATAGGCATATAAATAAATAAGATAAATTGTAGAAAAAATATTCAGGGAAAAGGAGAATTAAAGAGAAAAGGCTCAAAGTCAACCTGAGAAAAGAGTACCTTTACTTAAGCTTGTAGAATATTTTTTGGCACATAATGCTTAAAAGACTATTAAATCTATATAAAAATTTAGCAGTATCTCCATGTATCCTCATCTGTGTTGTGTTTGGGAATTGATTTCACATTCAAGACCTTGAAGATGTTCTAGGGTCTCAAAGAAGACTTTTCATTAAGACAAAACATCTCACTTAAAATTCTGGGTGATCTGGTCCAAAGCTGTCAAATATGTTTCCCATGTTTCCAGAAGACCCACAATACTCCTGAGTATAGTCCAGAACCAGAAAAAATGTAAATGGGAAATACTAAAATAAATAAAATACAATAAAACACAGACAATGTTAATATGTGGTTTTCTAAGTCAATATGCTCCCACAGAGATTTTTATCTTACAAAGGTATTTAAAGGCCCCGTGTGTGACCATGATACCCCTGATCTGAGCAAGAGTCTGCCATCTATCACATGCAGAAACACTGGACAACTAAAACATCCTGAAAGAATGTTTTATTTTTTTCTTAAATATCTCATACAAAAGGGTCACCAAGAAACTAGTCTCAGAATGTAAAGTCCCACAGCATGTAGACAGAAATGATTGGTTTTGAAATATAATTCACTTAAGTAAGCAATTCAAAATAAAACCTCAATAGATCTTCATTTATAGTTTCCTTGTATCTTCTGTTTTATGCCTAGGTAATGTAGGACACAGTATATGTTTTTCAGTTGTAATTGTTTTTCCTTGTCTTATATCAGATGTGTTCAAAGTTAGAAATTTTACTGTTTGTCCAAATTACAAGTTTATGCTTGATTTTTTTGTGTGTTAAAATACAAACTTTAAAAATATAATTATATAAGTCAGCATTTCCTTTATGAACACTACTTCTTGGCTTTGTTTCAGGCAATGAGGTCATTTGTCGTGGTTGATAATTCACTTTAGGATAGAGCATTTAATATGAACTCTAATAATAAATTCAGATCAGTTAATCCTGCTTGTACAGAACTCATCCCAAAATATGTTCTGAGGGTAAATTGGATTATTATGAAGTAACAAGGTTCTGGAAATGATATTTCAGGAAATTAAAGTTCAGTGGCCTCAGACATTCTGTACTGAAAACTTTGATCCACTTTTAGTTAGTCAAGGAATTTTACCTTGTAGTCTAACATCTGTGGCAAGCATCCCTTTGAAGAATCATATGCATTTTTGTAGAAAGCAAAAATTTATTCAAGTAATAACTGCTTTGAAAAATTAATCTTTAATTTTCTTAATGTAATCTCATAACACTAGAGTATGACATGGCTATTACCTCATTTTTTTTTAGAAAAATGGTATATTATATATATATATTATCTCCATATATACAAATCACAAACCATGCATATCTATCCTGAGTAACTCTTTTCCATGTCCTCTTATAAATTCACTGTACTGAGTCACCAGTTTCACTTCCTAAGCTGTATGAAAGAAAAAGCATCTAGCTGTAGCCCTGTAGAGAAGAGAAAAGGTTAAATGACTGAGTACATTGAATACAGGAAGCTTTGATTAAGGTCTTTATCAAATTGGCCAGTGCTTTATCTCTTAGAAGATACTATGTCTGATGAGGGAGGGCAATGACTACATCCATTTGAATGAATGCCTTGCAAATTTTTCATTTCAAGTAAGAATAATTTATAAAGGATTTTGAAGTGATCACAAGTAAAATAAAATGTAGCTCTCGGGTTTCTCTTCTCTGGTTTCATCTAAACATAGTAGAATAGCTTATAAAAATTTGTTCATGTTAAAAATCTCCAGGCAAGAATTGTGTCTGATGATTTTCAGTATAGAAGTTTCTTGTAGTTTATTTCCTAGCTCCTGAAAAGATTTCATCTTGGCAAGTAACGCACTCTTAACTCGAAAGCTGTCACTATCAAAGCTATAATAGCTAAGGAAATAGAGGAAAAGTCAAAAGTCCATTCAACCCATGAAGGGTTTCTTTTTCTTGTATTAGTGCCAGCTTTACTCAAGACAACATCTAATTGATTTTAAATGACCACAATATCTGCCTCAAGAACCTTGCCAGCAGACCATCCCTAATATTTATCAGGCTCTGAGCGGATGTGTTCAGAATTTGATTTTCCAGTTTAATGAACTTGCATTTTCCTGTTTTGTTCTATCCCAGTTTTCAAATATTTCCTTCAAATTGCCTGTAGCATATTTTTCTTTTGCTTCTTGTTCTGTGGTTCACTTTAAAGAATCTTCACTTCTTATGTTTGAAATGAACCTGAAGGATTATTTCTAGAGAAAGTCATCCAAAGTCAAATTCTAGTTCCAGTTAAACTTTCCTTGATCCCTACTAGGAGATGTCAAAAAGCATTCAGTTAATGTGCTAAACATTTGTGCATTACAGATATGGTCCGAAATCATGGTACATGTGGAAAGAATATAAATGTAAACTCATATGTCAAGCAATATAGGCTAAATTCTAGTTCCAAGATTCTTTGTATTCATAAGAAGATCTTCTGACATTGAAATATTTACAGATTTATACAACAAAATGTTAATGGTAGTAGAGATAACACATATGATACTTTAAGAGTTGCAAAGCCTTTCCTCACAGTGTTCCAATGAAATATGTAGTACAAATGCTAACTCTCATTTTGGAGAAGATGAAATAAGTTCTGAGTGATTAATTAATTTGCCTAAAATCATTTAGAAAGTTTCTGTGACAGTATTTGAAATGAGATTTCCTAACTTCAAGTATGGCACTATATCTATTACTTAGTGAGAATTCTCAAACTTTGACATACTATCTGCAACACTCCCAAGTGAATTGAGCTCGATTAAAATATAATTAAGAAATATTGAATAAAATAAAAATATAGTAGAACATAGATGATGGTAACATGTGGTTTTCTAAGTCAATGTACAACTCACAGAATTCTTGTTTATGTTTTAATGGCCCTTGTTTCTAGTCAAGTTTGACACAGTTAAACCAACCTGTCCTGAATTTCTTTAGGCTTGATCTCAATTTATGACTGTTTAAAAGTGCCTGTGAACGCATTTTTTCTTTATTTTATATTGTTCAGTCTTTTGAGTAGTATCCAATTCTCTGTAAACCCATTTTGGCACCTTCTTGGCAAGACACTGAAGTGGTTTTCCATTTCCTTCTCCAGTTCATTTTACAGATGAGGAAACTGAGGCAAGCAGTGTTAAGTGACTTACCCAGGGCCACAAAGCTAATAAGTATCTGAAACCAGATTTGAACTCAGGAAGATTAGCTCTCTCTCCACTTGTCTACCTCGTTGTAAATTAATAGAGTTAAATGTAAAGTACTATATAACTGTCCAAAAATCTACCACACAAGTATAAAATTGGGGAAGTATATCTAGACACCATTTCATATGAACAGTACTTGGGTGTTTCCGTGGGTTGAAAACAGATAAGTCAAATGTGTGCCATGAAAACAAAAGCGAAATCAAAATCTAATGTGCTTTTAGGTTGTCCTGATAGAAGCATAGAAGTTAGTATGGCATAGTAGAGGCAGTGCTTACTAATCTTAGAGTCAGAAAAATCTGAATTGAAATCCTACCTTTGCCACTTTTTTGCTCTATTAACTATAGACAAGTTAGCAAGTCACAGTAGATTACTCTTAGGAGGATTGCCTAATTTTATCCAGCTTGCAATCAGTCATTTGGATGATTTACAACATCACATATCCTTGATATTGTTTCAACATATAATTGAAGCATAGTTGTTAGAATGAAGGAGATAATAGTTTTTTCTTCCCTTTTCATATCACATCAAGAGTATTATGAAGCTTTTTTAGCCACGACATTTTTTTAGGAAGGAAAAGTGGAGAGAATCTAGGAAAGGGTAGCCAGAGTGATAAAGGATCTGTGAAACTTTCTATAGCAATAGAAGGAGTGCTAGAACAAGTAAGGATTGTTAACAAGGAGGGATGAATATAGGTGGCTTTGTGGAAAGATTGCTGCATTTGGAGTCAGGAAGATCTGAGTTTGAAATCTGTCAGAAACTTAAGAAATGTGTGATTGGAAAATTCACTTAACTCTCTCTAAGCCTCAACATCCATTTAACAGCATTATCTTGAGTATTAAATGAGCTAACATGTGAAAGGTTTATTATTTCTATTATTAGCTTAGAGAAAATTGGGGGGATATGTTAGCTTTTAAGAGTTTGAAGTATTTCATGTGGAAGAAGCATTACAAATATTATTCTTGATATCATGGGTAGATCTAAGAAAAGAGGGTGGGACTTACTGAAAAGCAGATTTACATTTCTTTCTGATTAAAAATGTTTTGACAGAGAAATTGAAAAGTAGAGTGGAAAATTTTCTTTTACTCAGGAGTATTTTTTCCAAGAAAAAATAGTTCCTTTTCATCAGAAGTATTAAAATTTAGACTTGATAGGCTTTGTTAAGAATATTTTTGAGAGGAGTTTGAGTTTGATAAGCATTTGAAGAGATGAATTTGACATCTCTTCTCTATGTCTGCCTTTAGTCTAATACACTCTAGTCTAATTCCCGCTAGTCTAATATACTAATTTTATAGATGTGGAAAAGGAGTTCTGGAAAGGATAAACAACTTGCCAAAATCACAAAACATCTAATTCATGACCTAGTCAGGAATTGAATTGAGGTGCCCTGATTCTTAATCCTATTTCAAAAAAAATTAAATTTTTTAAACCAGTTTCTTTATTTAAAAGATTTTCTTTATTTTGCTCTTGCAAATGAGAATTTATATATACAAAGAACAGAAAAGTTGATCATATATGAAATAAAAATTCCTACTATGCATAACTTGCTTTTAAATATGTGTAATTTTAAAAATGCATCTAATACATTTAGCATACTATTTTCAAAGCAATCCTGTATGTGTGTGGTTTTTTTTTGTTTTTCTGCCCATTTCCCCTTAAATTCTTTAACGACTTTCTTTTCATTTTTTTGGTAACAATAATGCTGACCCACTTTCCACTTTAGAGTTTCTATTCCATTGGAAAAAGAAAAGAAAAAAAAAAACCTTTAAGAAAATAAGTATACCAAAGCAAAGCAAATTCACACATTGGCCATGTTTGAAAATGATGTCTTATTCTTTACATTGAGACTGTTACCTCTCTGTCAAGAGGTAGATAGTGGGGGTAACAAGGAAGTTCTGTTTCCACAGTTTTGGGTGATAAGAATTGTGACCTAGTATGGTCAGGTAAAGGTCGGAAACTTCTGTGCAGATATGAAGAGTTGTATGTAATAAGACTGTTGGATAAATAATTTATCTAAATGTTGTTACATTAGGGATTGCATTGTGAAATTAATGATAAATTGGTTAAGAAGCTGTTATGAATTCTGTGTAAGAGTTTCTGCGTTGTAGAATTCCTATTGAGAAAATGAGAATCCTTGAAAATGTGTATGTATATATGTGTATACACACACAAACACACACACATACATATATATATATACACACACACATATATACATACATGCATATTTTTATTTATGGGTGTGATTTTTCAAGTCTGTTCCATCTAAGGATGCATTAAGTATGTTAAAAAATGTATTTGTGCTATTAAGAAGGAAGTTTTAACTAAAATCGTTTTTGCTATAAATCAAGCATTTACAAAAGTATGTTTGTGAAAGGAAGCTTGGTAAATGTGCCAAAGCCTTGGTTTTATATCTCTTGTAATTTTGGTCAGTTAGGTTCAAGAGGGTTTTGTGATAAAATGTAAACTGTTTTCAAGAGAAGAAAATATATGTTGTATGAAGAAATGTTTTGTAAAATCTTTTGTGTGATTTTTGGAAGGCCTATAACATTTATATTTGTAAGCTAATTTGTTATAACAAAAGGGGGTTGGAAGATAAGGGACAAGATAAAGGAGACCAGGAGTTTTATGACTCCAGGAAGCTTTGTGATAAATTTTAAAACAGCCTCATGGCGGTCTCCTCATTCACCTTCAAAGTCCAGTCATTATTACAGAAGGACCTCTTAAGATCTAATCTGAACTCAGAGCTTCTCAGAGGAAATATGTTAACTCTTTCTTACTGTAGAAGGAAAGGAGGGGTGCCAGCCCCACCCTAGGTCTCTAAGGCTGGAAAAGTCTGAAAACCTTCACCCAAGTTGCTATGGCATCTGAGGCTTCTAGCAAGCAGTGGTGCTTCAAACTCAGGTGAACTCGATTTGTCAAAGCTGTAGTGTCTATGAAAAGCATAAACTTTTTATATGTGGAGTTCCTAAATGAGGTGGTTGTTTTGGTAATAAATGATCTCTAGAAATTGATTTTTTAGGACAAATTAAAATTTAAAATGTAAGTCCTGGTAAAATTTTTGATTAGTGAAACCTGCCATCTGATGCAAAGGCCTCTGAGACCATTACTAATTACACAGAGAGGAATGTGGTTGTTATAGGCAGAAGTTTGGCTCAGGGGACAATCTTGTCTACAGCCTGGGATGGAATCCTTCTGGCTCAGTTTCCCTATTGTGTTCCTCTGAAAAGGAATGTTTTCCCACTTGACTATTTCTGGGTCTGACTATAAAGTGGAGATGATATCTAATTAGTTGCTTGCTTTTCATTTTCACGGCATGTTTCTATAAATAAAGCAGATAGTTTAAGATGTAAGCACAATCGAAGTAGTGGAATCTTGATGTTTTCAGTTAATTAGGTAAATGGGTATTCTGATATAGTCTTGTGAAAGACAAAATCCCTGAAATAGAACGTTCTTTCTGAATGTTATGGGAATCATTAGATAAAGGAAATCAAAGTATAAATATGATGTTGAATCATTGTTCCATAGAATAAGACTAGGATTTAAAATTATCTGTAATTGTAAGGAATTGTTGAGGTTAGGGGTGCTTGGGACTCAAAAATAGTGACCTGCTGAGTTCTGCTCAAATGAATTCAACCCAAGCCTTCTTTCAGCTAAAGAAGGACAGTTTATTGAGGTTTCACAATACTGGGTAGACTTTTATAGAATCTGAGCATTTTTAATGCTAAAACAAGATGTATCTTATCTACAGAGGACTGAGGAAGAAATCTGGAGGTAGCCCCAGGTGGTCTAGGGGTTCCAGGATGGTCTTGATGGGAGTTTCCAAGTAACCTGGAGAATTAGATTGATAAGTAGAACAGAGATTTTGGCATAGTGATAGGGAAATTTTATGAACCTCAAGGGAGCCAGTTCAAGTGGGGAAATCCAAGGAGCTTTCAAGGTGAAGTTTTCCAGAATTCTTTTAGACAAATGGGACTAAAACTCTTTTGGAGTAAGGGACAAAGGTCCTGACTTGGAACAAGGTCTTTATATGTTATAAAGACCAACTGGGTAAATACAATTGGCTGAATAAAATTACTGAGCCTAAATCAGAAACATTTTCAGTCTGGGGAAAAAAAATTTCAGTCTAAGTTTCTTAGAGGCAGGGTAACCTCTGGTAATATTTTGCATTTATGGAAAAGTTAAACATTTCTGTTTTAATTTGAATTCATTTGATGAAAATAGGTTGAGATTAGTGTTCAAACTTATGTGTATAACATTCTTTTAGACTGAGCATGGTTAGAAAGGGATAGAGAAGCTTGGGAAGTAGATGTAAATCCATTAGAGCAATAACTTATGATGATTGTTAGGTAATCAGAAACTAGAGCATGTATAAAAAGACATGGAAGCTACTTAAGATGTACTTTCTTTAAAGATGTTCCTCACTAATGTGAAATTATAGTCATTTCGGAAACTGCTTATTGAAGCTGGTTATTTTAAGATTTTATATAGGAATATTAACTGACTGTTCTTCTGAGTCTAACTCCAGGTTTGAATAGGAAGAAAGGCAGTCTGATCCATGATGCTGGTATGAGCTGCAAAGGGGTGATCTCATGGGAAGGTTGGGAGAATGAGTGTTCAACCTAAGTTGAGATAGCATTCTCCTGATTCAATTTTCCCATTGACACCTGGAAGACTTTAAGCCAGTTGACCATGTACTCTTGCCTGGAATTGACATGAAGTTAGGGATATGTTATTTTCCTAAAATATCCCTACTCTTAGTGGCAATTTCCTATAATAAAAGTTTTGTAAGTATAATATCAGATCTATTAAATAATAGATTGTTACTATGGGAACATCTGAGGTTACTTCCAAAAATTAAGCTATTAGGCTTGGAATTTTAGGCCACCAAAAATAAGTTAGGGTCCTTTAATTCTTAGCAATAGTATGGGAACAGTTAGATTGAAGGCCTGTAAGGTTAGCATACATAGTTATTATTATTTTTTTAGTTAACATTTAAAGAATAATGGTTTGTCATCTATAATGTGATGCTTTAAAACAAGAATCACCTGACCAAAAGTTGGAATTGTTTTATGATATGATATGTACTGTGTTAAAGATGATTATTTATTATATACATGTATGTCCTAGAGCCTTTTATTAAGTCCTTAGTGAAATGTCATCCTCCTAATGGGGGAAATGAATAGTGAATTAATGTAAAATATAAAAACTGGGTTCTAATGTGAGTTTCTTAAACATGACAATTGGACAAAGTTCCAATTTTGATTTTGTAAGAGTGATAAGGGTGTAAAGTTTGAGAATGGTAATCTAAAATTGTATTGAGATCAGTTTTGTAGGAGAGTGGACATCTGAATGTCTACAAGAAGATAAAGGGAAGAAGATGCTGAGATGTTGTGTTGAAGACAGCTTGAATGGACATTCAGACCAGAAAATTCCATCAGATAATGTTCCTCCCCAGACTGGTATGAGATGGAACTTCTAAAAGGACAATGAGTTGATTTGCCTTTTTCTTCTGAGTCTCTCTATCTGTACTTATGAAAGGGGTTTGCCCCACTGTAATTTGTCAATATATTGGTTAACTTTGCTCCCTTCCTATATTCATATAAAGGGGAGATAGATGAAGGGAAGAATTCATAGGGGAAAGAAAGTGAGGAAGTATTGATTGGATTTAAGTGTGGAAACAAAAGTTTTAATAAAGAGAAAATGGCGAGTTTGTGGAAAAAAAGAAAGTTCTGTTTCTACAGTTTTGGGTGATCAGGGTTGTAACCTAGTATGGTCAGGTAAAGATCAGAAACTTCTTTCAGGCCTGATGAGTTATTTGAGGGAAAGCCTATCAGAGAGGAGAAGCTGAAGTCACATGGTCAGAGGACAATGGTGTGGGATATCCAAAGTTTGGAATACTATAAGAAGCTTCCATTAGTCAGAACATGTTGTAGTCTTCTGGTAGCCATGCTAGAAATTACCCATTCATTCAAAGGAACGAACATGGAAGGCCTTCTCTCCTCTAAACTTCATGTTAATAAATTTTCTTTGATATATTTTTGTGTGTCAAGTTCATCTCTAACAATTGCTTACTTCATCATGGGCTCACTGGAATTGTAGTTAGGGTTAATATTACACTGATCAAGTGGGATAGGTTAGGTACCCATGAAACAGTAGTCAATGAATATAGCAATCTATTGTTTGATAAACCCAAGGACCCCAGCTTCTGGGATAAGAACTCACTGTTTGACAAAAATTGCTGGGAAAACTGGATAACAGTGTAGAGGAAACTGGGAATAGACCAATGCCTGACAATGGACACAAGAATAAAGTCCAAATGAGTACATGATCTAGGTATAAAGATTCATACTATAAACATAGACATAAAACAAAGCAAAACACAATACAAAAGAAAATGGTCTGCTTCATTCTGAGATCGAACTCCATAGTTCTTTCTCTGGATTGGAAGACATTTTTCCTCAAAAGACCATTGGGAATTTTTTAAGTCCTTTCACTGCAATGTTTTATGATTTCTCATTCATTTTAATTCTATGCAACATGACTAAGGTGACTATGTATTTAATAGGAATGTATGTGGAGAATCTACATAAAATTGTACACCATCTCAGGGAGGGAGTGGGGAGGTAGGGGGAAGGAGTGGAAGGGAAAGGAAAAAAATCTAAGATATATGGAAGTGATTGTAGAACACTGAAAACAAAATAATTTCAAAAAATATTACACCAATCAAAGTTGCTTTTATCAAAATTGCTTTTTCTCAATATTAAGGTAATTGTATAAATTTATTTTCTAGTTATACTACTATTATATAGTTTCATACAAGTCCAGAGAAAGAACTCTGAAACTCTGAAACCACCCCTTTTATAGTTTTTATGGTACATGATTTTATTATACCATAATTTGTTCAGTCATTCCCCAATTGATGGGCAACTCTTTTGTGTACTTTAAAAAAAATTCTACATTGCAAATACTTGCATTGGCATTGCAATATATCTACAACTCTGATCTGTTCTTCAGGAGTTATTTCAAGTCTTCCATTTCATTAAAGGTCCATATTATCCCCCATGAGATTTTATTCTGTTTTGCCAGGTACGTTATTTTTGGTTCTAAGCCTTTTTCTTTTTCTTTTGGGAATATTAAATTCCAAATTCATTTCTCTTTTATTGTGGTTGTTGGCAAGTCTTACATGATCTAGACTGTGGGTCGTCTGTGCTTGATCTCTTTATTTCTCCCAACTTGTAGTTTTCTTTGCCCACATCCTCCTCCCCAAACCAGGGACTTCCTGATTTGAGCTGGGATGCACCTGGAAGCTCTTTTGGTAGATACTTTTTAATCTCCATTTTATCTTCTTCTTTTAATAGGTTTGGACTATTTTCATTAATAATTTCTTGAAAGACAGTAACTAGGATTCTTTTTCAGGTAACTCAATGATTTTTAGATTATTTCTATATAAATTGTTTTATAGATCGTTTGTTTTTCATAGGAGATACTACAGATTTTCTCTTTTTTCATTTTTTTGGGGTTTTGTTTTAGGAATTTATTTTCTTTGTCGTCATTGTAATTTATTTATTTATTATCAATTCCAATTTTGAGTGAGTGTGTATTTGAGTGTAAATAACTGCTGTGCTGTGCTTTTTTGTCCTTCTAAATCATTCCTGCAAATCTTTCATTTTATTTATAAAATTATTTCTAAAGCCTTGCAACATTTCTTCCAAAGTCTGAGACCTTAAAACAAAAATCACATATATATATATATATGCAAACATACAGATATACATATATGTGCATATGTATACATGTGTGCATATATGTGTATATATCTATCTATCTATCTATCTGGCTTTAATTGCAGCTGTTGTTCCACTATTATTTTCTACCTTTCTGACTTGGATATTGCTGACTCCAAAATATTATTTATTGTTCATGTGATATTCTGTTTACTCATTTTTACACTTTTACTTTCTTAATTGAGACTTTGTATCAAGGTCTGATTCTGTGTACTTCTAGAAGGAGTGGTAGGGACGCTTCTGGTCCTGGTCTCTGATTATTTGGGGTCGTGTCACTGCTTCCTTTTTCTTTTGAGTGCTATGTATTTCATGAGTGCCTCAGGCACTCAAGCTTTTAGTGTGCTTGCTCATCTGATCTAGACTAAGTCTGACCTTTGCCCTCCTGATCTGAACATTGTAGGCTCCCAAACTTAATTCGGAGTGCCAGTGGAGCTTTAGTTCCCAAGCTTCACTTGTGTGTCTCTGGTTTTTGAACCTTTATTTTTGTCCCTGATGTACACAAATTTAGGATCCAGGTTTCCCTGCTTGTCTCTTGTCTGTACACTCAAAAGCTTCCATACATTGCACTCTTGAGCTTTTATAGATAGACCCCCTTTTCTAGTGCATACAAGTTTTTGTTTGTGTCTGTGCAGACCTATGCTCTAAAAATGCACTTACTAAAACTTACTTTTTACTTGACACAATCTTTTTTTATCATTCTTGCCAGGGGAGTTGTAAGTGAGTGCTCCTTCACTCTGTTGTCTTTCCCAGAAGATTTTTATATTTATTATTATTTTTTTCCACTCACTTAACCCTATAATTTTCTGGTACAAAGTGCTCACCAGCACCCATACCTTTTGATTTTGTCTCACCCATTAGATTGTAAATTCCTTGAAGGCAGGTTAGTTAGCCATTCAGTAAGCATGTTGTAAGTGTCTATTATATGATAGGTACATTGCTGATAATCGGGGATGTTCAGAAAGGCAAGGGACATTCCCTGCACTCAAGGACCTCACAGGCTAATGGGAGAGACAGCTTGCAAACTACTATATACAATATATGTGTATGTGTACATATGTGTGTGTATATATGTATATATACATATGTATGTGTATATACAGGATCAGAAGAGGGAAGACACTCGCATGGAAGGGAATCAGGTAAACTTATTGTATAAGAAGAAATTTTAGCAGAGTTTTAATTTGCATTTCTCTGATCAATTGAGATTTAGAGCATTTTTTCATATGACTATAGATAGATTTTATTTCTTGTCTGAAAACTGCCTGTTCATATCCTTTGACCATCTATCAATTAAGGAATGACTTCTGTTCTTATAAATTGGACTCAATTCTTTATATATTTGAGAGATGAGACCTTTATCAGAGACATTTACTATAAAAATTGTTTCCCAGCTTTGTTTTCCTTCTAATCTCGGTTGCATTGATTGGTTTTGTTTGTGGAAAACCTTTTTTTATTTAATATAATCAAAGTTATTCATTTTGCGTTTCATAATGCTGCCATATTTTGTTTGGTCATAAATTCTTTTCTTCATCAATCAACAGGTAAATTATTCTATGCTCTCCTAATTTGCTTATAGCAATAATATCCTTGTAGCATCATTTACATCTAAATCATGTGCCCATTTTGACCTTGTCTTTGTATACAATATGAGATATTGGTCTATGCCTTAGTTTCTGCCATACTTGTTTTCCAGCAGTTTTTGAAAAATGTTGAGTTTTTATCCCAGAAACTAGAATCTTTGTTTTTATCAGATAGATTACTAGAGTCATTTTGTACTATCTTATTTACCTAATCCATTCTACTGATCCATGACTCTATTTTTTAATCAGAACCAAATTATTTTGATGATTGTCACTTTATTTTTTAAATTAATTTATGTGTTTTCATTTTTCAACAATCACTTCCATAAATCTTAAATTTCCTCCTTCTCCTTCCATGAGAAGGCATGGAATCTTATATGGGTTTTACACATACATTATTATTAAACACATTTTCGCGTTAGTCATGTTGCATAGAATTAAAATGAATGGGAGAATCCATGAGAAAAACCAAAACAAAACAAAACATAGCAGAAGAGAAAACAGTCTGCTTCATTCTGCGTTCCAGTTCCATAGTTCTTTCTCTCGATGTGGATGGCTTTTTGCCTCGAGTCCTTTAGGAATGTTTAAGTTCTTGCATGGTTGTGAAGGGCTAAGTCCAGATGACTGTCATTTTATAATACAGTTTTCATCTGGTACAGCTAAGCCACCACCCTTTTGTTCTTCCAGATGCATTTTGTTCTTATTTTTTCTAGGTCTATAAAATAATTTCTTGGTAGTTTGGTTGGTATGGCACTGAATAAATAAAATAATTTAGACAGAATTGTTGTTTGTAGTATTTTAGGGTTCAGCCTACCCATAAAAAATTGCTATTTTCCTGATTGTTTAGATGTGACTTTTTTTGTTTGAAAAGAGATTTGTAATTGTTTTCATATAGTTGCTGAGTTTGTCCTGGCAGGTGGATTCCCAAATATGTAAATTGTCTACAGTTATTTTAAATTGAGTTTCTTTTTTTAATCTCTTGCTACGGGGCTTTGTTGGTAATATACACAAATGCTCATGATTTATGTGGATTTATTGTGTGTCCTGTGATTTAGCTAAAGTTGTTAATAATTTCAAATAGTTTTTTATTTGGTTCTCTAGAATTCTCTAAGTATATCATTATATCAATAGATAATTTCACTGATTGCTTCCCGTTCCTGGCATTCTCTCCTTTTCCATCTCTATTTCCTGACTGCTTTGGCTTCCATTAAATCCCAGCTAAAATCCCACTTTCTACAAGTAGATCTTCTTGATCTCCCTTGATACTGTTGCTTTCCCCTGTGGTTATTTCCTATTTATCTTTTGTCTATCTTGCTCACGCACAGTTATTTGCATGCTTTATCTCCCCCTTAGACTATGAAATCCTTGAAAGAAGGAACTATATTTCACCTTCTCTGTATCTCTATTTTTCAGCATAGTGCCTAGCACACAGCAGCCCTCACTAAATGCCTCTTGACTTTTTTTCTTTGTCTTCCCCAGTAGTGGGGGATGGAAGATTCAAAATAATTGTGGTTAATTAAAAAAATAAAATTTAATTTTAGAAAAAGTGTCCTAGGACACCTAATAACCAACATCACTGACCAGGGTATTGAAAAGGAACTGAGTTGAATATAGAAGACCAGATTGAGAAAATTCTTTTTGAAACAGAATCCCTATTCAGGAGGAGTTTGGTCACTTTTCTTTTTAGTTCCCTGGCCTAGAATATCTGTGTAACTACTTTTATTATTGTAGGAATGCAAATTAAGTCAGTGAATCTAAAGAGTACTGGTGAGCAAGAAGCAGAGATGGTAAGCCCCTGGATGCAAGACCAGTTTCAATGATCTGTTGCCTATACCATTCTTTTGGTATAGTTGTATGATGATTTGAGTTCCCGACAGCTTAACAAACTGGATATTTATCTACAGGGGATTTGTACAATGAGTAGCATGGAATGGAAAAGCATTTATTAAGTGCTTATCCTCTTTTAACCAATGTACTAAACAGTCACTACAAATTGAAAAATGAAACACATTTATTTCAAGAAATACACATTGTCATTGAGGGAAACATACAAGGGGATTCAGCTTCAGGACAGATGGAAAACCTGGTATACTTGATGTTACAATGGGATTGTCCTTGTCTGCTCATTGGTTGTAGTGGCTAGAGGAAACAGGTTTTCCAGAATCTTGGACCAGTCTTTTTCTGGGGAAACTGATCCATGGTCTGAGGAAGGTCTTAAAGTGTGATGTTCATCAGACTGTGTTGAAAATCAAAGGAGATAACATAAAATACTTTGTAAATCTTAAAGACTTTTAAAATTATTATCAATATTACACTGCTATGCCATATTTCTAAAATTCTTACTAAATATATGTGCAATATGTTTTTATAAGTGACTTTTAATAGAAATGCACCAAAATAAAAATGAAAAAAAAAGTTTTCCTAGAAGGTTGGGGAGTTTGAATAAATATGTGCCAAACCCTAAGAGAAGAATCTGGAATACCAGCTTCTGAAGGGCAGAGTCAAGATGAGAATGACAGCTAATTCTAAAAGACTGAAAAAAAGAAGCCCAAAAAACTAGGGTAATTAGTGAACTTTCTGTTGTTGTGAAATACACAAAACTGTCATAAAGAGTGAGTGCTTGAGTGAGAGCACATATGTATGTATACCTTACCACTGCTAGGGATCCAGCATCGGTCAGTTATAATAAGCATTTAAGAATTTTTTTTTATTTATATTGTTTGATCTTTATAACTTTGTAAGATAGGTACCAATTTCTGTCTTTTATGGATGAAGAAGTAAATAGAAACTATGGGAGGTCAAGTGATTTGGCCAGGGAAACACAAGAAATTTTTGAGGCATCATTGGAACTTGTTGCCTGACTCCAAGTCTGAAGACCTATCCATGATGCCACCTAGCTTCCACTAAAATAAATAACGTCTTTTTTTTTTTTTTTTGTCTACACACCCAAACTGGGAGATAATGAAAGCTTGACTTCAACCACCAATTACGGTTAAATTGTGACCTATTTTTAAACAAAGAAAACCAACAAATTTTTTCTGTGAACAGATGTTCCATCTAATTTTTGTGCTCTGGGGAGAGGGTTGGAATATGATTTTGTGCCAGTGGTCCCATATCTATTTCTGCCTCCTCTCCAACAATAGAAATGAGAAGGGGATAGAGACGAGTTACTGCCAGGGTCAGTGAGCTCTCTCTTGAACATAGTAGGTACATAGTAAGTTTGTTGAGATAAATCAGTTGTGTCCAAGAACAGATGGCCAAGGATTGCAGTTATTCCCATTAAAAAAGATTGGATATGAAAGGAAAATGAATTTTCTTTTTCTTCCTTTATTTCCATGTGCTTCTCCCTTTAGTCCTTGGAACCCTCAATTTAGTTTAATAGCCCCCAGGCCACTCTCTGCATGGGAATGTGTCCATTTATCTTTATACTAACATAGTGACACCTTATTTCCCCTAAAATGCTTATGTGTTTATTTAGCAAGGCAAAATTCTCCACAGGAAAGATAATACTCTCTGAATTAAGGGAAAGGCAACCATATAACAATTGACAGATTATTTTTTCTTTTCCCCTTATTCCCTAGAAACTTGTCTGCTATGATCCGCCATGCCACTGTTAGCAATTAGACTTCTCTCACAGCAATAGCCTATAGTTAATGTTCATCATTGGCTATAATACAAACCCAGCCCAAGAGCTTTGAAAGAGTAAATTACTAATTACCACCAGGGTACCTTTCTTCCTCTAGGAAAATAGACATGTTGAACATGGTTAACATTTTAAACGTTTATTATGCAAATGAGATGTGACTATTAAGCAACAAGCCAATTTCCAAATGTGGCCTATAGACTGGACTGCAGATTACCCAAAAAGGATCTCCAAGAGCACTTAGAGCAAAGGTCACATCATTAGAACAAATATTCCCCCAGGGACACCTTTTGAAAGTGATAACATCCTGGCATGTTTCTTTTCAATTATGAACCAAAATCAGTTGTGTTAATTGCACCTACCATATCTATATTGTACAAATCAGACTCTAGAATGTTTATTTCGTGAGCCATGGAAAATTAAGCCATCTTTTGGGGTTTTTTTCTCTTTTTGACACTGCTAGAGGTAGGTAGGTTGTACAGTTAACAGAGTGCAGGACTGAGAGTCAGGAAAAATTTAATTCAAATCTAGTTTCTTACCGTTAATAGCTTTGTGCTCTTTAGCAAGTCATTTAACCTGTGCTAGCTTAATTTTGCTCACCCATAGAATGGGAATTATTATAACACCTACCTTATAAGAAACTTTGTGAAAGAAAACCTTGTAAAGTTTTCTAAAAATGCTAGTTATTGTTACCATTATTTATAATTTATCTCTTTTAATTTTCCATTTTCCCTTTTCCTTTTTATATCCAGATTCATGATAGTTTATTTTATGATGGATTTGAGGAGCCATACTTTCATTTTTTGATATTGGCACACAAAAACAAGAACAAAGTCTCATATGCAAGAAACTTCACTGTAAACCATGTAACTGCTATGAAATCTGACAGCTGTCAGTGAATGTTAAGTTGAAAGGACAATGCTCATGACTGTACGCTGTAGGCAGAATTCACATTTACCTTTTACTGCCTAAGATGCCTACTGGATGCCCATGGAGCAACTGTATATTTAATGGCATTGTGGCATAGGATAGTTCTTCAAAGGTACTGAATCTCTTATAGACTGGGATCTTCATAAGAACTGAGAAGGTTCACAGAGAATAGTGCTGGACCCCTCCCAGTGTTTCCAGTAGCTACTTGCTACTATTTCAGTTATATGTAAACATCAACAGCCGATACTTGTCCCTCCAAAGAAACTGTTCTCTATGAAATGTGTGCAGTTTGTTAAAATGATACATTCTTTTCTATGGCTGGTTTTGGTCATCTGCTGTCATTAATTTTACAAAATATCTCCATCTGATTGGTAGTAGAAGTAATATAAACTGTTACAAAATAAATGAAAGTCTGACTGGTTTTGTTTATGATGGCTTATGGGAGGTGTTTGTCTTTGTGTTAAGAAAAAAAAGATGGAGGGTGACAGGGGCAGATGCTCCATATGGCAAGGAGCAGCCCTGGTCCTATGAGGGGCATGGTGTATCCTGGGGAGGTCGGGCAGCAGCAGAGATGGAGAGAGGCAGCTTCAGTATCTGCCTCCCAGCAGTACATCAAGCTGCTGGAGCTGCTGGGAGCAGGGGGTGCCCTCAGACGAAGATAGCCTCTGTGGCTGGGTGCTGCAACCACCCAGCCTCCTTCCACCTCATGAACTGTGGCCAGTCCTTCATAGTGGATGTCCAGAATCTGAAGCCTCAGGTACCGGTAGCAACAGTGCCTGATTCATCCTGATAACTTCAGCTAGAAGTCACAGACTGAAAGGGGCATCACAGAACAGCATTTCATGCTAGTGAATGTGGTCTACAAGACCCTGCTGGCCTGGCTGAGCCTCGACTTGTATCTGCTAAATCTTAAATGCTGGAGATATGGGAAGGCAGAGACATTAACATAAACCGGAATTTCTTGGAGAAATCGTGAAGGTCAATGAGAAGCCCACTGGAGCTCACAGTGAGGCAGAAACCTTAGAATTAAACAGAAAGAACTGACTGAGGATTTGGGCAAAGTTTTTGAACAGGGTGATTTTCAGAAAGCCAAGGAATTGGGTTTTTTTGTTTTTTTTTTTTTATAAATGAAATACTTTGTTAATTTAGATGCAATGGTAAAACTAAAGAAAAGCTCATCCTAACTGGAGATGGATGACTCTTCATCGTGTCTTTGTCTCCATTAAATTCTTGTATCCATACTTTTCTTTATGCATTTTGGTAGATTGGGAATATGTGTGCTAAATACTTCCTTTGTCATAACTGCATTACACAAAAGAACATTAAAACTGGGAGGAACCTTAGAACAGGGAACATCAGAGCTGGAAGGGACCTCACAGGCCATCTAGTTCACACCTCCTCCATTTTACAGAGGAAGAAACTGAGGTGGGGAAGGGACTTGCCCAAGATCATATAGCTAGTGTCAGAGATGGGACTGGAACCTAGGTCCTCTAGAGTCTAGAGAGCCTGTGCCCTTTCCACCATTATAGGTTACCTCCAAATGAACTTTTTTAATTGAAATAATTCTTTAAAAGTACAATGTATCTGGGGAATGTTGGAGGCTGAACTAATTGAATTTAGCCAGCATTCAGTATACATTTACTAAGCATCTACTATGTTCCCGGCATTGTATTAAGCACTAGAGCCAAAAAGTAAAACAAAAAAACAAAACAAAACAGAAATAAAAACCCTAAAAAACTACTAGTCCCTGATCTCAAGGAATTTTACTATGAGTAGGAGAGAGAAAATTCAAAGAGCTATGTACCTACAGAGTAAATTAGAGGTAATTCCAGAGGAAAGGCATTAGCAATAACCTCAGGTAGGCAATAGGCAATAAATACAAGCTCTTTGAATGCTGCCAAGGGTCATCGAGGTGGCACAGTGGAGTGAATAAGCATTGGCCCTTGATTTAAGAAGATCTGAATTCAAATCTAGTCTCAAATACTTACTAGCTGGGTAAGTCACTTAACCCCATTTGTCTCATTTTCCTTATCCATAAAATAAGCTGGAGAAGGAAACTACAAACCACTCCAGTATCTTTTCCAAGCAAATCTCAAATGGGGTCAGAACACAACTGAAAACACTGAACAAATCATGTTGCTAAGCTGCAAACAAAAAGACAGTCCCTCATGATTATAGATTTATAGCCTATATCAGATTGCCTCTTGTCTGGAAAAGAGAGGAGGAAGAAAATTTTGGAACTCAAAATTTGACAAAAGATGAATGTTGAAAACTATATGTAGATGGAAAAAATAAAATGGCATCAAATTTAAAAAAAGGTAGAGTCATTATTCATACACTACATGTGAAAAATTTAAAAAACCGTTTAAGAAACAATAGGATTGAATCTGAAGTCAAAAGTTACTGGGGCTTGGGTCTGTAAAAGCCTGACACAATGCTTTAGGAGGAAAGGGGTCTTAATATTTTTCATTTTCTCTTCATAAATAGGTGATCCTATAATCCTGGGATGATTGGAATGTACATTGCTACAGTAGCATACCTATAACTGTGAATCATGGCATACATTTTAAATGGAGTAGCTTTCATTTCTATCCAAAAGGTTATGTCATTAAAATATGTAGTTGATCCTTAGTTCTTGAAAGCTTTGCCCACATAAGCCTAAAAGATCCTAGAAGGCGAGAAATACTTTAGGTACTTGATGGATGCAGTAATGGACAGACCTCGGAGGACCAGCCTGGCTATGTGAGGAGAGGCTCATCCAAAGACCGATCATCACATCTAGTAAAGCCTCTCTAAGAAGGCTTACTGCATCGTGATTAATATTGGAGTGGGGAACACCTATAGCATTTTCTTGAAGTACGAAAATTTTAATTAATTTTTAAGCCTCTTCATTTATATTTATGTAGTGGTAATGAAGGATATGACTGCCAGGAAATGAAAACTACCTCAAAAAGATAAATTTTGCATACACACATATACATATATGACTATATTTACATACATGCACACACATATACATACATATATGCATACACATATATATGTATATTTATATATTGGTGATTAGGAAGGCATGAGAGCTTTGTCTGTTATCTAGAACCCTGGCCAGCATGATATCATGCAATTGATGTAAAATGCTGGTGAACTTCTCTGGGCAAGCAAATTTTGACATAATTTTCCATAAGCCCTCGTGACTAACAGTGTCACAGGCCTTGGTCAGATCGACAAACTTTGTGTACAAAGAGATCTGTTTTGCTCCTGACTTCTGGGTGACAACCTCTTTTTGTCATATAACCTGGAAATTTTCAGTTGGCTTTTGTATGAGCAATGGATCACCTACCTTGGAAATCTCAGCTGGAACAGAATCACCACCAGGTGCTTTGCCAGATTAAAGGATCCTAATGGCATTCAAAACCTCTTCTTCACTTGGAGCTTCAGCTAGGCAGGGGCTGACCTCAACTGGAAGTAAATGGTTAATGGGCTCAGTACTGACTGAGTGAAATAGGGCTGTGTGCTTGCTCCCATGCTTTTTAGCATGATGTTTTTAGCCATGCTGTCAAATGCTTTCAATGAGGAAATCAAGGTCAGCTATATTACTGATGGTAAATTCATCAGCTGGAAAAGACTACAAGCCAAGACCAAATGGGAGGGTGTTGGTGCATAATTTTCTTTTGAGGGATGATTGTGCATTCAATGCAACCTCTGAAACTGAGATGCAGCAAAGTATGGATCAATTCTCTGCTGCTTGTGCTAATTTTGACCTAACAATTAATACCAAGAAAAATACAGGTGCTTCATCAGCCACCACCATACCATCCATATGTGAAATCCTTGGTTACAGCAAATGGAGAAATTTTGAATGCTGTGGATTAATTCACTTACCTTGGTGGTGCACTTTCCAGGGATGTACATATTGATGATTATGTTGATGCATGCATTGCCAGAGCTAGTCCAGTATTTGAGAGGCTCCAAAGGAAAGTATGGGAGAGAAGAGGTATTAGACTGACTATCAAACTGAAGGTCTACAGAGCCATTGTGTTGACCTCATCATTGTATGCTTGTGAAAACTGGACAGTATACCAGTGCCATGACAAGAAACTGAATCGCTTCCATGTGAATTGTCTTAGATTCCGAAGATCACCTGGTAGAATAAGGTATCAAACACTGAGGTCCTTATTCAAACTAATTTGCCAAGCATTCACACTGCTTCAGAGATCACAATTCCAATGGGCTGGCCGTGTTGTTCAAATGCAAAACACACATTTACCATAAAGACTGTTTGATGGAGAATTCACACAGGGCAAATGTTCACATCGTGGTCAGAAGTGATACAAGGACGCTCTCAAGGTCTCCATTAAGAACTTTGGATTGATTTTGTGACATGGGAGACACTGGCACAGGACCACTCAGCATGGTGTGCCTACATCAGAGAAGCTGCTGTGCTCTATGAGCAAAGCAGAATTGAAAACAGTTTAAAGGAAAGACAAATTTAGATTATCCACTCCAAATGTTCACATGGATATTTGTGCCCAACCTGTGGTAGAGCATTCTGAGCTCCTGTTGGTCTGATCAGCCACAGCTGGATGCATTGAAACTTGACTCTAGTACAGTGATGTCATTTTGGTTCCCTTTGAGAATGAAGGACAACAGCCGTGTGTGTGTGTGTGTATGTGTGTGTGTGTGTGTGTATGTGTGTGTGTGTATGTGTGTGCATGCATGACACACACATTTTAAATAAAAGCAGTACCACATAACTGTTAGTGTTGCTGTTTTTAGTCATGTCTGATTCTCCATGAACTTATTTGGGGTTTTCTTGACAGAAGTACTGGAGTGGTTTGTCATTTCTTTCTCAAGGTCATTTTATAAATGAGGAAATTGAGGCAAACAGGGTTAAATGATTTGCTCAGGTCACACAGCTAATACGTGTCTGAGGTCACATTTGATCTCAGGGAAGATACGTCTTCTTGACTCCAGGTGCATCACTCTATCCCTTTTGCCACCTAGATGCCCCAAACTAATACGAAGCAGTGTTTTGATTGTGAGAAAGTTATAAAAAGCATTATTCTCTCTCTCTCTCTCTCTCTCTCTCTCTCTCTCTCTCTCTCTCTCTCTCTCTCTCTCTCTCTCTCTTCCTTTCTTTCTGTCTCCTACTTATGAGTAGTTGAAATTCTGTGTATATATGTGCATGGACTTGAATAGCACAATATGGAAAATCTTTAGAGCAGGAAACATTTGAGTAAATTTCATACAAAAATGTGCTACTAAAAGGCTGCAAATAAATCATATTTTGGGGATTCTCTCCTTTCTTTATTGACTCATATGATGTTTAGAGGAATGTCTATTTTTTCTGAGTATTTTTCAGATTACCAGTTTTGTTTTTCTCTCTGCTCTCTAGTCTCTCTGTCATGTAATTAATGATCTGTAAACAAACATATACTGAAGAGGAGATATATTTTTTTGTTAAAATTGTCAATGTTTTGTAAGTTGGATGAATTTTTATGATGCTACCCATCAAGTACTAATTTCATTCTTCTTGAAAATTTTAAATTTGATGTAATAAGACCTATGAGGAAAAAGCAAATGTGCTCTGTCCACAGAGACTAATATGACTTCACAGGGAATTCATCAACAACTAAGATTTTTTAAATATATATATATATATATATATATATATATATATATATATATATATATGATGAAGCAAAAACATATAATAGAGGAAAAAACAAAGAAATAACTGCTGTTTTAGAATAATGTCATACTCACCGGCTTTTGGAGTTGTATGAGATCTCAGAGGCCATCTCAGAATGACCTGAAGCTGTTACTAACTGCTAAGGACAACAAAGTAGAATTTTACCTAAGCTCTTTTGGGGATATAAGAGGAGTATTAAAGAAAGGATAGAATAAAAAAAAATATCATTTTAGGTAACCTACCAATATTTGAGGGCAGATAATATCTAGACAGTATGACATTCCACTGAAAACTTTTACCTTTAAAAATAAATGTGGCTGCTGTAACCCTATTGAGAATATAATCTGACTAGTATTACACAGGGCTAGGTTAATTGATCTCTTTAAATTCAAGAGTAGGAGGGAGGTATTCTGTGATATGTAAAACTGGAGGACATCTTGACATACCCTTCAGAGACAAAAAATGAAAAAACTCCAGTAGCATGATTTTTTAAAAAATTTCTTGACTAAATTGGAATATGGCAAACTGCTTTCATTGACAACATAATTAAAATGTGGTAAGGGAATAAAGCTAATTATTAAAATACATTTAGAAAAATAGAATTAAAAAGTAAGATTTAAGTCCATTTCCCAGAAGGGATGTTAATGATAAAGGAGAATGAGAGAAGGTAGAGCTAGTCAGCTATTACTTACCAGCTGCCTCATCCCTTTAAAACCATTAGCACGCAGGCTACTTTGCTTGCCAATCATCCTTTGTTCCTCTCTCCTATGTTCTGTCTCCCAGGTCTCTCTTAGCCCTATGTCTCCCAGGTTCTTGAGTCTCCCAGATGCTTATATATTAATCTTTAAGTTTACATTCTCATTCATGACTGTCCCTTCTCTTTATACTTTCTACACCCAAAAGTCACAGAAGCAGTTTGACTCTATTAGATAAAAGCCAATACAAATACAAGTCTTGCTGACTCTCCCTCTCAGGAAGCACTAGGTGATGCCTTATGACCCCTAACACAATACTTCATCTTGATGCTGACTTCCTTCCCCACCTCCCTTAATACTACACATTTATATTCCAGGCCATTGTCCCTGCAGACTCCCTTCTCTATCTCATCCTTCTTTGCAATTTATTCCAGCTCTATTCTGAGATCTATGCTTTAAACCCTCATTTCCTTGTTCTTCTGGCACTTGTGCCTTCCCAAAATCCCAAGTTTGGGTTCACTCTATCATCCAAAGCCTTTGCTTCTAATCATGTGCTCCAGAAAAGGGGCTAGAGAAAATCAGAAAATCATGCTGATTGGGTCCTCCTGAAATATACGTTATATAATCTCTACTGGAGCCCCAGTACTGCAGCAAGAGAATCCATTCACACCTTTTGAATCAAATCACTGATCTTAGCAGCTATGCTGTACCTTTTCACTCCTTACTCTTTTTTACCTTTCTTCCACCTTCGACACTGTAGACCACCTTCTTCTCCTACATAATCTCTTCTTTCTAACTTCTCATGATTTTAATCTCACCCAGTATTTTTTTTTTAACTTGTCTGCCTACTGCTTCTCAGACTCTTTTGATGACTCTTTATTCAGGTCCTACCCAGTAACCATCACATCTCTGCTCTGTTTGCCATTTTGTGATCACATCATTTCCTAAACCATCATCTCTGTGAAGGCGATTCCGAGATCCAAATACCCAGCCCTAACTTCTCTTCTGAGCTCCTCTTCCATCAACTCCTTTTTGGATATCTCAAACCAAATGTCTAACAGACATCTCTAACTCAAAACTTTTGAAATAGAATTCTGTCTTTCCTCTCTTCTAAACATTTATATTACAGTCAAGGCTATGACCACTCTTCATTGACGCTCAAAATCTTGATTTAATTTTTCCTTTTCAGTCACTCTCAGTACGCAAATATGAATAACTAATATGTTTCCAATCTTTATATTTTCTACCTTCATGATGCCTTCTGTATATGTTTTCTCTTCTTCATTTACTTAATCACCAACCTTGTCTAGGCTCTCTATATCTCATGGACTACTATAATAGTTTTCTACTTTATTTCCCTGACTTAAGTCTCTCTCTGTTCCAGTCTACCTTCTATTAAGCTGCTAAAATGATTCCCCTAAAGTTCAGGTCTGACCAAGCTGCCTCTCTCCTCTTAAAATTTGACTCTCTTTTACCTCCAAGAACAAATATAATAAACTCTGGCAATTAGAACCTTTCAGGGCTTTGTCCTTTTCTTTCTTTTCTGTCTTCTTGCTCTATTCCTTTTTGCATTCACTAAGATCTAATAGCTCTGACTTCCTTACTCTTTCTTGTACCAAATACTCACCATCCTGACTCTATGCCTTTTGGCTGGTAATGCTTGCCTCTTCACTTCATTCTTCTGGCTTTTATATCTTCTTTTGAGACTCAGAACAGATTCGAGTTTCTGCAGGAAGCCTTTTCTGCTCCTCCTCTGACTGCTCATGCCTTCTTTCTGAGATAAGGCAGTCTATATATCTCATATGTATTTATGATTTACATGCTTTTTCTCTTATTAGAATGTGTGAACTCTGTTAGTATAGGAATTATGTTTGCTTTTCATCATATTGCAAGAATTTAGTCTAGGGCTTGGCATATAGAAAATGCCTGGTAAATGCTTTTTGGCTGATTGAATGATTGCCCAGATCTAACAGGCAGTCCCAGATTGCATTACTGTGTTACCTGTATGACCTCATGCAAATCACTGAACTTTTCTGGGTGGTCCTCAGTTTCCTTTTCCATAAAATAAGCAAGTTAAACCTCAAGAACCCAAAGGTCCCTTCCAGCTATAAATGTACAGTCCTATAATCTTAGTCATCTGGTGATTCAGAGATCAGTCTTATAGACATCCATTGGAGAAAACTGTCATTAGTAGTGTTTGGTTCAACATTTTTTTAATCAAGACAGGCTTAGGGTAACATAGCAGTTGTTTTTAGGCATTTGTGGTAAGAAGATCTTATTTTTTTTCTAATTGGTCTAAGAATGAAGAACCTAGAACAGTGGGTATAGGATGCAAAGAAATAGACACTGGATTAATGCAAGACAAAGTTGCTTTCCAAATTATAGTTTTCCAAAAATAGAATGGTGTATATTGAAAATGCAAACCAATTCTGGTTGCCATCCCTGTTTTTCTCACAGTTCTTTCTCTGGCAGCAACACCTACTCTTGCTCTCTTCCTGTTTTCTAGCATGAATATTCCTTGGTTAGGTTGTATATGACTGTGTTCATTCTGTCACTCCTTCCTACTTGTCCTCCCCAGTGGAGCAGTGGATTATCATCAGGAAAAGGCCCAGTACAGAATTAGACTAATCTGGATGATCTTCCTTTCTCTCATCTTTCAATTCCTACTCTTCCTAAGGATATCTGTATTCCTAGTGACCACAGAGCTTGGCATGTAATGTTTTTTGGTGGATTAATTCCCATGGTACTAATGTTCTATAAACCCCTTTCTTTGTGTCCATGAAAACCCCATGATATCTAATCACTTAATGACCAGATGTGCATCGTTTTATTTTGCACATTTTCTCTCCTGCTCCCAGTTTGAGAGAGGCCAAAGACTAAGAGGTATGCCTACACATATGAAACGGGAGTGTGAATTTGAAAAGATATTAATTCCTTCTATCTTATTTGCACAGTTCGAGTTTAGTCACAACTCGGTTAGCTGAGTTGTAGCTGTCCAGATTCACTAGATACAGAAAAAGTGAGCAAGATTAGGAAATTGTAGAATCATCAGGTTTGTAACATCAACCGAGTAAAAAATAAAAATGGGTAGAGAATGAGAGGAGAAAGAGCCAAATCTAAATGCTAATTGGATTTGATCTAATTTCTTTAATCTTATTGTACATATGTGCCTGGAAGCCTAAGCAATGTGTGTATTTTTTAAATCAGAATGATAAAGTTGAAAAAGAAAATATAGGGAAGGTTAGATAGTCTTATCGGAAGTTCCTTTTGCTTTCCTCTGGTGTTGGAACTCAGAAATGCTGGCTAAGACTGTGGTTATGTTATTTAAGTTCTCATAGAAAAAGGATGGTAGAACAACTCTGAAAGTGTTTTGAAAGCAAACAAATTGTACCAATTCAAATTAAGATAAATCCTTTTAAAAGAATAATTAAAAATAGAAACTATTGCATTAATCACTCACTTGACTGTTTTAGGGCAAAACCAAGTCAATTCTGTCAAGTTACTGACAGAAGAGTTAATGTTAAACCTGATGCACTGAGTGGAATAGAGAGTCCTCTATGTGGAGTTAACAGACCTAATCTCTGGCTAACTGTTCCTCCTTGGCTGTCTTCATTTGTCAGACAGAGGAGTTGGATTGGATAACTTCTGAGTCAGTCCTAAATATGTCAATATGATGCTAACCACTAATCCCTTCCTTCTCTAAAATTCCATGGCTGTATGAACAATTAGCATTATTACAAACAATATTGAATACATCACTATTGTCACCATTCCTTGATTCCTATATATGTGTATACATATATGTTTGTATATACACATATATGATAAAGAAAAAAAAATCATCAGCCTGAGAAACTTTGAGATTATCTAAGCCTTTTCCATTTCATAAGAGAGTAAACAGGGATTCATGAGATAAGATGATGTTTCAAAGCTTACACAGCCATTAGTTTCAGAAATGAGATTAAGATTCAGGCCTTCAGGCTTTAATTTAGTTCTTTGTTGACTATATTTTGATGATCCCTCTCAGATCCTTACCCTTCTAGCCTTTTTATTTTCACCCGGGTATCAAAATGAGAGGAGATTTCTGGGATTGGAAATGGTAAAGTCTGACCTTGTCCTACAAATAGCACAATCAAGGATGGATATTGACCATGGCAGAAGTGTAAAAAAGTCATCAATTCATTGAGGACAAATAGTGAGAGATAACCTAGCTCTACATTTTTCTGAGGCAGGTAGGTAAGTGACACAGTGAATAGACCACTGGGCTGACTTCAATTCAAATCCATCCTCAGGCAATTTCTAGCTATGTGGTTCTGGACAAGTCTGTGTGCCTCGTTTTCTTCAATGGTAAAATGGTGATAATAATAGCATCTACTTCCTAAGGTTGTCATGAGGGATGGATACACACACACACACACACACACACACACACACACACACACACACAAATACCACCACCACCACCACCACCACCACATTTTAGTATATGGCAAATTCATTCCCCACTACCTGTGTGACAGACACGAGTCTTCAAAATACCAAGATAATTTAGATAACATCTCTCATCTCTTGTCTCTCTCTCTCTCTCTCTCTCTCTCTCTCTCTATATATACATATATATGTATGCAATATATATATATACTATATATATATCACATATTGTATATTGCATATATACCCAATATATATCTTGAAAAGATGTTAAAACCCAACTAGTTCATTATCTTCATAACACAGATGAAGAAATTGAAGGAAAAATTGAAATTGAAGTAAAAAGTGGTTAGTGACTTGTAAAGGTGATACAAGTAAGTAACAGTTTGAGGATTTCAACCCCAGGACTATGGGATTCTGGTGAAAAATCCAACCTTACTCTCCCTGTTGCATGCTACCTCCCAATTAATACATATAGTTTGGAATCTACATAGCTTTAGATAAGAACATTTCCCTTGAAGTACATGATATGATATTCCAAGATAAGGATGTAAATATCTTAAATCTTTAGAATGAAATTAATATAATAAGTGCTTTTATTATTTTGTCATCTGGATTTCTCAATTTGTCTGGTGTCTTCAGGATTCTGTAATTATTATTCTTATTATTTATTCGTTTCAATCATGGCTGACTCTTTGTGACTTCATCTGGAATTATCTTGGCAAAGATCCTGGAGTGGTTTGCCATTTCCTTTTCCAGCTCACTTTACAAATGAGGAAATTGAGGCAAACAAGTTTAAGCAACTTGCTTAAGGTCAAACAGCTAGTAAATGTCAAAGGGCAGGTCTTCTTGACTTAAGGGCCCGTGCTGTATCCACTATGGCACCTCAGAAAGAAATAGAACTAGGCTACATCTTGCTATTTGTCTTCAGTGAATTGATGATTTCTTGACACTTCTGTTATGGTCCATATCCAACAGTCTATTGTGACATTTGTGGGACAGGGTCAGACTTCAGGCTTCTAACTCAGAGGGGAGGGGAAATATGTATGTATTAATATATGTATGCACATATGCATACATGTTTGTGTGTTTATATATGCGTATACATATATATGCACACATATAGATACACACAAGCACATGTGGAGAAAAAGCAGGAAGAAAGAGAGAGTCTGAGAAAACTATTGGCTCAGTGAATAGAGCTGAATTCAAATTTAACCTCAGGCTTACTACCTATGTGACCCTGATTAGGTCACTTCTGTTTACTTCAGTTTCCTCAACTATAATATGGGGACATGAGGATAATAAGAGTACTTAACTTACAGGATTGTTGCAAGGATCAAGTGAGACCATATTTGTAAAAAGAACTGTTTAGCACAATGCCTGGCATATAGTAGGCACCATGTAAATACTTATTCCTTTCACTCACATACACATATATGGATATTTACACATGTATTTTTGAGTGTAATATATTGGTGTGTTTGTATATATTGTCCATTACTATTATTATCTAACATTTTCAATATCAGCAAACAAGTGAATGGTGAATATAAGTCTAGTGAAATATTTGCCAACATGCAACTAGTGATGTGGAAGTTAGCACCAAAGCCATGTATTTTCAGAAGAATGGACTGATTGTGAGGTGAGGGTGATAGATAATAAATGGAGAGCTTAAATACCATACTGGTATCTACCAGCTTTTCAAGGTCCCAGAGGCTTCCAGGTGCTTGCACAGTTTTTCTGTAATAGCTTAAGAGAACAAATAAAATAACTGTGACTGATTTGAAGGCAGTGAGAATTTTGAGAAGAAGGAAATCAGGAATCTGTTCCTAAGATTGGTGGATACCTTGTGCAAATGTAGTGAGATGAGAGATGTGGTACTGAATTTGGGAAATATTTGGTAGTTCAGATTTGCTGGAATACAGAAAAGAAAAGTAGCAAAAATGAGATGCATAAGATAAGTAAGAGTTAGACTATAAGGGGCATAAGTTTTAGGCTCATTTCTTAGCAAAGGAGAACAACTTGTATGTGTTCCCCCCATAGGGAAGTGACATAGTCAGATATGAGTCTTAGACTAACTGCAGAGTAGAGAATGTATTACACAGAGAAGAGACTAGAAGTTAGAGAGGCCAGTTCGGAAGCTATTACCTTGGAGAAAGATATGAAAGGCAACGGTTCTAAGTGCTAAATATAATGGGTAATTAAATTTTATTGCAAGGCAGGTCAAGTAATTCAGAGGAAAGAAATATATTTTATTTTTTAAAAATGAGTTCCATACACAGAATTCTAGAAACATTTTCTTTAAGAATTTAGTTTTTCCTGGTATGGTTTCATAATACATGTCTATAGTTTCAGGATAAAGTGAAATAAGATCATTTTATTAAATACTAAGGAGAAGGAGAAGATTATTCTGATATGTACTATTGTCACTGATTCCGTCTAGTTGTGTCAGTCCACATTCAAGTATCACTTAATACAGATAACATTCTCTTAAATTCTGGCAGTGCAATGCTGAAAAATAGTGTATCTCATGATTTCAAAGAGATTATAGCCTACTAGAAAGGGAGGAAGCATGCACAGATCAATGCGATTTAAAGAAAAAATATGATAAGAGCAAAGGAAAGAGCTAGATAATGTATTACAAGACATGAAATGGGAAGATCTTACAGTCAGTTGTCTAAAATTTTGCATTTTCTGAGATCTGTCAGAACTGGAGAGGCATGGAGGAAACAGAAAGGAAATCATAGCAAGGATCTTAAAACAAAACATTTTTTCCCTAGGAGAATTCAATTCAATAAACACTTATTAGTATCTATTGTGTGCTTAGACATTATAAGTTTTGATACTACAAAGACAAAAAAATACTCTCAATAAGCTTATTCTTTGGGACAAATTGCCCAAATCAGTACAGAACTCCTAGGAGAACATGGAGAGATCAGGAAGTGGCCATTGTAGTGGTAAGATCTGTGCTGAGCCTTGCGGAAGGCTAGGATTTCCAAAAGGTACTGTAAAAGGAAAGAGGAAAGGGAGACAGTTCGGAGAAAATGAGAAAGCTTGAGATGCATTTGGTGTGCGTAGAACAGCAAGTAGGCCATTTAGGGTGAAATAAAGGTTATGGAAGAGAGGGTAGTAGGGATAAAGCATAATGCTTTATCTAAGTATATCTAAGCTTCTTAGATTTTTCTACTGTTCTGAGGTAATTTTGACCATATTGTTCTCCTTGGGAGAAATTAACATTATATTTTGAACAACTAATTACTAACTTGTGATCCCTTCTTTGCCTTCTATTTTTGTTAAAAACCTACTTCTGAAAAAATCAGTCAGTCACTGAAGGGCCCTCAAAACCCTTGCTCTTTAGTTGGGCAGAACCCCACCCAAATGGGAGAACTAATTTCTGTTGAGTATGAACAGAATCCAGCCTGATCTAGCCTTTGCCTGGAGGAGGAGCTCCTTGTCCTTGGTTCCCTCCTTTAGAATTGAGGGCAACGCAGCTCATGAAGGAGAAAACAAGCCAGAGATGTCTGGATGGAAATGGCTTCCCCTGCCCAGTTTGATGGAGGCTGCTGAGTCATGATCAAGTTACATTCTCAGCAGGAGGAATTGAAGACTTCTAGCACTTCTTCTCATTAAATGTCCACTAGTCAGGGTTGATTTTTCACTCCTTAGAGGAGTTTACTTTTGCAGTGGATTTAAGACATTTCAGGGTCTCTCTTGGCATCTTTTGATAACAAGAGAAACTACTGATCATTAATTTATTGTTTGCCAGCTAGCCTAATTAATCAATTGAGCCAGAAACTCTTGCCTCTCAGAGTTTTCACTTGTCTTACTCTGAAATGCACTTTTCTCACAGTGATTTTCATATCACTTGTCCCAATCATATTCTTAAATTACAACCTAACTACTTCAATTATAAAGCCCCTATCAGTTAAAATTGTGTCAGTAACAAATAAGGTTCAACAAAGAAACTGAGTACTGGATATACAACTTTTGTGGAAATACTATTAAGAAAAATTCATGTTTTCTCAATATCTTCAAATATAGAACTAGAGTTTCCTTAACTATCCTCATTAATGCAAAATTTAACCCTGTAGTCAATAAGTCCTTCTTCTAAAAGTAGAATGAAAATTGGTTATTACACATCCTTGAAAACAATTACATCCCACAGCACTTTTTCAGTACATTTGAACTGCTATGGTCCAGATGTTTAGCTTCAAGTAAAACCTTGAGAAAAGCTGAAACAAAGCCAAAGAGACACATATGATGTGAAGATCTGCTTGGGGAATATGTAGTTATAGTTTTTAACCTTGACCAAAATGAAATGAGTAGCTTTGATTAACAAAAAGACAGAAATGAAAAGCAGTCTTAAAAGTATTGTCAATTCATTATGTTACCTTCGAGATGAAGACCGAGTTTGTCTTTTCATCCATCAAAAGTTATGCTATCAACATTGATCTAGAAACCAAGAACTAGGTTTGAGTCCTTGCTTATTAGCTCTGTGTCCAGGAGCCAGTGAAATAACCCTTCTGAACCTCAGTGTTTTCATCTGTAAGATGGAGGCAGGGATAATTCAGCCAGCTAGAGTATTTAAAATGGTTCTGAGGAAATTGCTTAAAATGTATAGTGCATAAATGGGAACTCATATTATTGGCAATGATTTTGCTGCTTAAAGAAAGCTCTTTATTGCCTGGCATCTAAATAGAATAAGAAATAAAAAGGCAAAACTCTTATTGTTAAATGCTTAAAAGACAATGATACTTTCTAACATTATAGGCTCAAGTGTGCAACATGTGTAACTAGATAATTCATAAAGAAAACCATAGAAAGAATAGAAGAAATAGACTACATGAACATAGGGAAAATAAATGATGCAGACAACACAGTTTTGAGGACAAAGAGGAGAGAAATAATCAGGATATTTGAAAGTAGGGGTAATATCGAAGACCTGAAAAAATTCGGAATTTTTGTTTTCAATACCAAAAGGATCTGAGAAAACAATAGTAACTTCTAACCATATACTTATTTTTCTATATCTATAAAATATTTGTGAATAATCTGCATTCCTAAAAGGGATTCTCGCATGGAAGTTTGGTAAAGGAACAAGCACGGTTTCACTAGTAATATTCTACAATAGATTGCATCTTTATGCTCACAGTAAAAGATCACTCTAATTATTAAATATATATACACATATGTATTTGGTGGAAATATACATACACGTATAATATACAGGTATGATATGCACTATATATTCACACATATGTGTACATATGTGTGTATGTATAAGTATTTCTGTATCCATCTATATCTATTTGGTAGAATTTAATATGGCTCTCCCCCATCAAGGGATGTGTATCAGAATCATAGAAGATTCTTTGAAAGATGAAATATTAGATACAAATGTTTTACAGCTCCTTGACAAGTAATCTAAAACAGAAATGCATTTTTTGAGCTCATTGAAGACTCCCCTCCCCAATGATGGAGACTGCAATTCATTCATTCCTGCCAATTCTGTGTGATTATTGTCAAGGTTCTCAACAAAATTCACCACAGGTATCCAAATACTACTTTGAAGGCTTTCAATATCAAGACAGTGTTAGTACAATATTCCATACAACTCTTATTCCTCCTATCTTGCCATGTGACCAACTCTTCTCTGTGTTACACAGTTCTTTCACTTCCTTTAATTCTCTTTTTTTGGCGGGGGGGAGTTCCGGGTTGGTTTTGTGTAATAGCCTGTGAAGCTCAATTTTAGCCTTTCTGGTGCTCTCTATATTATGCTCATATCTAGATACTTTGAGACAGTGGTGCTTAAGGTTTCTCTGCAATACAACATTGGTAAAATGATTGTATTAAAAAGGTGGGCCTTTCCTATTACCAGAAGCTTGAGGTTAGCCTAAGTTCTTTGAAGTTTTCCAAAAGCAATTGAGTCTGCTCCCCTGCTTTTCAATTCTGGGTCCAGTTGATTTTCAATCTGTGTTACAATGTTGGATGAACTCAATGGTATTGTGCTCAGTGTTCATTCAGATTCATGTAAAAATCTGGCAATAGATAGTATTCACCTATTAGACCTTTTTCTCTGTAGATGGATGAACCTAATCCCACAGATTTCCTTTGGGAGTCTATTATTTCTTGGTACTTGATTCAATCAGCACAGTATCATCTATGAATAGTAGCAGCTAGTAGATCACATCATCCACTGAGCTTTCCTTTTCCATCTGAGCTCTGCTGAATGGTTCTCTATCACAGTAGATAATGGTATTACTCAGCATATGTCTTCATGTTTTATGCCATGCCTAATATTGATTAAAATAGATTTACTGAATGGTAATTATTTCTCTTGTCACACCTTACGTGCAATCTTTAATTATCCTGAAATAGGAATGGTAAACAACTTGTAGGAAAATAGCCCATAAGGCAGTGTTCTGTTCTCCCAAGTTATTTTTTCCTAATCAACAAACAGTAAATACTATGGAATCTTATATTCTTTACATATTGCAGTCAATTGTGAAATGGTGGAGATGTTGTCCATTGTTAATTACAATTTTTTGAGGCAGTTGGGGTTAAGTGACTTGCTTAGGGTCATATGGCTAGTATTTGTTTGAGGACAGATTTGAACCCAGGTCCTCCTGACTCCAGAGCCCGTGCTTTATCTAGTGAGCCACCTAGCCAACCCTAAATATCATTTTCAAAAGTTTGTTCATGGCTCCTAATTCCCTTGTAAAGGATGTCCTTGATTTGTTGGCTATAGAGGCATTTATTTTCTTTATCGGCATGTAGCTCAGTAGTTGTTGATATTTTCTTGGTCACCTTTTTTGTAGACTCAGAAATGTCTCAGTTTTTTTCTATATGCTTTCAGTATCTTTAAATTACTTGTAAATTTGTCCCTTAGTGCCCTTACATCCTCAAAATTGTTTCACCTCAAGCACAGATAATCTATATGTTGATATGGATCAGTATCTAAATGTCTTTTACCCTCATGTATTGTACTTATATGCATATATGTGTGTGTGTCCATGATTATGTGTCTATACATACATCACACATACAAAACTATAAAAGTTGCAGACATGAATGGCATGATCATGTTGCTGTCATGGGACAGCCACCACCTCTCCTTTCTCTCCTTGTTCTCTTGCAAAGTGTTCCTCAAAAGTCCCACAGTGTACTGTATGTGAAAAACCTCTGTCCTTGCATTTGAGTGCTGAATGCACATAACTGTACTAATTGGTCAGTCAGTGCCTTGCCAATTTACTTACATATATATATGCTCACATACTTAGGGACCTATATACATGCATATGCACCTTTATTTATGTATAGTATAGTTGTATGCACACATGTATGTAGGTGTGTCCACATATACGATATCTATGAGTATTATTATGTATGTATATGTGCACGTACTTGAATCCAGGACTCATTTTCACATTTGTTCTCTTCAACGTCATTCCTATTTCTTCTTGAAGCTTAGAGACTGTGGTGTTAGATCAAAGTCCACGCTTAAATTCAGTATGGTTTAATTAGATTTGATAGAAAAAATATTGTTATAGTTTTCACAATTTTTTCTACTTTTATTTGTAGTCTACATTTAGTTTGTTTTCTTTAGTATGTTTGTGATGACTTTGCATAATTGGATATCTCTCTAAGCTTCGTTTAGATTACCTTTCCCTTCCATTGTTTTTAATTTCTTTAGGAGTCGATGTTGCTCACAATTGCCTATCATCCTTCACAAGATTTTAAATAAAAGTTTATATTCTAATCTTTTGTTGAACTTGACAGCTATTTCTCTCCATTCAGAAAGTAAGTCAAACGTTTGTTGGCTAACTGGGAGCTTTTGATATACTTATTGTAGTAATTTATATTTATTTATTTTCTGTGTGAAATTATAACAATTAAAATGTGTATTTCATTTGCATTGTTCAGTTTCCATTTTAAAAATATCAGATAGATCCTTAATATAATTCAGCACTAAATCTTCTTAATTGTATGGCATAACTTTTTTTCTTACTACCCTTTTTTCTTCCTGTAAATATTAGAAAATTCGCTCTTTGCTCTGACAAGTTGATGGTTTGACTTTACAGAGATAGTTAACTCAGGGATGATGTCCATGCTCATATGAAACCTTTTTTTCTACCTGTTAAATATTGTCAATTTCATTCTTTGAGACTTGTTATTTAGCTCCAATCATCATTAATATCAAGGAAGGCTCACTAATACCAAATACATTAGCTGTTATCATGGAGTATAGCCAGTATAAAATCCAAATTTAAAAGAAGTTTTCTAATGCTTTATTCTGTAAATAACATTTTACTAATTACATAAAGCCTGAGATGTTTTAGATCCACAGTCTTTCAAAAGACTTCGACCTACCTCGCACACAAGGCAAACCAAGCAAATAAAGAATCCATATTACTCACCATATTATCTATAATTGGATGGGTAATACATAGAAGCATTCCATAAATACATATACTTTGGACAATTGAGAAAATAAAATAATATGTACTGACAGTGAACAGAAGAAAGAGAGCAACTAAATTGATTTTCTTTGGAAAACAATGCAGTGCTCTTCATGACCCTATGAGTCTTTGTAAAAATCCACATATATACTTACATACAGTATACATATGATTATATATACACACCTACACATCTGTACATTTACATACATACATATACACACATCCTTCCTCTTTACACTGAAGTCATTCATGGTAAATTGAAACATCTCTTGTGACAAAAACCACTGAGCTAAAGCATTTGATAATTGAACTACATACAGTATTCTGTCCAAGAGCCCTCTCCCTTTCTGCTATGAGGAAAGAAGTATTTTTCATTATATTCTCCGGGACATTCATCTCTCCCCAACCCATTATCACTCAGTGTATAATTTTAGTATCCATATTCTATAGGTGTTTCAGTTTGACTGCAAGTCATAGAATACTAGCCTCTGAATAATTAAAACCTAAAGGTCGATGGATGACATGTGAGGCAGCTTATTACTAATGAAAAGTTGTATTTGAGAAGTTACATTGCTAAAGAAATATTTGACTAGAAATATAGGTATACATGACAAGAAAGGAGTGGAAGAGAACTGAAGTGCAGCCTTAGGTTCCCATTATTACCCACATAATGTCAAGAGAACTGAAGGTGATGAGCGGATTGGGTACATTCTCTTTTGAAAGATTGTAGGGAAGGAGGGATGGAGAAGCTTTATACATGGTGAAAAGTTGTGAGTGATCTAAAAATCTTCACCACTGGAGAGAGTATATACATAAATTAACAGAGAGAATTGTTGAGGCATCTGAAATAATAATGATAATAAACATTAATATACTAATGTTTCTTTATTTTTTAAAAATGTTCTTTGCATCTTGTGATCTGATTTTCACAACAAACTGAAAAAAGCTATTAAGTGTCTCAGGGAGCACTTAAATTTATATCTTTCTGTTTCCAAATCCAACTTCCTACCCACTCTGCCACCAAGTGTTTTAACTATGATATTAATTATTTTAGTTATTCACATTTTATTAGACTTACTGGTTCCTAATTCTTAGAATTTTTTTCTGCCTCTCTAGCAGTCAATATTCCATCTATCCTTCAAGCCCCAGGTCACATTTCACCTTCTTCATGATGTTTCCTTTGAATCATTGGACCTCTCATCACTCTTTGATAACAAAGTATGTTCTTTGTACTTCTCCCTATTATGCATCCATTTAGGTAACATGTTAAATTAGTGTGTGTCTCATCTCTTCAACTAAATTGTAAGGTGTATGACAGATGATGCTTTGCACATAATGAAGGCACAATAAATGTTCTTTAAATTGAATGGATTATTTTTTTCAAAATGGCCAAATTCTTTTGGGGAATTCTATTTTACAATACCACTAAAAGAGGTACTGACCTATTACAATCTTGAGAAAAGAAATATTTTGCGTAATGTATATTTATCATTCAGAAATGTAAGCTGGTTAATTGATCATTTAGTCTATTTTGCAACAGCCCTGGGTGAACCTTGCATAATTGTCTTCATGGAATTGACAACATGTATTGCTAACAAAATATTACAACTAGTGTCTGCTTGTTAGTTTTTAAAAATGGTAGATCCATCTACATATTTCTATCTAATTGCTTGATTGTCTGTTCAACTTTATTTATTTAACATGGAGGAGTAAGAGGTAATTATTTACTGGTTTAAGTTATATCTACTGTTCAGACTCACTGAAAGAGTGCCTATGTTAAAACGATAAAATGAACATACTAGTCTATATACTAATCTATTAGCATAATGAAACTATATCACAGTCACATTACAAAAGATAATATATTTTCACCCTAATGGGGAAAAGAAAATCTGTTCTGAGTATGCATTACTCATCCAGATGAGGATATAGAATTCAATGCCAACTTTAAAAAGATATTAAAAGAAATAATATTTAATTACTAGCAATTATACTAGTGAATGGTCAATGGTAAGACTTCAGCTCTTTCATTTTAAAAAGAGATTAATTCATAAAATGTAATATTTTTATATTAAGGTTGTTTTATGCAAATACTGGAAAAAATCACTTGCAGGCTTTAAATGGAGACTTGGACAAGGAACAGAACACATATTTTAAATGATTATAAGTCTTCATTTACCCAGAATTACTCATGAAGTGAACACTGAGATAAAGAACATAAATCAGAGAAGTTATGATCATTTTCCTTGGAAAATATTGCATGCCTTTTTATTTGATTAGGCAGAGGAAATAATATGATTCCATTACATAAAATGGTACAATGTGAATTTATGTATGATTTCTTTAATGTTGAACATTAATATGTCAGTATTAGATATCAGAATTAAATGCATGGGCTTGGAGAAGGGTCTTAAGGAGTTTATATCCTCACTTCAGGGTGAGACTATATTTGAACTCAAATGAAAGGAGTTTCCAGAATTATTTTTTTAATCCATCCCATTATTTAAGTTATTTATAATAATGTAATATAGTGTGATAATTAGTGTAATATAGTGTAATACAGACCTGTAATAATTAGTGTAATATAGACCTGAAAGGAACCTTAAAGGTAAGTTCTAGTCTGATCCTCCTATTTGATGGATGTTGAATAGAGAAGTATCTCTCCTAAGGGGGCATAGTGATAGACCTGAAACTAGAAATCAAGTCTCCTATATCTCAGTGAAGTACTCTTTATACTTTTCTATATTTCTTTTTATTCATTAGATTTATTTTTTTAAACTTGATTCCTCTCAAGGATTTTCTTTCTCTAACTCCAACGTAGCTCAAGATTTGATAAATGATACTTTAAGATTTTTCACTATTAAAAACTGAGAGCACGGAAAATATAAAGGACAAATTAGACCTTAGCGTAAAAAAGACTGTTATATTCAAGTGGGTTGAGAGTAAACTATTAGTGATCATATTGATTGTCAGTATTTCCAAAGACACCCTTAAATCTCCAGCTATGGGGATTGTTTGATGCTATACCAGGACCCTGAAAATAAAGATAAAAAATAAAACATAAAAAGTAGATGCAAAAAGTAAAAGTTTCCATTTCTAACCCCATCTGAAGCTCAAATTGTCTAGCAAAAATGTCATTATTGTCTTTGATATTGATGAGAAATTTGAAAGTAGCAAACAGATAAATGGAAAGCTTTCTGTAAGTAGAGGAGTCCTATGAATATAAGATATACATATGTATATATATACACATATAAATTAACCTTCTTTTTCAGTCAGTTAGTTAATTCCACATTGGAATTTGGTCTTAAATGCAGAGGTTCATTTGAATTTATTTTTAACTTGGTTTAAAAGATATCTCAACTTCACAAATATACAAAGAGATCAGAATCTATGTGCAAAAAAAGAAAATATCGTTGATATGGAACTACAAATCTTTATATAAAATATTAATATCTTGCTTGTCTGTGTCCTGTTCTGAACTTCTGCTATCCTCTTTGTACTTTTTAAATGTTTTTTCATACTCATTTTTTTATTTTTTTAAAGCATCACTATTATTACTCAATGATCTCCTGAAATACTTCTATCCCCAAATGAAATTCATCGTTTGATTCTTCAATTCTCATTCCTCACATCTTTGTAACAAGATGGAAAACATGCTCAGTCATCTGGCTTCTACACCAAAACCTTGTCAATGCATAAGTTCTTCATTCATTTATCTTTGTTTCCTTTGGTTTTTTGCAGTTAAAGTAAAAAATATTTTCCCTGGTCTTGCTCATTTCACACCGCGTTGGTTCATAACGATCTTTTGAAGTTTGCCTTTCATCATTTCTTAAAGAAAAATATTAATTCATTAGGTTTGTATGCTATATTTTCTTCATTACAGCTTAAGTTTTCTTTCTTTGTTTCTAGTTCTTTGCTGTAAAAAGTGCTGCTGTAGATGGTATTTGACTACATGTCCTTTCCATCTGTTTTCTATACAATGGAGTATTTGCATTCTATTAGTTTCATTGAATTGAAGAGTGGGCATAATTTAGTCACTTTTTTCTTAATTTAGGTAGAATTGTCATTTTCATATATTAGCTTGGCCTCCCTGTGAGCACTTGATGTTTTTCCAGTTATTTAGATCTGTCTTTGTTTGTGTAAAAAGTGTTTTCTAATTGTGTTCATATATTTCCTGGATTTGTTTTGGCAGGTAGATCCCCAAATATTCTATAATGTTTATAGTAATTTTAAAAAGAAATTCTCTTTCTCTCTCTTGCTTTTGGGCTTTGTTAGTAATATATAGAAATGCTGATGATATGCATGGATTTATTGTATATCTTTCAACTTTGCTTAAGTTGTTTGTTATTTCAAATCGTTTTTCACTTCTTTCTCTTGGATTTTGTAAGTATACCATCTTGTCATATGCAAAGTGTGATCACTTTATTTCTTCTTTGCCTATTTTAATTCCTTCAGTTTTTTTCTTCTCTTATTGCTAAGGCTAGTGTTTCTAGTACCATGTTGAATAACAGTGGTGGTAACATCCATATTTCACCTCTGACCTTATTGGAAATGCTTCTACTTTATCCTCATTATATATGTAATGTTTGCTGATGGTTTTAGGGAGATATTGCTTATCATCTTGAGGAAGACTTCCTTTATTTCTTTGCTCTCTAGTATTTTTAATAGGAATGTATCCTGTATTTTGTCAAATGCTTCTTCTGCATCCATTGAAATAATATGTAGTTTCTAATAGTTTTGTTGTTGATATGACCAATTATGCTGATAGCTTTCCTTATATTGAACCAGCCCTGCATTCCTGGCATGAATCCTCCCTGGTCAGAGAATATTAGTCTCATGATAAGTTACTGTAATCTTTTAGCTAATATTTTAATTAAAATTTTTGCTTTTATATTTATTAAGGACATTCATCCATAATTTATCTTCTCTGTTTTGTCTCTTCCTGGTTCAGGTATCAGTACCTGGGGGCAGCTAGGTGGTGCAGTGGATAGAGCACCAGTGCAGGAGTCAGGAGGACCTGAGTTCAAATCTCACCTCAGATACTTGACACTCACCAGCTGTGTGACCTTGGACAAGTCACTTGACCCCAGTTGCCTCATCCAGGGTCATCTCCACTCATCCTGATGAATATCTGGTCACTGGATTCAGATGGCTCTGGAGGAGAAGTGAGGCTGGTGACCTGCACAACCCTCCCTCACTCAAAACAAAGTCAAGTGCAAGTCATGTCATCATTCCTCTGATGACATGGTCTTCTTCCTCAATGAAGAGCGAACACACAATCAGTATCATATCAATATAACAAAAAGAATTTGGTAGGACTCCTTTCTGCCTATTTCCCAAGTGGTCTACCTAATACTGGAATTAATCATTCTTTAAATGTTTGGTAGAACTTGATTGTGAATTCATCTGATCCTGGAGATCTTTTCCTAGGGAGTACTTTGATCGCTCATTCAATTTCTTTTTCTGAAACAGGGATATTTAAGTATTTTACTTCCTTTTCTGATAATCTGGACAATTTATATTTTAGTTAATATTTATCCATCTCACTGAGATTGTCAAATTTATTGGCATCAAGTTGTGCAAAATAGTTCCTAATTATTGTTTTAATTTCTTCTTCATGGTGATAAATTCACATTTTTCATTTTTCGTACTGGTAATTTGGTTTTCTTCTTTTTTTGAAAATCAAATTAACCAAAGGTTTATCTGTTTTATTGTCTTTTTTTTATAAAACCTGCTCTTAGTTTTACTTATTAGTTCAATAATTTTCTTAATTTCAATTTTCTTCGCTTAATTAATCTTGCCTTTGGGTTTTAGAATTTCTAGTTTGTTATTTAATTGGGTATGTATAGTTTGTTATTTTTCTAGATTTTTTAAACAGCATGCTCAATTCATTGATCTCCTCTTTTTTTATTTTACTTATGAGGTAAGTTATTACATTTAGAGGTAGAAAACTTCCCCTAAGAGCTGCTTTGGCTTCATCCTATAAGTTTTGGCATGTTATCTCATTATTATCATTTTCTTGGATGAAGTTTTTGATTCTTTCTATGATTTGTTGTTTGTCCCACTCATTCTTTAGGGTTAGATCATTTAGTTTCCAGTTAATTTTTAGTCTATCTTTCCATAACCCTTTATTGCATGTAATTTTTATTGCATCATGATCTGGAAAGGATGCATTCAATATTTCTGCCTTCCTGCATTGGATTGTGAGGTTTTTATGCCCTAGCACTTGGTCATTTTTTTTTCTTTTTGTTATGTACCATGTACTACTGAGACAAGGGTATATTTCTTTCTATCCCCATTCAGTTTTTTTCAAAAGTCCACCATGTCTAATGTTTCTAAAATTCTATTCACCTCCTTAACTTCTTTGTTGATTATTTTGTGGTTAGATTTTTCTAGTTCTGAGAGGGGGGGAAGTTGAGGTTCCCCCACTAGTATAATTCTGCTTACTATTTCTTCCTGTAACTTCCTATAACTTCTCTTCTAAGAACTTGGATACTATATCACTTGGTGCATACATGTTTAGTAATTATGTTACTTCATTGTCTATGGTTCCTTTTAGCAGGATGTAGTTTCCTTCCTTATATCTTTTAATGAGATCTATTTTTGCTTTTGCTTTGTCTGAGACCAGGATTGCTACCCCTGATTTATTTTTTTTTACTACAACTAAAGCATAACATAATCTATTCCAGCCTTTTTACCTTTACCCAGTGTTATCATGTAAAAAAAAATAAAAGAAGCATATTGTAGGATTATGGTGTTTAATTCATTCTGCTGTTCACTTCTGTTTTGTGGGAGAGTTCATTCCATTCACATTCATGATTACTGTGTCTTTTTCTCCATCCTGTCCCCCTCCCCATTTAGGCTTTTCTTTCTACTTTCTCCCTTTCCCTTCTCACTAGAGTTTTGTTTTTGACTGTCACCTCCCTCAATTTGCCTACACTTCTACCAGCCCCCTCCCTTTACTTTCCCTTTCCCTTCACTACTTCTTCCTTCTCTTCTGTCCACCCCCTCTCTATTCTTTCTCCTTTATCCTCCTACTGCTTATAGGGCAAGTTAGATAACTGAGTATATTATTCCCTCCTTCAGTCAAATCTGATGACAGTAAGGTTCAAATAATGCTCATCTTCCTCCCTTCTTTCCCTCTACTGTAATATATCTTTGTGCCCCTTCTCATGTGATGTAATTTATCCTTTTCTACCTCTTCATTTCCTCTTCTCCCATTACAATTTCCTTTCTCCATTTAATTCTGTTTTTCTTGTCACATCAGAGCTAACGTAAACCCACCCCTTCTGTCTATGTATATCCATTTTAAATGCCATAGTATAGATGCAATTCTCCAGAGTTACAAATATCACCTTTCTTTGTAGGGAATGTAAACAACTTGTCCTTATTGAATAACATGTTTTTCCCCCATTTCCTGTTTATCTTTTTATGCCTTTCTTGAGCCTTGTATCTGAAGATCAATATTTTCCATTGAGCTCTGGTCTTTTCATCCAGAATGCTGGAAAGTCCCCTATTTTGTTGAATGTTCATCTCCTCCTCTGAAAGATTATACTCAGTTTTGCTGAGTTGTTGATCCTTGGCTGTAACCCCAGCTCCTTTGCCTTACAGAATATCATATTTCAAACCTGTAGAAGTTGTAAGGTCTTTATAATCCTGATTGTGGTTCCATGATGTTTGTTACGTTTCTTTCAGGCTGTTGGCAGTATTTTCTCCATCACCTGATAATTCTGGAATTTGGAAACAGTCCTTTATATTTTCAATTTGGAATCTCTTTCAGGAGGTGATTGGTATACTCTTTCAATGACTATTTTACCCTCTGGACCTCACATGACGTCAGAGCAGTGTTCCTTGATGATTTCTAGAAGGAAGCTGTTTAGACTCTTTTATTTTTATCATGGCTTTCAGGTAAACTAATAATTCTTAAATTATCTCTCCTGGACTATTTCCCAGGTGAATGGTTTTTCAGGAGCTATTTTACATTTTTCTATGTTTTTCTTTCTTTTGATTTTGCTTGACTGAGTCTTGATGTCTCATAGAGTCATTAGCTTCTATTTGCACAATTCTAATTCTTAACAAATTGTTTTCTTCAGTCAGCTCTTATTTTCTTGTTTTCTAACAAGTTGCTTTCTTCAGTGGACTTCCCCCCATTTTGTCAATTGTATTTTTAAAGTAATTGTTCAATTTTTCTTCTGTCTCTCTTATTTGGCTTTTAAAATTCTTCTTGAGTTCTTTCAATAAGGCTTTTTGAGTTTGAGGTCAGTTCATATTCCCCTTTGAGTTTTCAGATGTGAGTATATTAATAAATTTGTCCTCTCCTGAATTTGTGTTTTTATCTTCCTTGTCATTAGAGTACTTCTCTATGGTCATTGTTTTTCTTTGTTGCTTTTTGCTCATTTTGTTTGACTTTTTTTGACTTTTAAAATTGATTTCTGCTTCTGGGCACAGGGGGCACTGTCCCTGGTTTCTTGTGGTGAGTGATGAGGGTCTGGTTACTGGTTTTATGTGTGGGGCCTCAGGTCATGGCAGCTGGAGATTGTAATATTAAGGAAGTTTGCCTAGTGCTGAGCTGGAGCCGATGGTGGTAGCCGGTATATGACTTGTGTTTGTATTTGCCTGCTACACCAGCCTGGGTCTCAGGATGTCCTGTTGGTTTACTGAGAAGGGGCTTGGTGTTGGCTTGGTGGGATGCCCTCCATCCTGTACTAATTCCCTTCAAGAGGACTTTTCCCTTTAATCCCCCTAGCCTCCCAAGCTGTATCTCATCTTTCTGCAGGTTCCACTTTCCCAGGATTTTTCCTGGGAAAATATTTTCTGGGTTTATCAAGGTCACTAATTGAGGGTGAGAGAAAATTACTGCTTATTCAGGCATCTTCGCTTCTGGAAGTCAATTTAGTCACTTATTGAGCATAGTTTAGAACTGTTTTCCAGAATGATTGTGCCAATTCATAATGGCATTTTCCTTTATTTTGTTCTAACTAATTCAATGTATGTAAAAAAAAAACCCTCAAAACTTTTACTTTATATTTCTCTTATTAGTGATTCATTCTCTTTTGCATTTCTTCTTTTTAGTATTGCTTGTTCATATCAATTCATCTTTTGGGGAATGGCTTTTATGGATTTGTATCAATTCCCTATGTATTTTTGACACAAGACCTCTATCGACAAAAATTGCTGCAAATATTTTTCCCAGTTTGCTTTATTTTCAAATTTCAACTGTATTTGATTTTGTTTGTATAAAAATATTAAATTTTATATAATCAAGATCATCCATGGCATTTCCTGTGATATTCTCTATCACTTCATTTTTCAAGAACTCCTGTCCTATCCATAGTTCTGAAAGACCTTTCTTTCCCTTCTCCTCTAATTTGTTTATGAAATGACTTTTTAATATTTAAGTCAAATATCCATTTGTAGTTTATTGTGATGTGTAATTTGAGTTTTTATTTAAAATTATTTTTTTCCAGGCTTTTAAAATTTCGTAATAGCTTTTATCAGTTGGTAAATTCTTGGTGTAGTTTAGTTTATTGAATTCTGTTCTTCTATTTAATTGCTTCTAGGTATTATGTACCTAATGATAATGATTTTTGCTATTCCTTAGAGAAGGGGAGAGGAATCTGTGACCTTGAGGCCACACATGGTACTCTAGGTCCTTAAGAGTGGCCCTTTGACAAAATCCAAACTTCACAGAACAAGGTGATTTGTTCTGTGAAGTTTGGATTCAGTTAAAGGGTCACACTTAAGGACCTAGAGGGCCACAAGTGGCCTTCAAGTCTCAGGTTCAAGTCCTCTGATTTAGACCATGCCAAAGAGTTCAGATGATTTTAGATTTGTAACATAGTGTGAGATGTCATACTTTTGTGCCTCCTTCCTTCTTACCTTTTTCTCATCATTTCCCTTGATATTTTTGACATTAGGTCATTCAGGTCAATTAAAAAAAAATCCAACATCCTATATTATCAACTTCTGTGAAGAGATCATCTTGTAGTTTGGTATACCCCTTTATCTGCAAATTGATTTAGCAGTATTTTTTCATAAAATAGTATATATGTATATATTTTCATATTCCTTTCAATTTCTCTTCACTAGCTACCAGAGTATTACATGTCTATATTTTTAAAAATTATTTTCAGTTCTTTAAACTTTGCTGTTTATTTTTCATTAGTGTGTGTGTGTGTGTGTGTGTGTGTTGGAGACAATGTATCCCATAGGCTTCAACTGTCATGTCTTTATTATTTATTTTAGCATTTCCTTTAATTATTTGGATGCTATAGGCATGTGTATATAAATATGTGCACATATATATATATATATACACACATAAATGCATAGATATATATTGTTGAAATTATTGTATTATTCATATTACAATTACATATATTATCATTACCTTGGTTATTTTGACCATGCTAATTTTTACTCTTCTTCTTATTGAAATTATTTACCGATAACCTTGTTTTTCTTTGAAAAATTCACTAGAATTATAGTAAATTCTGCTCCATTCCCACTTTTTAATTGTAGGTGAATTTTTTTATATTTTAAATATTTTTTTTAATTCTACTATCCTCTTCCATTTTCCTTCCATTCACATTTCTCATTATGACTATTAATTGTGTTTTTCCACATTCATATTGCCTTTTCCTTTCCCTTTCATATCCCATTCTTTAAAAAGAAGATGATGAAATAAAAGGAACATGATTGCCATTATTACCACATAATTAAAGGAATATAATCCCATTTTTCTGACCTCCTATCTTCATCTAGTCCACAACTCAATCATTGATTCTTATGCTCTATTTCTCTATTTTATTTCCCCATTTATATCTTCAATGTTCAAGTTGGTTTTCTTATGTGTTCACTCCATGATTTACCCCTCTAAGTTCAATTCCACTGTCCTCTTGTACTCACCCATTTCTCTCTTGAATTTAATTTATTTTTACATTACATTTATTTGTATGTCCACTTCAAATGTCTGAACTTTATTAGATGCTCCATCCCCACTCCTTTCCATATTTAAATTCTCTTCTACTCACACATGTCAATTAAGAGAAATAGGAAATCCTGCCTTTAGCATAATTTTCTCCCTCAAATCCTTCTAATACCATTTTCTTTCCTCTAAAGATTAATAAAATACAAAAATATTTCCATGTTTCTTTATTCCCTTTGTGATCTTTGAAGGTCATATAGTTTTGTAGTAACATTTGTCTTTTATTCTCCTATAATGTAAGCATTTCATAATAATTTAGTTCCTCTACTTCAAATGCCTTTACATTTCTAAATTACTTTTGTCTCTTTTGTTTACGTTGCAAAGTGTTGATTCAATTTTGACTCTTTTCTTGGAGAATGCTTACAAGTCTGCTATGCCAGTAAAAATCCTTAAGGGATTTTTTCCCCTATGGAGGGTTTTACTCAGCATTTCAAGTTATTTTTTTTTTATTATTGTGAGTCATTTTCTTATGCCTTTTGGAATATCTGATTATGTTGCTTTCTTTCTGTTCAATAATTGCAGTATAGTCTTCTGTGGTTCTGAATTTTGTAGTTCCTTATTCTTTTTTTTTCTTCTCTGTAGTATTTTTCTTTTCCCTGGGAGCTCTAGATGTTGACTATTAATTCTTAACTGTTTTCATTTTCAGCTTTCTTTCAGGATCTGATCAGGGCAACCTTTGTCTTACTTTTCCCCTTCATTTAATGGAGCTGAACCAATTAGTTTTTACTGTTGTTTGAAATCTATTATGAATATTTTTGTTGAATCACGATTTTTAGGCAGTCCAAAAATTTTGAAATCATATCTCCTTGAATGACATATTTTCCTAATTGTATATTTTTCTGATTTTTTCTAATATTTTTGTTGACTCAGATATTAATTAAGTTCTCTTTAATCCATTCTGTCTTTTGAGGATTCTGCTACTAGAATAAGTTTTTCAACCCTTTTTTATAAATTATTCTTCATCCACTTTTCTTCCTAAATTCTAATTTTATTTCTTTTTTTAAAAATTCATTTATTTAACTTTTAACTTTCATTTTCACAAAATTTTGGATTCCAAATTTTCTCCCCATTTCTCCCCTCTCCCCACCCCAAAATGCCAAGCATTCTAATTGCCCCTATCACCGTCCTGCCCTCTCTTTTAACATCCCTCCCTTCTTTTACCCCCATCTTCCCTTTTGTCCTGTAGGGCCAGATAAGTTTCTATACCCCTTTACCTGTATTTCTTATTTCCTAGTAGTAAGAACAATACTCGAAAGTTGTTTCTAAAACTTTGACTTCCAACTTCTCTTCATCCCTCCCTCCCCACCCATGCCCTTTGGGTAGCAAGCAATTCAATATAGGCCCTATCTGTGTAGTTTTGCAAATGACGTTGATAATAGTCATGTTGTGTAAGACTAACTATATTTCCCTCCATCCTATCCTGCCCCCCATTGCTTCTGTTCTCTCTCTTGATCCTGTCCCTGCCCAAGAGTATTGACTTCAAATTGCTCCCTCCTCCCACTGCCCTCCCTTCCATCATCCCCCCCCACCCTACTTATCCCCTTCTCCCCCACTTTCCTGTATTGTAATAAAGGTTTTCATACCAAAATGAGGGTGCATTTTATTCCTTCCTTTACTTCAATGTGATGAGAGTAAGCTTCATATTTTTCTCTCGCCTACCCTCTTTTTCCCTCCATGAAAATGTCTTTTTCTTGCTTCTTTTATGAGAGATGATTTGCACCATTCCATTTCTCCCTTTCTCCTCCCAGTATATTTCTCTCTCAGTGCTTATTTTCATTTTTATTAAAATATGACCCCATCATATTCGGTTCACTCTGTGTTCTCTCTCTCTCTCTCTCTCTCTCTCTCTCTCTCTCTCTCTCTCTCTGTATGTGTGTGTGTGTGTGTGTGTGTGTGTGTGTGTGTGTGTGTGTGTAATCCCACCAACTACCGAGATACTGAAAAGTTTCAAGAGTTATAAATATTGTCTTTCCATGTAGGAATGTAAACAGTTCAACTTTAGTAAGTCCCTTATGACTTCTCTTTGTGTTTACCTTTTCATGCTTCTCTTCAATCTTGTGTTTGAAGGTCACATTTTCTTTTCAGCTCTGGTCTTTTCATCAAGAATGCTTGAAAGTCCTCTATTTCATTGAAAGACCATTTTTTTTCCCCTGGAGTATTATACTAAGTTTTGCTGGGTAGGTGATTCTTGGTTTGAGTCCTAGTTCCTTTGACTTCTGGAATATCACATTCCATGGCCTTCTATTCCTTAATGTAGAAGCTACTAGATCTTGTGTTGTTCTGATTGTATTTCCACAATACTTGAATTGTTTCTTTCTAGCTGCTTGCAATATTTTCTCTTTGACCAGAGAACTCTAGAATTTGGTCACAATGTTCCTAGGAGTCTCTCTTTTTGGGTCTCTTTCCAGTGGTGATCAGTGGATTCTTTCAACATTCATACTTCCCTCTGACTCTAGAACATCAGGGCAGTTTTCCTTGATAATTTCATGAAAGATAATGTCTAGGCTCTTTTTTTGATCATGGCTTTCAGGTAGTCCCATAATTTTTAAATTGTCTCTCCTGGATCTATTTTCCTGGTCAATTGTTTTTCCAATGAGATACTTCACATTATGTTCCATTTTTTCATTCTTTTGGTTTTGTTTTGTGATATCTTGGTTTCTCCTAAAGTCATTAGCCTCCATCTGTTCCATTCTAATTTTTAAAGAACTATTTTCTTCAGCGACCTTTTGGACCTCCTTTTCCATTTGATTAATTTTGCTTTTTAAAGCATTCTTCTCCTCATTGGCTTTTTGAACCACGTTTGCCAGTTGAGTTAGCCTATTTTTCAAGGTGCCATTTTCTGCAGCATTTTTTTGGGTCTCCTTTAGCAAGGTGTTGACCTGCTTTTCATGCTTTCCTCGCATCTCTCTCATTTCTCTTCCCAGTTTTTCCTCCATCTCTCTCACTTGATTTTCAAAATCCTTTTTGAGCTCTTACATGGCCTGAGCCCATTGAATATTCATTTTGGATGTTTGGGATACAGAGGCCTTGACTTCTACGTCTTTGCCTGATGGTAAGCATTGTTCTTTCTCATCAGAAAGGATGGGAGGATATATCCGTTCACCAAGAAAGTAACCTTCTATGGTCTTATTTTTTTTTCCCTTTTTTGGGAGTTTTCCCAACCAGTTACTTGACTTTTGGATCCTTTGTCAAGAGTAGGGTATACTCTGGGAATATGTGAGATCTCAGTTCCTCTAAGGTGGCACAATCAAGAGTGTACTGGATTGGATGCAGAGAGGGATTTTTGTGCCCAGAATCTTAGCAGATATCTCTGCACAGCCACTTGGCCTCCAGTTCCACAAAGTCAGCACTTGGGGCTGATTTTCAGATAAGCTGGATGGGCAGGGCCACCATTCAGTTTGAGACAAAGACCAGCTCAGCCAGGGCCTCCACCCAGGGTTGAGGTAAGACTCAGCTCTTCAGTGCCCCCAGGGGTTTTTACTCTCCAACAACAGAGCTCCTGTAGGACTGCTGTGCTGGCTCTCTGGCTGCTGCCTGCTGGAGTTATGGGAAAGCCCTTCTCCCTTCCTGGCTAGCTGATAAAACCCCGTCACTGACCTTTGGTGCCTGTGGGCTGAGGGATCTGAGGACCCCCTACTGTGACTGGAGATTCTGCCCTAGAGATGTCCTCCTCCCAGAGTTTAATGGTGCTACACGGCTTGGCCAAGCCTGGGCTGGGTTCCCATATCCAGTGCAACTGATGTTTCTGTGGGGAGTCTTTCAGGTCTCTCTGGGCTGGAAATCTCCTCCAGTCTGTTTTTCTCCACTTCTGCTGCTCCAAAATTTATTGAGAGTCCCTCTCTACAGGTATTTTATGGGCTGTGGGGAGGACCCTGCGTAAGTCCGCCATCTTGGCTCCGCCCTAATTTTATCTCTAATTTAACAGTTTGTGTTTGTGTCATTTCCTCAAGGAATTCTTGGTGTTCAAGCCATTTGAACCCTCTTGTATTCAAGTCATTCTTTTCTCAGAGCTCCATTTCCACCTGTTTTGTAGCTATGCTCATTTTCTGGCTTACCTCTTAGGCATCTTCTAGCTATTACCATTACTTCATTGTCTCCAGTCTTTTATTTACTTTCATCTCTAGCTTTAGTTTTTTCAGTTGAAATTTTCTGGTAATAGCAAGTTCTATTTCTTCACATTTTCTTGGCTCACATGGGCAAACTGAGTTTAGTCCTGCCATCTCTATAGTTTGGATATCCCTGCTGCTGCAAATCTGGCTTTGATAGCTGGGACCAGGAAAGGCTTTTTCTATCTCCTTTTTTTTATTTACACAGAGAGAGTTGGCTCCATCCTTCCGCAGTTTTTGACAGGCCAAAATTGGAAGGGTGGTATCATGGTTTTCTTCTTGACTTCTTCTGAGACCTCAGTACAGCTCCAGTCACTGAGCTAGCTTTGTCTTCTACTGTGAGTGAGGGGAATTTTTTGACTTGTTCTGTTTCTACACAGTGTTGTCTTAGAGTCTGCCTCTTCCTTCTCATGCCAAAACTATCAACCCTCATGTTTCGGCCTGTAATTACCAGAAGTCAGGATAGTTCCTTACCATCCTCTGCATCAGAGGTCTGATGTACTGAGGTACTCTGGTACCTCCAAGTTTCTGGACATGTTAATCAGAGATTGTCCTGGCTTTTTTTTTTTCTTCCCTGGAATATCCTCTTTCTGAGTGTCCTCCTGTGTTGTGCCTAATTCTAATATAATATTGAATTAGATGGAGGGGTTAGTTTCCTTTAACATTGTTTCATCTTATACCCCTTTAGATATTGGCTCAGGGTATCTATGTGGTAATTAATATTTTGAGCATTTCATGGTCCCATCTTATCCAGAACCCTACCCATTCTGTTTAATTCTGAATCAGTGGCAAAGCTCTGAATGGTATTAGTACTTTGAAAAGACACTTCTATAATTATTTCAGTTAACATTTGGAATAACAAGGATTTTACCTAAAAATTCAGACTCAGCATTAATGATGATTAATATAAAATGGAAAATTAAAGAAATCATAAGTAAATTATCTTCATAGTGAATCTTCATGATTTCTTCTCATACTTGCTTGTTTTTCCCATGACCTTGGAGGAGAAAACGTTATGGGAACAGTTTCAGTTAGAATTAATGGAAAATGAACAGAAATGCTATCTGAGCAAGCAATGAATATAGAATGCCCAATGAGAAAGAGATAAATAACAAGTTTCAGAAGGAAATCATGAAAAATCACAGCTTCACTTTATGATACATTTGAAAGTGGGGATTGTCAAATGTGGTCAACTATGCCTTTATATCACCACAGAATAGATTGGGATCCTTCAAGTAATAGCAGAAGTTGGAGAATAGACTAACTCGATGGACTAAATAGAACAATAGACTATCTTTAATTTGTCCCATACTTACCTTCCTGATCCAGTACTAATCCCTTGCCTGACATTATCATAATTATATAGTCCACTTTTTCATTTGTGTCAATACCTTGAATTTTGGTGCTTTGACAAGCCCTGTTATGAGGTTGGCCTTTTATTTTCTACTTTTTGAATCATTATTTGGACTCCTCATTCTCCCAAAGAGGGAATTGCCTAACTCTTTTTAGGAATTTTCCAATTATTGGCATGTGGTCGATCTTTTTCACCTGAGGTATGACAGGAAATACTGAACATGTGTTAACACAACTGAGATTTTGGGAGAGTAGATTTGATATGATTCAGAGAAAGTATTAATATACTCCTTTCACCTAAGATTTTAGGGGAGAAGATGGTGGCAGGAAGATGAGGAGTTCTCAAGAAATAATTCAGATGACATAAACACTGATTATTCAGACAAGTGAGAAAACAGGATTTTTTTTAGAGAGACTGACAATAATGTCCAGAGAATTTATGTTTACACTTAGGTTTTAAAAAGACATATAGAAACGATGGAAGTAGAACACCTAATTGAGGATGAACATAAAAGAATGGTGCAGTACATTATGAATATGACTTTGCACTGATGGAGACATTGTGTCTAACAAAAGCAAACATTTAAATTTATTTTCATCAATCAGATCTCTTAAGATTTTACGGTTTAAAAAGTGAAAATAGCTGTAGAGATCATCTAAAAGCAACATGTCATTTTATAGATGAAGTAACTCCTGGAAAAGTATAATAATTTGTCCAAAGTAGCATGACAGTAAAGAGTGCAGTTAGAATTTGAACTGATGCCCTCTACCTCTAGACATTTTTTACATGTACCACTTATTGCGTCTATATTTCATATATAATATTGATAAGCAAAGCCATAGGTATGGTGGTTAGAGAGGTGGCCTCAGGCTCATGAGGACCTAGATGCAAGTTCTTTTTCTGAGATACACTGGCCATGTAAATAAGCAAGTAAGTCATTTAATCAGCCAGCTCTCCAGACTGCACGTAAGATTAAAAGTTGTCCACCAGTGTGTACTGTGATATTCCATCTCCCAACTTCAAGTATTTTCTTTAAAAAATGGTTTTTCCCCAGTGACATGTTAAAGCAATTTTAAAATTTTTTTCTAAAAAATGTTTTGAGTTCCAAATTCTATCACTCCCTCCCTCTCTAAGATGGCAAGCAATCTGATGTGGTTTAAATCTATGAAATAATGTAAAACATTTCCACATTAGTCATTTTGTACAAGAAGGTTTGAATTTTAAAAAAATGAAAGTGAAAAATAGCATGCTTCAGTCTGTATTAAGAAAGCATCAGTTCTTTCTCTAGAAGCAGTAGCATGTTTTATCATGAGTCCTCTGGGATTGTCTTGGATCCTTGTATTGCTGAGAATAGCTAAGGCATTTACAATTCATTGTACAATATTGTTATTATTATTGTACAGCATCCTCCTGGTACTGCTCACTTTACTTTGCATAAGTTCATGTAAGCCTAGCTTTTTTTAAAATAGTCCTGCTTCTCATTTCCTATAGCACAGCAATATTTCATTACATTCATATAACAAAGCTTGTTCAGCCATTCCCCAGTTGATGGGCATCTTCTCAAATTCTAATTGTTAGCCACCATCAAAAGAGCTGTAATACATATTTTTGTACAAATAGAGACTTTTCCACATATTTTGAAGTTTTTTGGATATAGACCAGCTAGTTGCGGTATTACTGCATTATGTGGTATATGGTATGCACAGCTTTATAGCTCTTTGGTCATAGCTCCAAACTGCTCTCCAGAATGGTTGAATCAGTTCACAACTGTACCAAGAGTGCATTAATGTCCCAGTTTTTCCATATCCCCTTCAACATTTATCATTTTCCTCTTTCGTCATACTAGTCAATCTAATTCATCTGAGGTTGTACTTCAGAGTTGTTTTAATTTGCGTTTCTCCAACCATTAGAAATCAAGAGCCTTTTAAACATGACTATGGATACCTTTTATTTCTTTGTCTGAAAACTACCTAAAAATTTAGGCATTTTTACTTGCTATCTCCAATGACAGGAATTGTGTCCTTTTTCCTTGCTTCCTAGTTTCCTTCAACTTTCAAGCTAAAAATTCACCTCTTAGTAGAAGCCTTTCCATGTCTTCTCCAATTTGCCCTTGGAGATGATTTCCATATATTTCTAATTTACCTAGTATGTATCTTCTTCACATATAGTAGCTTGCATGGCCTCACAGACTGTAAAATTCTTATGAGCAGAAATTGCCTTATTTTGCTTTTCCTTACAATTCCAGAATTTAACACACTGTCCAGCTTATTGGATGCTTAAAATATTTGTTGACTTGACTTATTGAAGTGACAACTGATCTTGAATGAGGAAATTTATTACCAGAGCCTCCTAGTTCAGTTAAGTTACAGGTTCAAAAAAAAAAAAAAGAGGAAAAATTAACAAGCTCGATTCCATCCAAAGAAGAGTAATGGAGATAGTTAAGGGATTTGAAAGTATTCATGCCATATGAGCATTGGTTGAAGAATCTGGGAATGTTTAGCCAGTAGAAGAGTAATTTTAGGTGAGAAATGACAGCTTTCTTCAGGAATTAAAGTTGTTCAAAAGTGAACTTGACTACCAAATAGGATGTAAGAATCTCTTCCTCAAAGTTTTAAAGCTGAGACTCAGTGACCACTTGGAGCATTTTACAGAGAAATCCTATTCATCTACAAATTTGATTATGTAGCCTTTTATGTCCTTCTCCGTGATGCCATTCCATTATACTGCATTTCGAAGTATCAACGTAAGGCATGCAATGAATGCCTGTGCTGTGTGCCCAACATAAATAGGCTTAGCACATTTTTTTATGAAAAAAACTAAAATAGGAAGAGATCAAAAGAAAGGAGAAGGAAATGATGTTCAGATTCTTTTCTCTTCTTTTCTTCCTACTTCTTTCATTGACCTATGAGCAGGAACTTGCGTTGCCTACAACAAGAAGTGAGGGCTGCTATATAACATCTGAAATAAACTTGCTTTCTGAAAATTCAGAAGTTCTCACTAGAGCAGGAGCCAAAATATTTTTAGTGTTGATGTTATTCAGTGAAATGTCAGCTTAGAACACTGGTACTTAAATTCATATCATTTTCTTTGGTAGCAAATTATCTGGAAAAATAGTTAGTGATGAAATACTCCCAAGATCTTTGACCTCATTGATTTGGATGTGGTCGGATCTCTGAACTCATTGTATTTGGATGTGACCCTTACATACTCATCTTGTGTAACTTTCGTCCAGGTGTTTCTATAAGATGGTCTTAATTTCCTCGGTATACTATTTTCTTTGTTTACTTTCTCCTCACATCATGAGGATTCCAGTGAAGCATTCAAGCTGATCACTTCTTAGCACTTAATCTTGTTTTGTGACATCTGTCTTTTTATTTTTTTGGCTTATGTATTTTATTACTCTACCTACATCCTTTTCTCCAGTTACGGGCTGCTCATGCCATTCACATGTCCATGGATGTTAGCATGACATTTATTATTAATTCCCCTGTAACTTGTATTTTCCAAGACTTAGTGCCAAACAGAATACCAGTAGCGTATTAGTGTTTAAAAGATGGAACTTTTTTCAGAGAGGAGTTTGCACTTAACTAGGAATAATTTTGCAAGTTCTTTAAAGAAATACACCTTCATTTCCTTGTCCTATTTAAACTTGTCTACTCTGTTTTTTTAATGTCCAGTTTATAAACAGAGATAGTTACTGGCATGAGAGGTGGTGTGGTATAGTGGAAAGAAAGATCTAGTTTAAGAGCTAGAAAAGTCTGGGTTCAAATAATGCTTCAGGTGGTATAGTGGAAGAGTGCTAGACCTGGAGTCAGGAAGAGCTGAATTCATATCCATCTGGGTCACTTATTCAACCTCCCTGCCTCAATTGCTTCATCTGCAAATGGGAATAATACTCCATGGGTTCATTGTGAAGATCAAATTTATACACACACACATGTATATTTGTATATGTATGTGTATATCTTTGTATATGTGTGTGTATATCTCTATATGCTTATACATATATACAAATACATACACACATATGAACACATTTATATATTGATATAGGTTAATATGTATGTGTATATATCTATATATTTGTACATAGTAGTTTCTTGGACACTTTTCCGTGTGGATAAGGTCAGAGACTTTTTCTTATGCACTTGGAATCAATTCCTTCAAGCCATGACAATTTAGCATTGATATCCTCTATGTACTTCTGACCTTACCAGACTTCTTTTCCTATCTTCATTTTCTTTAGTGGCTTCTCTACCTTTTCTATAAATACATCTGGGAAAGTGACAATAGAATCCCAGAGTAGTGCCTATGCTGTCCTTGACTTTAAGAAAAGTGTCTATGTATTAGGTCACTCAATTAGGATCTGAAATGTAGAATAACAGTAGACATTTTGAAGTTTATATTTTTTCTAAAATCTTTGGGATTCTTAGAACTCACTTCCTTCTTGTCTTTCTAAATCTACTACTATGGCTGAAGTAGTCAAAAGGGATCATACAAGACTGAGGGCAGTTTTTCTTTTTCTTGGTTTCCTGGGTCTCCACAGCAAGAAAATTCATTACCCATTAGCCAGCCTACTGGTAATGAGTGTCTCTATATTAAGCTTCCCTGGTCCTAAGAAAGCTCACTTACTGCTGGAACCCTATCAGCAGCCCATTTTAACATTGTAGAATATGCCGTAACTTGTGCTCTGTTCTCAAACCCTTCAAAAACCCAAAGTGACCATGGTAAAGCACTCAAACAGAACTTTGTGGAGGCTGTAGTTGTATTCTATTTTAGTTGTATGAAACTTGTGAAAAGTTTAAAGGTTGTTTTTTCATTTAAATAAATCCCAACTTTTCATGGAAAAACAAAGTAGGTTTGGTTGTGATAAACTTGTACTTATTTGAATTTCATTCATTTCACAGACTTTACTCAGCTATTAGTAAATGTATCTTCTACTGCTTTTCATAGGACAAATAAAGCATATATACTATGGATGTTGTAACATATTTTGATTGTTAGAACAGGGCATTTGAAAATTGTGTGTATTTGTGTGTGTGATAAATTCTTTTGTTGAAGCGTATGAATTCCTCAGAATTATGTTTATAAATGCATAAAATAAAATAAAAACAATTACATTGAAATACAGTGGTCAAAAATAATTTTGTAAGAAGAAGTTTCCCAGATAGATTAATAATTCTTGATTAAGAGGCAGTGTAACATAAAGATCACAAGCTTGGAGTTAGAAGATGTGGGTTTCAGTAATGAAGATTAATAAAAGAATGGGGATGCTAATGTATGCCATCTCTTAGTGAAGACAGCTGAGGAGAGTATAAAAATGTACAGGTGAATGGATTAACAAGGAGTAGGGCCATCTTTCATCAGAGACAAGAGTTAAGGAAGATAGTGTGGAAAGACATTTCAATGACATAAAGTGACTGAGAACAAAGAAGGAGAATCTTTCAAAAATAGCCACAACATTTTTTTAGTGAAGTATAAGACAAGACTCTTAGCTAAAATGTTGAGGTTATGGGCTGTTTGAAACTTAAGGAGAAAAGATAATATTTGGAACTATGTTCATAGACAGTCAGATAGTGGGCAATTAGTAAGGAGTAGAAGACTTGGCATGCTCCATTAAGGACCCATTTCAGATTTGAAAATACACACAAATGTAGTGAAGCAAGTTTGTGGTTTCCTTCATCTCCATTCAATAGTAAGTCAATAGTAAGGGAAATGGTAGGTGGTGGGTGTAAATCTATGCTGAGTGTTTGGATAAGAGTGATTGGCCAGCAAAAGGATATGTCAAGAGGGAAATGGGCTCAAGGATAGAGGATAAATTAGAGTTGATTTTGTTCATTATAATTTGTACTTCTATGTTGAACCAACTCTGACAACAGTTTTTGGAATCATTAATACATGGATATCAACAATTATTAAAACATTCCAGTGGATCTATGATCTCATAAAGGTAGGTATTCCTTTAAAGAATATAAATTTCAATCTATTCATAATGGCTCTTTCTGTGATATACTTATCCATGCCATCTTAAAATATCACCATAATGAGTCCATATAACATAACGGGAAACTTCCTAGTGTTAACTAATGAGTAGTCTATCAGTTGGCAATAGTGGAGGAGAAGAGGAGTGGGTAGCTTTCAGAGATTTGGTGTACAGTATTCCATTTGCTCATCTGGGTCAGAACACTCATAAATACAAAGACTGGTTTCATGAAAATGATGGGGAATTTCAGAAGCTGCTAAAGGAAAAATGAGAACTCCATGGATATACCAGCAGGATAGTTCATCCACCTCAAAGAAGGAAGCATTTAATTCCATCAAAAGCAAAGTACAAGCAAAGCTTAGAAAGATGCAGGATTCCAGGCTCAGTAAGAAGGCAGATGAAATTCAGTTTTATGCTGATAGAAACAATCCTAATTGCTTTTATGATTCCCTATGGACCAACAAACTACGGTGCATCACAACTACTCAGTGCTGATGGAGCCACATTCTTTAGTGATAAGGACATGATCCCAGAGACATGGGCTGAACACTTCCATAGTGTTCTCAACAGACCATCATCAATCAATGCTGAGGCCACTGACCATTTATCTCAGGTTGAAGTCAGTCCCTCCTTAGCTCAGTTTCCAACTGAAGAAGAGGTTTTGAGGGCCATTAGGCTCCTTTCATGTGGCAAAGCACCAGGTGCTGATTCTATTCCAGCTGAGATTTACAAGGCAGGGAGACAATTGCTCATACAAAAGCTGACTGAAATTTTTCAAGTCATATGGCAAGAGGAAGTTATCCCCCAGGAGTTCAAGGATGCCTCCATTGTCCATCTCTTTAAAAGTAAAGGGAATAGATTGTCCTATGACCATCACAGGGGGATCTCTCTCTTAGTAACTGTTGGCAAAATTCTTGTTAGAATCCTCTGTAACAGACTGGTCATTCACTTTCAAAATGGCCATATACCTGAGAGCCAGTGTGGCTTCAGAAAGGGTTGAGGAACAGTAAATATGGTGTTTGCTGCTCAACAACTCCAGGAGAAATGCTAGGAGCAGAACAGAGGTCTGTACACAACATTTGTAGATATGCCCAAGACTTTTGACACTGTCAGTTGTGAGGGCTTATGGAAAATTATATCAAAATTTGATTGACTTGGAGAAGTTCATCAGTATTGTACATCAGTTTCATGATGGCATGTTTGCCCAGGTTTTGGATAATGAACAGTGCTCTCATGCCTTCCCAGTCGCCAAGGGAATGAAAGAGGGATGTGTGCTTGCTCTCATGCTTTTTAGCATGATGTTTTCAGTTGTGTTGTTAAATGCTTTTAATGAGGATGAACATGGCATCAAGGTCAATTACTGTACTGATGGTAAGTTCTTCAATTTGAAAAGGCTCAAGACCAAAGTGGAGGGAGTGTTGGTTTATGATTTTCTGTTTGCAGATGACTGCACTCAATGCAGCCTCTGAAGCTGAGATGCAACAAAGTATGGATCAATTATGTGCTGCCTGTGCAAATTTTGACCTAATAATTAGCACCAAGAAAACACAGGTGCTTCATCAACCACCACCATATCATCCAACTACAAGAAATGGAGAAGTTTTGAATGCTGTGGATAAGTTCACTTACCTTGGTAATGAACTTTCCAGGGATGTACATATTGCCAATGAGGTTGATGCACACATTGCCAGAGCTAGCTCAGGGTTTGCAGAAAAATTTGGGAGAGAAGAGGTATTAGACTGACTACCAAACTGAAGGTCTACAGAGCCATTGTGCTGACCTACTTCATTGTTGTATGCCTGTGAAACATGGACAGTCTACCAGCACCATGCCAAGCAACTCAAGTGCTTCAATTTGAACTGTTTTAGGAAGATTCTGAGCATCACCTGGCAGGATAAGGTATCAGACAATGAAGTCCTTGCTCTAGCTGAACTGCCAAGCACTCAAATTGTGCTACAGAGACCGTAACTCTGATGGACTGGCCACGTTTTACAATGTAAAATGTATACTTGCCAAAAAGACTATTTTATGGAGAACTTACATGGAGCAGGCAATCACATGGTAGTTTGAAGAAGTGATACAAAGACACTCTCAAGCTCTCCCTGAAGAACTATGGATTTGACTATGCAACATGGAAGACACTGGAATAGGACAGCTCACCATGCCGTGCCCATATCAGAAAGGGAGCTGTGCTCTATGAGCAAAGCAGAGGTTAGACAGCACAAAGTAACCGTAAGATGCGCAAATTTGGCACCCCAAATATTCATGCCCATCCTGAGGTAGATCATTCTGAACTCATATTGGTCTGATCAGTCACAGTCAGGCACAATGAAACATCACTTTTTCAAGGTGATGTCATTTTGATCCTCTTAGAAAAAGGACAACAACCAACCAACCAGTCTATCAATTATTCTCAGCTCCAGCTCTTGTGTGGCTAAGTTCACTTACCTTGGTAATGAAGGTGAGGAGCCATCACTTTATTTCTGTCTTAGATTTGTCTGACAGTAGTTGTGACACCACTTCTGTGCATTTCTACTTTTATAGTAAATTATAGCTTGATTATACCTACTATATGCATCTCTAGGCACTTCTAATTTTTAGATGATTTGGATATGTTAATGGACCGACTCGAAGGTGGCACAAATAGGAGTTGGTCAGCTTCCAAATAAAATCTTTATAAAATAAGACCCCCAAATTTTGCCCTTTTCCTACAATACTCTTCTACCTCCATTGGATACATGCTGCCAAGTACTCCCAACTCTAATCCATGGTTACTTAAGTCATATTCTATCCATCTCCACTGTCTCACCCTCTTTTCCATCCTGTCTACTTTCACTATCCCTTTACAATATCATTGAATCTGCCTCTGTCCCCTATTGAAATTTATGCTGACTCAGTGACCCATTATTCTGAGTCCTGCTAGGAAATCAGAGTCAAAAGAGAATCTTTGCTGGGGGAGCATTCACCAGGTCTGCTGCTTTTGTATTACCTGATATTTGTCACACACTTCTACCTGTGTTGTTGTTCCTACCTGATAAACACAATGTTTAGGCAGTAGAGAAAGTGAGATGTAATGACTCCATCCCCTTTTGCTTATCTGGATATATCCATATTGGTCTTTATCATGTTACAAAAATTTCCATCTTGAAATCTTTGCTGATTTCTAGTGATCAGGTCTTCAATGTGTTGCTACCCTGACATGTTTTAATAAACTTTTAATTCTCTTTTTCCTAAGTTTTGCCTCATTAATCAAAGCAAAAGGCTGAGCAAAGAATTTTCCTTTTAAAATTCCTCCCATAATTTTATCACCTGTCTTTGTGCCTTATTAAAATATCCCACTACTAGTCATGGGCATTTTCATAAAGTACCTGAAGAATCAGTAGTGCCTGCTTCCATTTAATAATTTCATAAACTACCAATTCAGCAATCAGATCTTGGATTCTTTACATACTCCAGCCAACTGTGTAATTGTAAAGAAATGATCTGAGGAATATTGCTAGGGACTGTTCTCTTATCATATCCTCATCAATACTGATTATTGGTCTCCATAGATTATTCTCATAAAAACTATATAAACAAGAAAATGGGCTTGTGGATCAATAGTTATTGACAGTCTCTGTACCTGATACTAGCATGCAATAAAATTAAAGCTAATAAAATTGTTGAATTATTGAATGAATTGAATACTTAATGAACCCTGAATTACTTGGAATGATCATCTGTATTGGCCCCAAAACCAACTATCTGCAATCAGCTAAATTTTTCCTGAGACATTCTCCTGATACTGCTACAAATCTTCAAAAGAACCTAGCAAAAATAATCAAAAGGAATGTCTGAGTTCATTAAATTAATTGTATCTGTGGCTTCTTTTCTTGTATTCAGGTGTTGACTAATCATGGCTATTAAAGGTAGCAAGGAGGCTGTAGTGAATAAAACCTTGGAAATGGAGTCAGGACGGCTTTAATTCAAATCTTACCTCAGCTACTCAGAAGCTATGTAACCATGGCAAAGTTACATAAACTCTGTCTGATTCAGTTTCCTCAACTGCAAGAGGGAGATGATAATAATAGGTATTTCATATGACTGTTGAGAGGATGAAATGAAATAATATTTGTAAGGCAAAATGCCTGTCCAGTAATACTCAAAATAAATGCTTCTTTCCATTTCCTCTCACTTGAGCACAGTAGAATGAGCTTCTTTACATATTAAACAAAAATTGGGTTTTGCTAAAGATATTTCTTTTTTTAGATATAACAATTGCTTTAATTTTATCTTTGTTGGTGATAAAGTCACCCTTTCCTTTTTTCTTTTTGATGTTTATTCTTTCTGGTTTTTATTATTTTTTTATTTTTTAAAGGTATTTCATTTTTTTCCAATTACATTCAAAGATAGTTCTCAACATTCAGTTTTCATAATATTTTGAGTTCCAATTTTTCCCTTTTCTATCTCTTTCCCCTCCTAAAGAGAGCAAGCAATATGATATGGTTTATACATGTGCAATCATGTTAAATATATTTCCACATTAGTCATGTTGTGAAAAAATCAGAGCAAAAAGAAAATAAATCATGAGAAAGAAAAAAGCAATGAATAAAAAAAGAGAAAATGGTATGATTTGATCTGCATCCAGACTCCATAATTCTTTCTCTAGATATGGATAGTATTCAAGAGTCTTTTGGAATTGTCCTGCATCATTTTATTGCTGAGTCAAGTCAATCATAGTTAATCATGGCATAGTGTTGTTACTGTATACAATAATTTTGTTTCATGTCTTTCCAAGTTTTTCTGAAATCTGCCTGTTGATTGTTTCTTATAGCACAATAGTATTCCATTTTATTTGTATACCCCAACTTGTTCAGCTATTTAACAAAAGGTATTTCTTTAAAAAATAATCTGAACTGGCACCACAGATGTGTAGTAAGAGATTAATTCATTTCTCTCTCATGGAACGTCTTTATGTATGTATTTTCTAACTTTTACTCCTAATTTTAATTTGTCCTTATTTTGGAAATGAAATAAAATTTCTAATCCATTTAACTCTCATATAATATGTTGAGAACCTGACAACAGGAACGTAATGTAAAGGAAGGAACATTGAATTCTAATCTAGGTGGGATAGAAGTTTCAATCCTGGCTCTTTCATTAACTATCCCTTTTATCTTATTAGGCAAATCACTTAACCTCTCTGGGTTTCTGTGGCCCCTAACTAGAACTATAGAAGAGGCTTAAAATACTAAAGTCTAGTTTTGTGGAAGCTAGTTAGAAAAAAAAAATGTCTCTTTCACAGAATAGTGTATTCACTCAGTTCCATTAGCTTAACTCTTATCATGGCAATATAGTAGGACAATTTTTAGTTAATGCTGTGCAAAACTTCATGTCTATTGCAAGGCTATACATCTCATTTGTAATTAATGAATATGTACTTGTCATCAGCAGTTAAATCCTTGCTAGAAACTATGGAGAGGACATTATAGCATGTTGTGTTATTATCCAGTCTTAGAAACAGAATGAGAGTTAGTTGAGAATCATGGTCTCTAAATTAAAATCTTTCATGGAAAAATGTTAGCGCCAAGAGAAATTGGTCTGTGCCAATAGACATCTTTTTCTTTTATCAAAATTGTCAACTATTTTAACGGCACATCTGTTGCTGGAGTAAAGGCCAAACAAGTTAGGATTGCTCATTCATTTGAGCAAACAGAATGATTAAGAGCAATAAAGGAATAGATCACCAAGTTAGTGGTCTTAGGAAATGTTTCTAATTACCTATCTTTAACTTATCAGTCAAGTTAACAAGCAAACGGAGGCCAATGTTATGTGACGAAAGTTGCTAAGTGCAAAAAAGTTTGCCAATTGTGACAGTTGTGTTTTTCTTAACAGTCTAGTTGGAATGTGGTTGATCCTAATGATTTGTATAAAGCTGACTTGTTGAGATCAGCAGAAATGATTTAGTAGCTATAGTGATAAGAAGTTTTCATTCCACATGGTAATCCTATTTCCAAAAGATGGAGAATTTTTGCTTTTCTTTAGTTTGAATCAGGGCACTTTTAAGAAGGCATTTTTATATACTCTCCCTTTCCTCTTCTCCCCTCTACCCTCTTGCTGCCTGTCTCTGTTTATGTGTCCGTTTCTGTCTTTGTCTCTCTATCTCTATCTCATGATTCATGTAACTACAAATTTTTTCCATGTACTTCTCATTTGTACTTTTTGAGTCAACTTAGAACTCCAACTTATGAAGTTCTGTTAGACTTTATTCAAATTTTTAACAGTATTACTTTGCTATAAAGTCAATCTCTACACAAAAATTTCAAATATATTTAGCTTTCATAGAGTGCCATAGTCTGCATTCTATTCTTTTCATATTTCATATTGTTCTTTCTTTAAAAAACACTTCCAGATGCTCTCGTAATAACTTAGCATGCATTTTCATTTAAGTCATGGCTATGCAGCAGAAAATACCAAGTTTATGTTCAAACTCACTTTTAGGGCAGATGCCTGTTATAGGTGTAAACATTGATGTTTTCCCTTCTGGGTAAAAGGGTCTTAAATTGCCATTTGTTATACCTTTAAAATGCTTTATGGATCCTCATTTTGGGGTAAATATTTATTTAGCCTCACACTGGTTTGCCAGTCTCAACCCCACATGCAATAGAATTCTCATTTGAACAAATACACTCAATTAAGCTAATTAAGTCAACACTTTAAGTATGTCTGATGAAGTTTGCCATATTTATCAGCTGTAGCCCCTGCCTGCCTGGTGAGAAGAGGAAGATATTTCACTGAGAGTCCTCTGAAGTCTTGACTGGTCACTCCATTGATTAAAATTCTGATATCCTTCAATGTTTTAATAGATATTATTTTGGCAGTTGTGTACGATGTTCTCCTTGTTCGGCTCGCCTCATTTTGCATCATCTCATAGAAACGTTTCCAATTTTCCCTGAATTCTTTATTGTTTATATAGCATGATACTGTTTGATTCGACTATTTACTACAATTGGTTCAGTCATCTGCCACTCAGTGGATATCCATTTTATTTCTGGTTATTGATTCTACAAAAATTGAAGTTTTATTTTTGTATACATTAAATCTTCCCTCTGTACTTGATATCTTTCAAGTATATTTCATTAGTAGTGCTGTAGGGTCAAAATTATGGACATTTTATTCAAATTTTGAACTTTATTTCAGAAATTTGATTAATTCATCGCTTCACCACAGCAAATTAAGGTTCCTAAGTTTCCAGTGTCCCCTTCATTATATGGAATAAAACACAAACTTCTTGTAACCACATACACAGGGAAAGAGGTGCTCCCTCTTTCTAAGAATGTGCTCTAAGAAAGTGCTCTAAGAATCCATGATGGGTTCATTTACCATTTTTATCATTTTAGCCAAACTGTTAGATGTTAGAAAAAATAAGTTATATTAATTTACATTTCAGTGATTAAGCAAACATTTATTGTGCCTATTACGTACCAGACATTTCTCTTTTTACTAGTTGTTTAGAGCATTCTTTCATGTTGTTCTGGATAGCATTTCTTCTTTTAAGAACTACCTATTCACCTATTTCACCCAACCTTTTGAAACCTCAGTTTCTTCATATGTAAAATGACAATAATATTTGACCTTCCTCACAAGGATTGTTGTGAAAAATCAAATGCGATAATATATATAAAGTGATATGTAACTTTGGAAGTGTCATATAAATGCCGTTATTGTGTATACACAGATTTATATCTATGTATTAATTCCCTAGGATCTTGTGAAATAAGCTTTATCATAGATATTTTCTGAGACAATTTTCCAATAGATGTTTTATTTTTTCCTAACTGCAATAGCTCTGTTCAAGCAAAAGCTTTCCAATTTTTACCTCATATAGTCATTTCTATATTTTACTTGCTTAAGAGTTCTTCCATAATTTATATAATTGTGTAAGGTATTCCCTCTCTTTTCAATGAATCAACTTTAGAATATTATTTTTTATTCTGAAATAGTTCTCCAAACATGGTAGGCATTTAATAAAATATTTAATTGAATCAAATCGAATCATAATGCAATGAAGTATGATAGAAAAGGAATAAAAGTAGATTCCTAGATATGTGTGTGAACTGTGGCTCTGTTACTAATTATCTGGGTGTCCATGACAAGTCAGTTTCCTTCTCCCACTTTTCTCTTCCTAATCTGTACATGGTTTCAACCAGAAAGTGTCTGAGTTCCATTTTTTTTTTGCTCTAAATAAATTAATTTCATTTAAACGAATTTGGAAAGAAATGGATATTTCTATGTCCTATTTTCTTTTTGAAAGTTTATTTTTAAAGTTAACTCTTCTTTTGTAAATTTTCCTTTTTATTTCATTTCCAATCATTATTATTATAAAAATATTTACTGAATACCCACATACATACTGCTTTTTTGTAGGCCTGAGGGGAGACATCCTCTTTTGTTTTAGTATATTTGCACATATTATCCATGATTTAAATTTAATTAACATTTTTAGTTCAAAAGACATAATAATAACTTGTCAGAAATGACCCTTCCAATTTCATCTTAGTTGTGTACATAGTCTGATACCAAAGAAATAAAACACTACTCATATCTATATAAACATTTATGAAATGTGTAATCTCTTTTGGTGTGTGCCAATTCTACCATAAAACTTCAATTTATCAACTGAAATGTTCTATTTGCCTAGAATCTTATTAATCCCACTTTATATCTCTTTAACATTTTGCCAATCCTGATTCATAATAAAGAAATGAATATGTCTCATTCCTTGTTTTATAAATGCATGTTTTCTTTAATGCTTCTAGCATCTCCTACCACACTTTTTTTATTAGGTTTCTTGAAACTGAGTTGCATATTTTTAGATTCCATTCATATTCATGATGCTGTTGTCTTTAATCAACATTTAATGTATTGAATCATAAAATTAGCACCTGAGGTATATGAACATTGTTTTCAGGAATATGGTTACGGGATTATGCATGTAGAAAGAGAAAAAGAAGAAGTTGAGGGAGGGAGAATTACAGAGAACTTGAATACTGAATAAAAGCTAGAATAAAATAGCAAAACATTTTATGAGCACATAAACAGAGTGAGGTTATCACTAAAATACAGCATGTTAATTAAGAACAACCTAACCATCTCAAGACGTGTACATATATACATGCATATGTGTATATGCATACATACGAATATGTGCATACACACACACTTTTTATAGGTTAGCAGAAAATAATCATATGATGGACATATTAAAGGACCTCTTGGTCTCCTTGTGAACAGTATTGAAACATACATATTATGTAGTAGTAGTTCTATGGGTTCAAACTAGTTGACAAGACCCCATGATTAATGAGTGGTTGTCAAGCTGAAGAGAATTTACCGGTGATATTCTGCAGAAATTCGTCTTTAACATTTTTAAACACTGATTTACATAGAGATATGAATGACCTGCATATTAAATTTAGGCATGACTAATAACCTAATATATGAAATAACATATTTGATATCAAAAAGGCATAGCAGCCTGGAACAGTAGACTGAATTTAAGAAGAAGAAATTAAAAGTATAAAATACTTTATTTGACTAATTTTTTTTAAATTGCCAGAGCAGTGATTATGCATCTCTCAGGGTGACAAAATAGGTAGAAAGCAGTGAGCATGAAAAGAACTAGGGCTTCTAGAAGAGTCTAAGATCGAGGCAAATTTGAAGTGAAGTTCAAAGGATGTATATACTCATGTTATATTAAGTTATATCAATAGAAATATAGTGTCCAAATAAAGTAGGTAATAATATGCCTATAGATAATAGTATTCTGCTTTTTCCATAATACATCTGGACCAAGAACTGATTATCAGGTGGAACACTGTCAAGCTGAGCACAAACTAAAGAGGGCAACTCCACTGGGGAAGAAACATAGATCACAACAGGGCCAAAGGATCCATTTAAACAATTACAGGTTCTTAGACGGGAGGAAGGGAAGAATTAGAGGGCTTATAATAGGAGTTGTAAAATATTTGAAAGAATATTATGTAAGATAAAGTTAAAAATAATAATGATAATAGTAGTATTCATAATATTCTCTGAGCTTACAATGAATAAATTAAACATTGACAAAAATACTTTCAGAACAGACTTCACAAAGCAGTAAGTTTATACCATTGCTTTGGTGTATCTAAATGAAAGTACTTTTATGACCAGTACTTTTTATGAAAGCACTTTTAAGACAAAAATATGAGTGAAATCAAAAGACACTCCATAGGCAAGTATCTACCTGAATTCAAGCAACAGTATGTAATCAAACAGCATCAAACCTAAACTTGAGATACGTGTATTTATTTACATAAATAGAGGGGTTTATTGTGGCAACTGAGGATTGTAATCATCACCAGAAAATAATTGAAAGTTATCCTTAATAAGCTTTTAGGTAATGATCTGTGCAAAATAGGCAATGGATGGTGGAAAACATATAGCATATCACTAGTATTTGCAAAAATTTAACGTCTACCAGATACATGGAGGCCATGATAAGCCATCCAGATGATATAATAGAAGAAAAATCACTCAATTACATACATAATCCCCCAAATAGTCTTGATAATTCAACAGATGAGTTTTCTTTTACTGGAATATTATGAAAAACAAAATTGTTGGACACAACTAGTCAGATATAACATTGATACATGCAAATATTAGAATCAAACTTTTTAATATTTGCCATGCAACCCAAAACATAGCCATATGTATAACAATGTATTTTTTTTTCCTTCTAAAAGAAACACATGGGAGGGGTGGAGCCAAGATGGCGGAGTAGAAAGACTCACGTATGCTAGCACCGAAACAACAGCCCATATATTTCCTGCAAGAAGAACTCCCCACGAATTCTGGAGCACTGCAAGGTGCGCAGAAACACAGTGGAAAAGATTTCCATTCCAGAGAGCCCTGGAGAGCAGTCCCCAGGGGTCTATCATGCCCCAGAAAGTGGAGCCCACCCCTGAGCTGCCCTGGCTGCACGGCCCCAGAGGAGCAGATCTGAGCAGACTTCAGGGATGGAATCTCCGGTGGCCGGGAAGGTCTCTCCACCCACAGACACTACAGGTCAGTGAGAGAGACATCTGGGCTGGCCAAGAGGGGAGCAGGGTGTCTTCATGGCTCGGGCCCCCTCGGGAGGCAGCGGCGGAGGGAGCGGCAGAGGCAGCAGCAGAGGCAGTGGCAGTGGTTCTCTCAATATTAGAATGGAACAGATGGAGTCTAATGACTTTCTGAGAAACCAAGAAATCACAAAACAAAACCAAAAGAATGAAAAAATGGAAGAGAATGTGAAATATCTCATGGGAAAAACAACTGACCCGGAAAATAGATCCAGGAGAAACAACTTAAAAATTATGGGACTACCTGAAAGTCATGATCAAAAAAAGAGCCTAGACATCATCTTCCATGAAATTATCAAGGAAAACCGCCCTGAGATTCTACAACCAGAGGGCAAAATAAGTGTTGAAAGAATCTATCGATCACTGCCTGAAAGAGATCCAAAAAGAGAAACTCCTAGGAACATTGTGGCCAAATTCCAGAATTCCCAGGTCAAGGAGAAAATATTGCAAGCAGCTACAAAGAAACAATTCCAGTATTGTGGAAATACAATCAGGATAACTCAAGATCTTGCAGCTTCTACATTAAGGGATTGAAGGGCGTGGAATAGAATATTCCAGAAGTCAAAGGAACTAGGACTCAAACCAAGAATCACCTACCCAGCAAAACTGAGTATAATACTTCAGGGGAAAATATGGTCTTTCAATGAAATAGAGGACTTTCAAGCATTCTTGATGAAAAGACCAGAGCTGAAAAGAAAATTTGACTTTCAAACACAAGAATGGGAAGAAGCATGAAAAAGTAAACAGCAAAGAGAAGTCATAAGGGACTTACCAAAAGTGAACTGTTTACATTTCTACATGGAAAGACAATATTTGTAACTCTTAAAACTTTTCAGTATCTGCGTAGTTGGTGGGATTATACACATACACATACCCACACATGTACATGCATGCACACACACACATACACACATGCACGCACATACAGAGACAGAGAGCACAAAGTGAATTGAATAGGATTGGACCATATCTTAAAAGAAATTAAGGTAAATGGTGAGAGAGAAATGTAGTGGGAGGAAAGAGGGTGAAATGGAATGGGGTAAATTATATCTCATTCAAGAGGCAAGCAGGAGACTTTTTAGTGGAGGGAAAAAGAGGAGAGCTGAGAAAAAAAAAAAAACAAGTTTACCCTCATCACATTCGACTAAAGGAATGAATAAAATGCACACTCATTTTGGTATGAAAACCTATCTTACAATACAGGAAAGTGGGGGAGAAGGAGATAAGCAAGGGGAGGATGATGGTAAGGAGAGCAATGGGAGGAGGGAGCAATTTGAAGTCAACATTCGGGGAGGGACAGGATCAAGAGACAGAATAGAAACAATGGGGGGCAGGATAGGATAGAGGGAAATACAGTTAGTCTTACACAACACGACTATTATCGAAGTCATTTGTAAAACTACACAGATAGGGCCTATATTGAATTGCCTTCCTTCCCAAAGGGAACGGGTGGGGAGGGAAGGATGCGGAGAATTTGGAACTCAAAGTTTTAGGAACAACTGCTTAGTATTGTTGTTGCTACTAGGAAATAAGAAATACAGGTGATGGGGAATAGAAAGTCATCTGGCCCTACAGGACAAAAGAAAAGATGGGGACAAGAGAAAGGAGGGATGAGAGAAGAGAGGGCAGATTGGTGATAGGGAAAATTAGATTGCTCGGTGTATTGGAGTGGGGGGAGGGTATAAAAGGGGAGAAAATTTGGAACCCAAAATTTTGTGAAAATGAATGTAGAAATTAAATAAAAAAAAAAAGAAACACATAGTAGGAGAAAAGAAAACCTGCAGAGTTTTAATGGAAAGTCATGTAGTGTAGTGGATCAAGTACTAGAAATAGAATCAGGAAAACCTAGATTATAATTCTACTTTGGAAAATACGTAGCAATGAGATCTTGGCCCATTATTTAACAGTCTTATTCTTTGTTTTCTTATCTATAAAATTAGGAGATTAGACTTAAGGACTTCTGAAGCCCCTTTCAATTCCAAATCCGAACCCCAGGAAAACCTTGTTGTAATTGGTGATTTGTGTGTGTGTGTGTGTGTGTGTGTGTGTGTGTGTGTGTGTGCAGGCTCACACACATAGTAAATATGCATTGCTATCTAAAAGTATATACATATATGTATATACATATATATTTATATGATGTACATGCACACATATATTTAATCTTGATCATCTCATGTGTTACCAGAATTTGCTCAAAGATTATTTCACTGAGTGAACAGAAATCAGTTAACATTCCAAAACTTACTCAGTTATAAAAGACTATCATTTTATCCACCTGCACAATAGATAACAAAACATTTAATATAGATTCATAGAAGGATAGCAATTTCCCCTCAGAGAACTTATCCTAAGTCTGTCTAAAAGGTTGAGGAGTACATAAGAAGTTCTTACATTTATGTAACACTTATAATTCACAAAGTCTTTTATATATCTTCATTCAATTCTCATAACAATCTCACTTTGGGTGAGGTACTGTTATTTTCCTCATTTATAGGTATGGAAACTGATTCTTAGAGAGACTAAATTACTAATTTAGGTCATATGACTAGTAAGTTCCTGAGCCATGATTTGAACTTGGTTCCTCCTAATTCCATGACTATAGTGCCATGGACCTCAGAGGGCAAAACTATACCAGTGTTTAAAAGTTGCTAGCATGACCTCTCCAAATTCCAGCTCCACCACTGGCAACATGACTAAATACACCAAGAAGGTCAGAATTGTTAATAAATATGGAACACATTGCTGTGCATCCCTCAGAAAAAAGATGATGAAGAAAATTGAAATTAGCATGGCAAGTATACCTTCTCCTTCTGAGGCAAGATCAAAATGAAGAAACGAGCTTTGTGTACCTGGCACTGTGAATCCTGTATGAAAATAGTAGCTCTTAGTACATGGGCCTACAATATCACCTCTGTAGTCATAGTCAAATCTGCTATCAGAAGACTGAAGGAACTGAAAGACCAGGAAAATCTTTTTTTTTCAAATATCTGTATCCCATAGTGCAACAGTAAATGGGTTAATTTATGGGAAAAAAAATCACTTTAGTTCTTAGTAATCAAAAAGAAAGTTGCTAGCATGTAGAATTTAAGTTCATTGAAAGAAAACTGGGCTGCTTTGGTGGCTTTGGAATTCTCTCCATTGGAAGTCTTCAGGTAGACTTCCTGATCCCAGGTTGAGGATGCCATAGAGAAGATTCATTGTTTGGGAAGTAGGAGAAATGGATTCCTCTATCAAGGTCCTTTCTTAGTACATATAATAAGATAGAAACTTTCTTCATCCGTGGTTAAATAAAATTGGGGGAAATGGTCTGGTACTTGAGATTTCTTGTTGAGAATTTCATTTTAGTAGACACTTTAAAAATCTTTATCAAATATTGAAATGACGCCTACTATTTCCATATGTAAGGCATAAAATTAATTTTATGTATTAAGCAAGTTTCATTCTACTGAAGTTATAGGGAAGAAAGAAAATAGGAAAGAAATTTATGAGTCACATTTCTGCACATTAGGTAATGAACAAATGTACATGGATAGAATCCCAGAATCTCAGAACTGAAATAGAACCCAGAATCCATGCAGTTTTGCCATACTTGACAAACTATCCCTGTTCTAGCATCTAACCCTAGTGATTAAGCAGGCTTTTCTTGAAGACATCTGATGAGCAAGGCTCCTACTGCCTTCCAAGAAAGCATTTCTCTTTTCAGATATCTCCAATTTTTAGGCATCTCCCTACTCCAACATTTAGTTTAAACCTAAATTGGTGTCTGCAACTTCCAATCATTGTTCTCAGTTTTGCTTTCTAGGCCAAGTAGAAGCTGTCTTCCACAACCAGTCCTTTAAATAATTAAAGAATCTTTCTATTGAATTCTATTTCCCCAGTATACCTAACTTGTGGTAGGTTTTAAGTGAAAATCATAATATAAAGTTACATCTCTGAGGCGTACCTGTTTATTCCCTAAAATTGTAAAGTTTCTGTTATGTCCAAAGTACTGTCCAATAAATTGACCATTTATCTACAATATATAAAACGATAACAACAATTACTATATAATTATAAAAGTCAGTTATGTGAGCATACTACAAAATGTAAGTATACTACAAAATACTGTGATAAGGAATGATATATAATATATGACATAATGCCTTTATTACTATTGTTACTATTGAGAGTCAGTGGAACAAAGGGTAATGAGGGATAATCTTGTAATGTAGGAGAGCTAGTTTTAAATCCTACTTTAGGCCCTACCAACCATTTGAGGTTGGGTAGATCGTAACTTCTGTGAGCTTCAGATCTAATCTCACAGTAAAGATAATGGTAGCTCCCCTAGCCTTTGTAAGGACGTATTAAAACCAAATAATTTTCCATCCTTGACAGCACAGATAGAAAATTAGAGGATCAGTGACCACCCTGCTTTGAACCATTAGCCAGAAAGCCCTTTTCCTTAGTCAGGGCACAGCAGATTATCTACTGGGAATACGTAGGGTGGAATGACAGAACTGCCAGAGAGAATCAGATGCACAATTGTTGAAAACTAGCTATTCTGACAGAGAGCATGGAGTCATTGAATGTGGTAGGGCACTGCAGACCCAGCATATAGACAGTAGAGTGGCTTCTTCATTCCTTACTGCCTTTGATTTTTTGTTCAATTAAGTCCAACTCTTTGTTACCCTATTTGGGTTTCTTTTGGTAAAGATACTGGAGTGGTCTGCCATTTCCTTCTCTAGCTCATTTAATTGATGAGGAGATTGAGGCAAACAGAGTTGAGTGATTTGCCCAGCACCACATGGCCAGTAGATGCCTGAGGTCAGATCATCAGGAAGATGAATCTTCTTGACTCCAGACCCAGTGTTCTATCCACTGCACCATCTAGCTGCTTGTGGTATACACTGCTAAAGATTCCATGCAACAGGGATACATGTATGAGCTCTCTGGTATCACCAAGACAATTGACAAAGTATATGCAAAGCCACCAAATCTATCGTCCTGTTGCTAGATGTAATCAGGACTAAATCAGTGTTCTTTATATAAAGTGTATATATCTCTGTATAAAATATACATAATTAAGGAGTATAAATACAAATATAAATATATAAAATATAATTTTATTTCCATTTATTTCTTACTGTGGTTATACAGATAATTTTTTTGGTCAGTTTTACAAGAACATAGTAACTTGGTTGTTTAAAATAAAAGTCCTCAAATTCTTCATTCGCCTATATTTTACTTTGAATAGAACTCTATAATCTTTAAATATTTATTAAACTTTACTGCTATTTCAAAATTAAAGATGTAATTTTATTTTGCTTTCTGAGAAGGAAGCTGAATAATGACAATATTTACCTTGGCTCAGCTGGAAGTATTTAAGTTGCTTTGTTAACTTTAAAAACTATTTAAGTTAAAATACTTATATTGTAGAATAAAATTATTTGGCAATATAGTATAAGAAAAAAAGCACTAAACTCAGGCTCAGAAGACCTGCATTTGAGGCCTGATGCATGTTTAGAAGCTAGATGACTATTAATTCCCTTTTATCTGTCTGTGACTTAATATCTTCTTCTGCAAAATGGGTATACTTATAAAATACTTATACTTTGTACTTCACAAGGTTATCATAAGGAAAGTATTTGGTAAGCTTCAAACACTATTTTAATGCTATTTGTACTGTCATTCATATTAATAAAATAGATAATTAGAATGATGTCTTTAAAATAAGTGATTTGTTAAATGGCCTTAAGTTCCCAGTTGCATCATATATTATGTAAGGAATGATTCTCCAACCACTATATTGCTGGAGGAAATTGGAGAAATTGATACTGTTGCTACAAGGAGGAATTATTGCTATCAAGACTGTGAGTGCATTTGAAAACCATCTTTCTGAAACCTAACGGTCTGTGAGATTTTTATCCCTTAAAAGTCAAATTATGTTTCTATTTTCATTGATCTGCATACTAGAGTAAAAAAATAAAAAATAAAATCCCTAAGACTGTAGTCAATTGAAATAATGTTCTACTTTGCCATCTTTCTAGGTAGACTGCCCATAACTAATTGCCTATAGCGTTTTCTAATAATAATGTTAAAACACTTAATAGATGCTATTTAAATTAGTTTATTATGGATTCATTTGCAAATGTCAGGTTTTCATTTGAGCATATGTATTTTATTTGCCCGTAATTTATAGATTTGGGGTTTATGAATTGTGACTTTAAGTCGTGCCCTTTTCCCACATTATTGCATATGTTCAACATGGTAAAATGAATCTTTTTTTTTCCTGATAAAAATTAATATGGACCCTGAAAGTGTTGCAATTATATCATCTATTTCTTTTTAGATCTCTACAACATGATTGATTTTTCCAGGGTCACATATTATTTTAGATGGTAAGATTGTGACTCCTTCAATAACCTAAGAAAATATATTAGAATGTTCTCTGTTGAGCCTGGACATTTCAGACTAATAAGGGAAGGTGAGATTGGAAGCCAGTTCTACTATTGTGATAGCAATAGAGAGTGAAACTTCTTGACACTATATCATAGAGTCATGAAATAGAATATTGTCAAGGGTCATTTCGTCTGACATTAGCATTACCTGTTCTCCTTAAGTATAGCTTTTTTATTACTTAAATTTTGGGCAAACTGAACCAGACATTTTTATGGACCAAAAAGAGGAGTCAACAGTTGCTTGTAAATTTGAGGAATGCTACAAAGGCCTACACACACAAACACACACACACACACACACACACACCTATTTCCTTTACCTAAAAAAAGAAGATACAATGGTGGATCCTGTAAGTTTTTTCCCTACAAATACATATGCATGTAGAAAGTTTTCAATCTAATTATTGAGCTCCAAATTACAGGTCTAACAGCAACATACAATCATGAATATTATATATACACATATGTATAAAACATTTATATGTGGTTGTCAAATAATAGGTTATATATTACATTCTATAGCATTTATATGTATTATATATATATGATTATATATATATAATCACCAATAAAAACAAAATGTTTCAAAGAGTATAATCCTAATTACCTGAGAAGATATGAACAGCTTGTAATAATTGTACACTTAATCTATAGCTAGTCTCTCATTGCTGGTACCATGTCAGTATCATCAACTTTAAACACTAAGCAAATAAGCTCTGATTACTATGCAAAATCAGTTACTCTCAATCCAAGGAAATTCTGCATTTTCAGAGTTAAAAAATATTTAGATGAAGCAATAACATCAGATAAAGTCCTGTCTAAAGCCCTTAAACTAGATTAAAACTTGTCAAAGTTAACTTGAAAAAAATATAGGCACAAATCATTTTAATTTTGGTAATGAACATGAAACTCAAAACATCAATGACCAGATGTCTAATGACAAAGCTGAAGATTAAGATGAGATGATATTTTTGCACAACAAAATTTGTCACTGACAAAAAGAACCTTTAGAAAAGGCATGAATACTCTCTTGTTAAATGACAATCTGCTCTTTAATGGAAGACTCAGATGTGAAATATGATTTCATGGTATTTCATTTCACAAAATTTGATCATAGTTTGGTAAAGATTTTAATTACATATTAAAACAGTGTTTATTTTTAGGATGTCAAGATTACTTGATTTTTGGGTCAAATTAAATTTGATCACTTCTTCCTTGCTTTCTCTTTGTGAAATGTAAATATTGCTACTACTATTAGTACCACTACTATCACCAGCACCACAGACATTATTTTCAAAAATTTATTTTTACTTCTGTTGCTAGTAACCCAGACTCACTTTCCTTCTTCCATCCTACATTCAGCTTCTAAATTCATTTTTGCTGATGCTGGATTTATCTTTTCACTCCTATTCAAATGCATACTTGCCACAGAGCTTTCAATACCTTATCAGATCATGCAAGCATGATTGCCTTGTTCCTGTAATTTCCTTTGTTGACTTGTCGTTATATGAAAGGTCTCATCTGTTTCTGCATGAATCTTCATTCAGGCTAACTAGATCACAAAATACTCACTGTTGTCTCCCTTAATTGTTTACTCCAAGTTTGTACATGAAGAGAACCATTGATAGATTCTGGTGAACATACGAAATAGCATAAAGTCCATAATAATGAAGGAGTGTCTTCATAAGGAGACTTCAATGACTTTTGTTGTTTGGCTAGAAACAAATACAGGTTCCCAGAGACTCCTAAAGTCATCTTGACTTGTACTTGTGGTTTACAGGTCCCCGCAAAGGGAGGGAGGGTATTTTGATTGTTGGGTTATTCTTTATTGTGGTGATGATTTGGTCATTTCAGTCAGGTCCAAATCTTTGTGACCCCATTTAGGATTTTTTTTGGCAAAGATACTCAAATAGTTTCCCATTTTCTCCTCTAACTATTATATTCAAGGTAATTACAACATATCCCAGAGCAACTTCAAACCTATGCAGAGTGAGTAAAGTATTGGACCAACAGGAAAAATTCATTTACTCATCCACCTGAATTTCCTATGAACTTTTGGGACTTTGGTGGTCCTAGAAAAGAAGCTCTGAGGCATCTATAATCCAGACATAAGGAACAAAGAATTAAAAGAAAAGGGATGTACTCCACCTGTCTGGTGGGAGACAATAGCATCTAGAAAAATTGTGAATGTATCAATAAATTTATTTAATACAATAGCTTAAATTCTCTATGTAGAGGCTTTGTTTCCATGCCTAATGATAATAATATCTGATTTTTATGTGTTGCTTTAAAGTCTGCAAATCATGACATTTGTATCTCATTATAACTGAGAAGAAGATGTTTTAAGTAATTTTATTCCCATTTGACAGTTTAGGAACCTGTAGTGCCAATGCAATATTCACGGCATCTATGGTGGCCATGAATATTCTGGAGCAATTCCGAGTCATGAAATACAACAGACTCTCCAGATGGAAGACAGAACCAAAACATTTATTTGGACACCAGAAAGCCAAATCCAGCATAGTAACAAAAATCTATACACAATAGCAAGGGGCAACTATGTGCTACAGTGGAGAGAGCACCCGCGCAGGAGTCGGTAGGACCTGAGTTCAAATCTCACCTCACACACTTGACATTCACTAGCTGTGTGACCTTGGGCAAGTCACTTAACCCCAATTGCCTCATCCTGAGTCATCTCCAGTCATCCTGATGAATATCTGGTCACTGGATCTAGATGGCTCTGGAGGAGAAGTGAGGCTGATGAGCTGCACAGCCCACCTTCACTCAAAACAAAGTCAAGTTCAAGTCATGTCATCATTTCTCTGATGGCCTGGTCTTCTTCAGCAAGGAAGGATGAATGCTCATGCACAATAACAATGCAGAGAACAACACCAGCCCTGAGCCTTCCCCCTGCCAGGCTTCCCACAAACCAGCTCCATTAAACAAATTACAAGCAGGCTTTCTTGAACAAAATCACAAACAAGCTCTCTCACTCATGCTAACCAGCTGCCTACTTGCCTGCATCCTTCCTAGCTCTGACTAGACTCTAACCAATTTCCTCTCAGCTCTGCTCTAGCTCCATCTCTTCCTATTCCAACCTTCCTGTTCCAACAAGCTCCTCCCACCACAGTTTGCATGTAACTCAGACTTCCATGTGACCCCAGCAGGTCACATGCACCAATTAATGAATGGGAAAGATATTCCCATTTAAATTACTGTTACAGAACCTGAGGTTAAGAGATATTACATTTTTTTTTTGTTCTTGTTGATACAGCCAGTGTCCAGGGTAAGGTTTGAAGTTAAGTCTTCCTAATTCTAAATACAGTATGTTATCTACTATATAACAGTTCTCAAAGTGTGATTCATAGACATTTGGTGTTCCTAAGACTCAAGAGGTTTGTGAAATAAAATATATTTTTATAATAACAGTGACTTTTTTGCTTATAAAATAGTGTCCAATTTTCAACTACATATATGTATGAGGCTAGATTTTCTTCATATACTTTAACTAAAACAATATGTTGCAACATACTGAATTCAGAAGAAAATGTGAGAATCTAGCCACCCTCTATTAAGCCAGACATTAAAGAGATATACAAAAATCGCATAAGAATGCCTCTTATCTCACTACTTTTTGGGGGAATTTTTTTTCATTATAAATATTTGGGTTACCATGTAATGGGATTATCTTTGTTATCCTGGAAAAAATAAATCATGATGAAAACATATTTCTTTCAAAGAAAATCTAAGCATTTAAGAAGATAATTGAGACCTAAATTTAATACATGATGAAGAACAATTTATAGTCTTGCTCTAAACCTTATTTTATGTTGTTTTTCCTCCAACAAAGCTGAGCTCTATATGATTATCTCCCACAACAGTTTGCATACTCAAGCATGGGCTTTAAAAAAATTCTTTTATCTTGCAAACAAAAACTTGACGTTTAAGGTCTTTCCAGGGAACTTGTGAACTAATCTGTCATTTGCTGTAAACTATAGCAACCCATGCACCCACAGAGACAATTTAAAATTTTGCTCCCTGTGACTTTCATGCTAGAAGACAAATATGTGCCCTATGTTTCAGAATATTGTGGCAACAGAATTGCACAGAGCACAGTGCCAGTGTCAATGGGTCTATAATGTTTTGCCAAAAGTGACATATTTGGGAGAAATAAAACAAAATTCATATACTTGTTTGGTTTTTCATTTAAACCAGGTTTGGACTGCAAGTGATCTATTAGGTGTATATATATATATGTATATATATATATACATACACATACATATATATATACATACACATATATACATATATATACATACACATACACATATATATACACATATATACGTATATACACATACACACACATATATACATATCTATATATACATACACATATATACATACATATATACACATATATACGTATATACACATACACACACATATATATACATATCTATGTATATGGAAATATGCATACATATGTTTATATACATATATATTTATATGCACACACACATAACATTTTCCTAAGATTCATGATGGATGGGAAATGCCTTTATGTATATTTTATGACATGTTCAGTACTTGTCAACTTCTTTGGAACATACATTTCCCATGAACCATGGAGAATAGTCTTATTTTGCAGTGTACAACTGGATGTTACCAAGTGCTATATACTAGAAAGGGTTAAAATTTATACTTTTGAAGAGAAAGATGATGGCACATGAATGTCATGTAATAGAATCATGAAACATACACAAGTAGAATCCCCAGAAGCTCTCATTTTTAAGAAGCATTAAGTATATGCTTATCTGCTTTTGGCCCTAATTTAGACCTAGATTGTGCTTTCTCTCCAGGACTTAGGAGTTAGGATGGGAAGATTTCCTGAAATGAAAATGGAAAGAAAAGCTAGGTTCTAGCTGTGTTCTACCCTTAATTTGCTGCATGAGTTGAGTAAGCGCAAATTACATCTCTGGACCTCAGTCTCCTCATCAAGAAAATAGGGATCAAAATCTCTGGTTTGCCCATACCATAGAAATCTTGTTGGATTCTAATGAGAAAGTGTAAATGAATTGCTAGAACACCATGCAAATGAAATGATTGTATTCCCAATCATTTACGTTAGGTTATCGGGCAAACAAATAGTAGCATAGATGGAAGAAGAGCGCAGAGACAGACAACTGGAGAAAACTAACTCAGATATCAAGCAAAACTTGTATTAAGCAAATAAAAGCTCTTTAAATTTTGAACCAATAAGAATTAAAGGAAATACTGTAGACAGAGTGAGGGGAAATCATGAGAATTGAATATTTAGAGTCTAAGTGTAATCTGGGAAAAGATTCGTGGGTAGGGGTCTGATGACTAATAAGAGACTGAATGAATATGTTTGACAGGCAGAGAGAAGGGGCAGATTAAAAGATAAACTGGCCTGCACACATTGACAAAAAGATTGGAAGTGAAATGTTCAGTCATTTCTAGTTGGGTCTGACTCTTCTCCATTTGTGGTCTTTTGCAGAGGTACTAGAATGGTTTCCCATTTCCTTCTCCAGATCATTTTACAAATAAGGAAACTGAAGGAAATTGGGTTAAGTGACTTGCTCAGTATCACACACACCTCAGTGTCTGAGGTCAGATTTTAACTCAAAAAGATGAGTCTTCCTGATTCTAGGCCAGTACTATGTCCTCTGAACAACCTAGCTCCCCATGAGAATTCATTAGTCCAAAGATACATTTAAAAAGAAAGGTAGATCTGAATGGAAGCTACTGAGAGTTTAAGGAATCTGTAATATACTTTGAACACTAACCTATGCTACAAAATATCTAACCTTCAGGATATTTTTTTAAATTTTGTCTACCAAAATATCATATTTATGGGGAGAGATGTTTCAAAATCATCTGTGGTTCCCTACCCATAAAAGGGACCTTTTGACCTCCTCCTTATGAGCCCAACTGTTCTTCTGTGTACTAAAAGTCAAAACTGACATTTATATAGCACATAAGATATTTTTACAAAGTGTTTTACATACATTAACTCATTTGAGCCTCACTAACCCAGTGAGGCAGAGATGTAACCCACAATATTTTCACATAGAGCATAAGAGGAAAGGCTTACCTGGTATATGCCCTAAGGAGAAAAGAGGTAATCCTTAGGCATCAGCTAGTAGCTGGTAGCCACTGGTCACAAGTAGCTAGTTGGTAGGGAAAAAGCAATTCCTAGAACACCCTTTGTTTTCTACTTTTCTGAAAATGTGGCTCAAAAAAGTGTCTAAAGTATGTAGAAGTTGGTATGTAGTATATTTTGGCTCAGGAAGAAGAGCTTGGCAGGGGAGGAAAGACACTGGCTCATTGGGACTACTGGTACTGATATAGCCTAGGTCTGTCTGTGGTGGGAAGGGAAGAAAATGATCGCAGAAAAGGTTTATTTGGTGTCCTAAATTCAACATTCTAAGGCAAAAAAATTCTTTCATCTACCTTAGTTATGATTCTTCTGAGAAAGTTACTTTAGATCATATCCCCATTTTAGAGGTGAGGTAGCAAAAGTGTTACTGATAATTCATTTTCCATAGACCATTATGTAACCAATTTGTCCTCAAGTACAGATCATCTCCAGCCCATTTCAAGGCCTGGAACAAAGTATATAATGTGATACTCCCCCAATATTTTTGCAAAGCAGAAATGAAATCAAAATGTACATGATGCTAGTGCTTTCCCATGCTGATTATCTCCAGTTTATCCCATATTTCTTCCCTGTACATAGGTTTTTGCATGTTGTTTCTGTAAGTTACATGAGGGGAGGGACTGTACTTTCCTTTTCTTTGTACATACATGTTTAGTTTAGAGAAGCTCCCACAAGGGGAAATAAATCTAAGAGTATGATAGTACGATTGAAAATTCATCAATTCTCATGGATAAAGAACCTCAAGTCTTGTTCAATGCTCATTTTGTGGTGTAGTAGATGGACAGCACATTATTATGATGATAAAGTAGAGAAATGAACACTTATAAGTTTAAATATAAATCTTGTTGCTAAAACTATTGAAAACATAGAAGTTAAATAAAGAAGTACACAAGGCCTTTGCCATAAAATTAGATTGACTGTTAACAGATGCTAACTTAAGACTTTCTTTTTCCTAAAAACATTGCCCCTGTTGTGTGATTGACTGTGAATGGAGCCATGCCTACAATTTTAGAGTGGCAGTAAATCTTTTGTTGAACGTATCAAATGAGTGTATTTGACTCCTAACTCCTACAGCATTGAGAATTTTCTGTTTTCCTATTAATGGTTAGTTTCAAGTAACTGGTGTCATGAGTCAGTACTCTGGATATGAAGTACTAGAAAATAGATTAACGCTCATCCTGTAGAAATTCATCTTATCACTCTCTCGTTAAGCTGGCCAAGATGCCAACAGGGAAGAAGGCCAAGGGGAATAAGGTGGCTCCAGCCTCTGCTGTGGTAAAGAAGCAGGAGGCCAAGAAAGTGGTCAATCCTTTGTTTGAGAAGCGACCCAAGAACTTTGGCATTGGTCAGGACATCCAGCCCAAAAGGGACCTTACTCGATTTTGTCAAATGGCCTCGGTACATCAGACTACAGCGTCAAAGGTCTATCCTTTATAAGCGTTTGAAAGTCCCACCAGCAATTAACCAGTTCACCCAAGCTTTGGATCGTCAGACAGCTACTCAGCTGCTTAAACTGGCTCACATGTATAGACCAGAGACAAAGCAAGATAAGAGGCAAAGGCTGCTGCCTTGGGCTGAACAAAAGGCTGCAGGCAAAGGAGACGTCCCCACTAAGAGACCACCAGTCCTCAGAGCAGGTGTTAATACCGCTACTACCCTAGAAAACAAGAAAGCACAGTTGGTACGGATTGCACATGATGTGGACCCCATTGAGCTAGTGGTCTTCCTACCTTCCTTGTGCTGGAAAAAGGGGGTTCCTTACTGAATTATCAAAGGTAAAGCCAGACTGGGTCGCTTAGGTCATAGAAAGACCTGCACAAGCATTGCCTTCACATAGGTTAACCCTGAAGATAAGGGAGCTCTGGCTAAGCCGGTAGAAGCCATCAAAACCAATTACAATGACAGATATGATGAGATCCACCGTCACTGGGGTGGCAACGTTCTGGGTCCAAAATCAGTGGCTCGTATTGTCAAACTGGAAAAGGCAAAAGCTAAGGAACTTTCAACCAAATTGGTTTAAATGTATATTTGACTTTTCCCTACACAAAAATAAAAATTTAAACCAAAAAAAAAGAAGAAATTCATCTTATCAGAATTGGTGCTGAAACACTAGAGAAAAAAGTAATATTGTCTTAATTATAATTAGAATCTACATTATTTTCATATGAACTTTCTCTTGATTTATCAGGAGGAGTTCCCAAAGTGAGAGGCTGTATATTATATAGAAACGATTTCTGAATCTGAATCTGAGAACCTTGATTCCGTTGCTTAGTACCATAAACAAGACCCTTAAGGTCCCTGTGTTTCCATATTCCCTAATCTGTAAAATAAGAGGATTGGATTAGTCGATCTCTGAGATTCTTCATGTTTTTCGTGCCAACTCACGTCTCACTCCGTTTCTGTCCACTCCAATCCAGTTCTAACTCTAAGAATAGTAATCAAATCAACATTGACATTCTGACCTTCCTTTCTGGTCACCAGTCTCTCATATGTGTAGTCTTCCTCTGCTAGAATGTAAACTTTTCATGGCCCCAAAGAAGAACTCTAAAAGATAGACACCCTCTGTGATACGCAAACATGAATGGAAGGGTCTATAGATAAGGAACACTACATATAGTTTCAGATTTTTTGTGAAATATTATTTTGCCAATCCACCTCTTTTTTCTTTTAAAAAATATTTTGTGAGATGACTCTCTGAAAGGGCCAATGGGAAATTCAGGGTATGTAAGAATAAGAGATACCAATATAATTTAGTTTAAAAAATTAGTAGTTGAGTATTGTGGTACACACCTGTAATTCCCATCCTTGGGAGAGACAGAACCTGAGGTACTACTTAAACTCATCAGTTTTGACAAGCAGATTGGGTCTAGCACAAATATGGTAAACCCTTGAGTCGGAAGGCCACCAAGAAGGGGCAAACTGGGTGCACAAAAAAGACATTTAGCTTCTATGCCAATAAATACTGAATTAGTCCCTGACTGGTCACTGTAAATCTAGGTGAGGTGAGATAAGGAAACACTCTAAAAAAATAAAGGAAGCTTCTTGAAGTTGAAGATGTTCTTGATTACTTGTATTTGCATCCATAGTTTTCAGCACATAGTGAATGCTTAAAAAATGTTTTTTCAGTTATCCTGTGATTTTTGGACTGGGGAATGAGTCTGGAGAACTTCACTTCGAATCTTACTATTATATTGGCTGCTAGGGATATCTCACTCAGTGTCTTTAAAGTTCAATTTAACTTAGGCAACTTCTTAACTAAAGTCTCAGTTTTCCCTTCTGTATAATGGAAATATTAGTGCATCCACTGACTATCTCATAAAGTTCTTGTGAAAAAATAACTTAATATATCATACAGCTAAATGAATTGTCATTATTAATTATATCTGTAATTAATGTAATACATCAGATGCAGATTAAAAAAAGACAACATGCTGCAATGTGAAGTGCATTGTACTGAGTGTCAGATCTAGATTTGATCTCGTTTTTAGCTGTGTGATCTTGGGTAAATCCCTCAACATGTCTGGCCTTTAATTCACTCATTTGCTGAATAAGATAGTGTAGATAACTATCTCTAGAGTCTGTTTTTATATAAATGTATCTGAGGAACTTGGGACTACAGATATTTAAGATGATCCCAAGTACTGAAGAATTCAGCCTGCACATAGATTTCCCTCTTTATTTCAGGAAATGGTATTATCAATTTCTTCAGTTTTTTTTGTGTCTAAATATTATTTAAGGTTCATATGAATCTCAGTGCACCCGTCAGTGAAATAAACCACTAGCATACACATGGGACAGTAGTATTATATAGCTATGTAGGAAAGAGAGTAGAACTGGAAGTAAAAGATCGTCTTCCATTAATGTATCAGCTAAACAAGTTGCACTTTAAGCATTTTGTATATTATGCATGATCAATTATGTAAATATATGTAATGAATCTGATTACCATAGAACTGTTTCCTACGAGGCTGATAATGACCACTGGTCATTTACCTAATAATATGGCAATAGTCAAATACACCACGTATAATCATTGGAGACAATTTGGGAAGATTGGTGCAAACTCCCCAAGATACCATTATTGGTTCTTTGAATGTACCCTACTTGTATTTTCTTTCAAGGTTAAATGAATAGGGATGCATACTGTGATCGTCCTTGGGAGCAATCATTTAATTAAACAAGGATAGATATTTTTTCTCTTGTATTCATCAATTAAATACTAAGCTTGTATTTTTTTGTTTCGTTATAAACTTGCCCAACATCAACAAACATGAATATTTTGTTATACAGAGAACATAAAAAGAGGGGTGATTATAAAAGTTTGGCCATTTATTGCATAATCATATATATGTACACCCATATATGTGTATATATATATATATTATATATAGTATGTGTATGTGTGTGTATCTATTTATGTATGTGTATAACACAATGATAACATGATGGCCTTAATAGTGTATGTCCCCCTCTGAAATTCCTTCTACTCTCTTCTATTCTTCTTTACACGTTTCATTATTGTCCTTTCTTTTTGTCTTTTATCCTCTTCAATGTAAAAGCTTTCACTTGTAATAAGTAAATATAATTGAACAAATTAAAACACTAGTCACATCCGAAAATATATTTATAATTCTTTTCCTGTAGTTAAGGTTAACATATTTTAGAATCAAGTGTCCCTATTCCTCTGATCCCATGGTTGAGTATCTTGACTTTAAAGAGATGTGTACAATATTTATTATGTCATTACAATTAAAACTGTATAGACTAGATAAAGAAACCCCCCTAACCATTTGAAAAGGAAAGAAAGGGAAGAATTCTCTTCTGATATACGTTATCTGTAATGAGTGTGGGTGTTTAACATCCCATCATTCACTGGATATATTAGCCATACAGTATGTGTCTAGAATGATGACAGCATTATTCCAGTTGTTTGTAGAACTTTTATATTTAAATTATTTCAAAATAGATTCCCTTACCTTCCAAAATTACCATGTTAGTGGCACCTACTAAAACATTCACAAAGTGAAATGGAGTTCATTGAATTTTATAACAGGGAGCAATTTTGACTTTGAGCAAAAGAAAAAAATAAATGAAGGAAGACAACATTTTTGCATGCATATTGATACTTCAGAGCATATCATCTTTGCATGCATGGCATTTTATCTTTGTGAAAAAAAGTTTTCAGTGGGAAGGTGAGTTAGTATAAGAAAAGATTATATAATTCTGTTCCCTACCCTGTTTCTACCAGCAGTCACCTGAAATATCTGAACATTTCTTTGATCCAGAGTTAAAGATTCCTGTAAAGTAGATGAAGAGCTGAAGCAAGCTGAGGAAGTGATCCCATAAATATTGTTAATGAGCCATGCCAAGAATACAGAACCTCATCTTTCAGGACAGTATTGTTGGGGCATGCATCCACTGAATCCAAGGATAAATAAACTCTTTTAAAAAGTGTGTTGTGTATGGGTTAACTCCTGCAAAGGTTAAAAACATCAAATTCTGAAATATCATGACCTGACTTTAATGACCCAGTAATAGGCTGACATTTGCAATCTCCTTTTTTGTGTAATAGCCCACCATATGCAAAGATCAGCTCCTGCATTGTAGCTGCTTATCTCAAAGGAGAAAATATGAGTAATAATAGTACAAGGGAGGTTAATAACAGGTATAGGCCCAGCATAGCTTTTATCAGTCCGTTTTGAAAATGAACTGAGAATTGCTGTCAACTTGATTGGAAAGGGGAGAGGAAGAATGGATCCATATGGGAGACATCAGTCAGAGCTTCGAGGGCTGCTATGTATGTGAAGGTTGTTTGCAAGGTTACCTGGTCTGAGGCAACATAAAGCTGAAATTTGCATGTCAAAGCTCTGTTCCCTTTTTAACATAGTGTCACACAAATTGTTGGCCCTGGGGTTTAAATTTCACAGATGTCTAAGCTCATTTAAAAATTAAAGTGCAGTAATCTGTGATGATCCACAGTACACCTAATCATTCTGATTTTTCAGAGTAATGGCTGTATGGTGAATGTTTTGTTTATCCATTATACCTTATTCATAAAGTCAAAAATCTGAGTTTTTCATACTGATTCTCAGACATATTTTGTCCCTTAAAAGGCATTCTTCAGTAAGACATATTTTTTGAACCCTGTTTATCAAGTACATATTAACAAATACCTTTAATTGCAGTATCACTTAATCTTCCTTAAGGGTCAAAATCAGTATTTTGTTGTCTATTATATTTCTTCTTTGTGATTTTTCCTTCCTTCCTTCCTTCCTTCCTTCCTTCCTTCCTTCCTTCCTTCCTTCCTTCCTTCCTTCCTTCCTTCCTTCCTTCCTTCCTTCCTTCCTTCCTTCCTTCCTTCCTTCCTTCCTCTCTCTCTCTCTCTCTCTCTCTCTCTCTCTCTCTCTCTCTCTCTCTCTCTCTCTCTCTCTCTCTCTCCCCCTCTCTCCTTTTATCCCTCTCTCCCTTCCCCCCTCGCTCTTTTTCTCCTTTCTGTTTCTCTTCTATCTCAACTTTTCTTGCTCCAATCCAACAACTAAAGATATTCATTTTAAGAGAAATTGGTGCTGTATTTTTCTGAGTTACTTCATTAAATGTAATGGCCTCCCCCTATATGAAATTGGCACAATATACTATCATCCAATCCATTACCATTGTTTTGAACAGATTATATTTACCACAATTATATACTTGCACCCTTCCTCAGCAGAACTCATACTCTTCTATGATACATTTTGATAAAAGATTCCATGAAGCTTAGAAGATATAATTTGAAAAGGAGGACTAAGTAGGTTTTCTCTGCTTTTAATTCAGGAAGATAAGATCTGTATTTTCTGTATGCCAATTCACATAGAGGTAGCTGGGGAAGGATTTGTTCCTTTTATTTTTTTTTTCATGCTAGATCAAGCTACATATGGGAAAGAGTAATGACATTGTTTTTAGCATCAGATTCAGTCCATAATTATGGCTGGTAGCTTCATTTTCTTATCAGAGATCACTTCTTTGGCATATTATTATTTGCTAAGTTAAATGCTTTTATTGAAATAGTCATAAAAGACTGAGTAGTACAGCAGTGATAAGAATACAAATTTTAGAGTCAGAGAACTTCAGATCAAATCCCACATCTTACCCTTTACTGCTTATGTGACCACTCAATCATCGTGGGCCATATTTTTCTCGTCTGTAAAATGAGGGAGTTGGTTTAGTTGACTTCTGAGATCCCTTCCATCTATGATCCTGGAACCATATTTAATGATACCTGGCTTCTGGGATTATCAAAGGGGGCAATAAGCCACCCAACTGCACTCAGGGGATAGGAGTGTGTGTGTATGTGTGTGTGTGTGTGTGTGTGTATGCATGCATGTGTGTATTGATAAGTTAAGTGCTAGCAAGATATATTTTTCTTTCTTTTCCCCCAAAATTTATTAATTTATTTGTTTTCAGTATTCAACAATCACTTCCATAAGTTCCAAATTTTCTCCGCCTCCTTCTTCCTTCCCTCCTCAAGACAGCATGCAATCTTATATGGGTTCTATGCACATGTTCCTATAAAACACATTTTCACATTAGTCATGTTGCATAGAAGAATTAAAATAAATTGGAGAAAGCATGAGAAAAACTAAACACAGCAAAGGGAAAAGTAGTGTGCTTCATTCTCCTTTCTGACTCCATAGTTCTTTCCAGGAGAAACAGATTCAACAGTTTCAAGTCCTACTTGCATGGCCACTAAGAGCTCTGGAAGGCATCGGAAAGAAATGCCAAGTCAATGAAAGCCTTGAGGTTTCCAGGAGGAAATTATACAAGTGGATTTTAAATTGTGTAGCAGACGGATGAAATCATTTGATATACATAATAAAATAACAAAAGTAAGTAGGAACAATTCACTTAGAGGAAGTTGACGGATTCTCTTAATTTATTTGGAGTGGCAGGGTAGAAGCCATACTTGCCTTTCTCTAAGTACATCATAGAATCAGCTCTGCTCCAGTAGTAGTACAGGGTCAGAGAAAATGGGCATAAAATAGTGAGAAGACCCAGGTATATGTCTGTCATTCATTGTCTTGTTCTTTTGTCCAAGTGTAATTGTATACTCAATGAACCCCAGCAGGTTCCTTGTCTTAAATGTTAGATAACTTTTAAGCCATCACACTCTTCTCTTTCACTGACAAGATCTTCCCTAGAGTTCTTTTGGGTCAGCTATTGAAGTTTTAAATGACTTAGAAGTTTTGCTTTAAAATAAAATTGAATATTAGTGTGGTGAGACTGTGATTGTTTACCAGTCTAGAAGGTCAAGAGTTTATATATACAGACAGTCTCTTAGTGTTAAATGCTTTGATCAACTAAAAACCAGTCTAGGCAGACATTTTGATGTTTTTAGCTTTCTTTCCAATATTGGAAGAACTTATTGTTTTACTACCTGTAGCTGCACTGTGATTCTGGGAACTTGTAGTTCATATTGATAATGTGTCAGTCACCTATGGATACTTAGCAGATAGTGTTTGAGGATCATGGGCTTACTGTAAGAAATAAGAAAAAGCCAGAACCTCAAGATCCATCAGTGTCTCATCTTCACTCAAAGCTTTCAATACTCTGAGGCTATATCAAAACATATAGGCATTCAGGTTGTTTTTATTTTAAAGATAGATGGATCAAATGAACTCATCGTTTAGTAGGGTAGAGTAGAGATAAATACAGAAGTAAAAGGCTTTTGCAATAAATATTTGTTTTACATATATATATGCTATATATATGTATGTGTACCTATAGAAATATATACATACACACATATTTTTCTGTGAGCAAGCTGATTTAAGGAACAAAAAGAATTAAATATTTTAACCTAATACTTTAAAAAATTCCATAAAGATTTTGCTTGTAAAGAAAATGAAATCTATAGGCTTGGATTTTTGAAGTTCATCTTCATGTTTGGTGGTGGGTAAAAGCATATATGGATTTCCAAGTTTTATTGTACACAATGTTGACTAGCTGACCTCAAATTGAGAATGTAGCAGGTGAATGCTGAGTGGCAGTGCCTTTGCTCCACAACCACAGGGTATCCAATAAAACTTGGATGATTAGTGTCTCTGCTAACCCATTTGACTGATAAACCTTTCTGGAAAAAATGAGGATTATGAATTCCTTAGGTAAGGAGAACAGAAAATATTCCAGGTATGGGTAAAAATATGTGCAAAGGCACATTGATAAAGGTTAGAAGGTGTTTGGTTTGGACATATACAATTAGCAGCTAGGAGTAGAATAAGATATAGTTGGAAAGATTTTGTGATACCTGGTAGTACAAGATCTTGTTCTGTGAGGACACTAGTGAGGACAGAAGTAAACCAACTTAATTTGGCGACAAGTGGCAGAGCATAATTGTTGCTTAATGCATTGGATTTTGTTGTTGATCTGAAGGAAATGTGCAAAGGTCAGGTGTATTTTTCTTTGAAAAGAGAAAATTATTTGACAGGAGATGACCAAGTTCTTATTGTTGGCAGATTCTAGTGTATTTCATAAAGAAACAACCAATACCAGAAAATGTACAAATACACACACATATGTAACACAAATGCACAAAATCACAAGTAGTTAGAGGTGGAAAGGACAGTAGAGAGTATCTATAGAATCCAACAAGTGATGCAGCAAAATGAAGTCTTTGTAGAACAACCCTAAAAGCTCTATTTGGAATCTTTGTGATCAGTTTCAGTGATGGTGAGTATGAAACTTCACAATCCAGCAGTCTGTTAAAAATTCATTTGGAAATGCCACTGGTCATATATGGATGGCTTACATTTGCCATGATGTAAATGATTAGGAAAATTCCTCAAGGAAGAACCTAATTGTGAGTTCTTTTATCACAGAATTGGAATAGGATGTTGATAATGTCTTTATCAATTCAATAGCAAGAGAATGCCTTTTGGAAGATAATTTATTATGATTAAATAACTTGTAGAATTGCAAGTTTCCTGATGAAATGAACCTCTCAAAGACTTTGATAATCATTATCCATGAATCAGCATACATATATTGGGCACTTAGCATTTTCCAGGCACTGGGGCACAAAGACAAAAATGGAATTATATTCATTTTCCAGGTGCTTAAATTCTATCTGAAATGGCACCATGTAAACACATAATAAAAATAAATAAAGGTGATTTGGAAGGGAGTGCACTAGTAGCTATAAGGGTTGGAAAAGGCATCGTGAGAAAGGTCAAGCTTGATCTTGGTCTTTCAGAAAGTAAGGAATTCTTCAAGATGTAGTAAAAGGAATGCTGTTTACTCATTGGTGATGGCCAGTGCAAAGGCATGGAGATGGGTGATGGAGTATCGTGTAGAAAAGGGAGTAATCTATAATGTTGTTGAAAGGGTACTCTAAAGACAGTTGATGAAGGGCTTAAAGACAAAGAAGTTCATATTGAGCACTGGAGATCTGCACTTACTAGATTTTATAGAGTAGATAGGGGCTTAAGGAAGCAGATTTTTATTTAAGGAATATCACTTTAGCATCTGTGTTTAGAATGGTGGAACTAGAAAGATTTTTGACAGGGAGAACATTTGAAAGACTTTTTAATGCCATAGAATAGAAATAGAGAGATTGTGTAGAACTGGAGAAAGGGTTGCCAGAGATTTTGCGGAGAAAGAGAGTATGATATTTGATAACTAATTAAATACTGTAAAGAGAAAGTGAGGAGATTGGGAACCTATTCAATTGGATCACTGGTGGGACACTCAATAATGATAGGCAAAATCAATTTATGTAAGGTTTGGGTAGAGCAAGATAGTTCTGTTTTATACATTTAAAATATGAGATGTTTATGAAACATTGTTGGAAATTGCTAATTGACTGTTGGTGATTCTTGATTGTAACTCAGGAAAAAGATACTAGGATATAACAGATCATTTTTATATAGTTGTTTCTATAGATCTGCATAGAGATGATACTTAAACCCATGGGAGCTGCTGAGGTCACCCACTGAGAGAGCATTGAAAGAGAAGAAAGTCAAGGAGAGAACTTTGGAATAAGTCCACAGTTTGGATATGTGTTCTGAGTGCTAATTAGCAAAAGAGACTGAGATGGAGATGTCAGATAAATATAAGGGAAAAAAGGGAAAAATTGAGTCATGGAAACTGGGGATAGAGACAGTATACAGGAAGAAAGAGTGGTGCTCAGTGGCAAATGCTGTAGAGAGATCCAGAAGATGAGCATTAGGAAAAAAAAAATTAATCTATTTCAGCAGCTATGAGATCATTAATAACTTTAGAAATAAGAATTTCACTTAATTGAATAATAAAATCAGAAGACATTGCAAAGAAGTGATTAAGGAAGAGAGGAAGTGTGCTAAATAAAGATAGCATTAGAAACACTTCCTAAACATTGTTTACTGAGGGGAAAAAGACATTTCATAAATAAATGATGTTGAATAAACTTTCAAAGTTCCTTCCAACCCCCAAATTGGCAACATTTCCTTTTTACATATTTTTAATATGCGTCTTTGAGGAAATATGTTTAGGACACAATTTAGAACTTGATGGCAAACTGCAGGAAAGAAATCCTTGCTTTATTTTAAGAATTTCCATAGAAATGAAAAATCTCTTGACAGTTACTCCTATGCTAAGGAACAAGCCATTAGAAATTCATTACGTATTCAAAGAAAGGTGAAACACTAAATGATTATTCAGATGTCCAAAACAGGAATAGCTTTGAATAACATTTATTATTAGCATCCCAATTTAAAAAATATTTAATACTGGTGCTTACATTTCATGATAAAAGAAAGTACTTTTGCTTTTCTACATCTGTCTAACAAAAGAAAGGAATTCTTCTAGTTATTACTCCTTAAGGAGGAAAAATGAAGATTAAAAAATCACCAAGGTACTGAGTTCAATTGTGATCAACTATAGACTATAGATGTCTGTTGCTTTTCTTGTAATTAATGTAATTTTAGTTTTCAATATTCACTTCCATGAGATTTTGAATTTTAAATTTTCTCTCCCTTTCTCATGTACCCCCTCCCCCAAAGAACATGCAATCTGATATTGTCTCTATTCATACATTCATATTAAAAATATTTTCACATTATTCATGATGTAAAGAAGAATTAGAACTCATGAGAAGAACCATTAAAAGAAACAATAAAAAAGCAACTAAAGAAAAGGAGAACAAATAGTATGCTTCCATCTGTATTCAGACTCTAAAGGTCTTTCTCTTTGTATAAAGTCTATGATAATGGTGTATGCCTAATTTCTGCCATAATATATTTTCCTATTTTCTCAACAGATTTTGTTAAATAGTGAGTTCTTATCATAGAAGCTATAGTCTTTGGATTTATCAAATAGAAGATTACTATAGTCATTGACTATTACATCTTGCATACCTAACCTTTTCCACTGATCCATCATTCTTTTTCTTAGCCAATACCAGATAGTTTTGCTAATTATGGCTTTATAATACAATTGAAGATCTGGTATAGCTAGGCCACCTTCCCTTGCTTTTCTTGTCATTAATTTTCTTGATATTCAGGAACTTTTGTTCTTCCAGAAGAATTTTGTTACTGTTGTTGCTTTCTAGCTCTACAAAATAATTTTGTGGTAGTTTGATTGGTATGGCACCAAGTAAGTGATTTAATTTAGGAAGAACTGTCATTTTTATTATATCAGCTTAACCTACTCATGAGCAACTGATAATTTTTCCAATTATTTAGATCTGGCTTTATTTGTGTGAAAAGTGTTTGTAATTGTGTTCATAGGGTTTCTCAGTTTGTTTTGGAGGATAGACTTCCAAATATTTTATATCTGCAGTAACTTTAAATGAAGTTTTTCTTTCCCTTGCTGTTGGGCTTTGCTAATAATATACAGAAAGGGTGATTATATATATATATATATATATATATATGATACATATATATTATATATGTATATATTATATATACATATACACATATATGCATATATGTATATGTATACATATATGCATATATATACATATACACACATGTATATATATATGAGTTTATTTTATATCCTGCAACTTTGCTCAAGTTGTTTCTTGTTTCAAGTAGTTTTTTACTTGATTCTCTAAGAACACTATCCTATTATCTGCAGAGTGATACATTTGTTTCTTCTTTGCCTATTCTGATTCTTCCATTTATTTGTCTTTTATTATTGCTAAAGGTAACATTTATAATGCAATATAGAATATCAGTGGTGATGATGGACATCCTTATTTTGCCCCTGATCTCACTGGTAATTCTTCTAGCTTATCCCTATTACATATAATGCTTGCTGATGGTTTTATATATATGCTATTTTTCACTTTAAGGAAGACTCCATTTATTCTTATACTCACTAGTGTTTTTAATTGGAACGCATGTTGTATTTTGTCAAATGCTTTTTCTTCACCTCTTGAGATAATCATATGATTTCTGTTAGTTTTTGCTGATGATGTGGTCACTTATCCTGATAGTTTTTCTAATATTGAATTAGCCTTGCATTCCTTGTATAAATCCTACCTGATCATAGTGTATTATCCTCTAGATAAGTTGCTGTAATCTCTTTGGTAATATTTTATTTAAAATTTCTGTGTCTATATTCATTAGGAATATTGGTGTTTAATTTTCTTTATCTGTTTTGACTCTTCCTGGTCTAGGTATCACTACCATATTTGTATCATAAAAAGAATTTGATTGGACTCCTTTGTCTATTTTCCCACATAGCTTATACAGTATTGTAATTAATTGTTCTTTAAATGTTTCATAGAAGTCACTTGTAAATCCATTTGACCAAGGAGATTTTTTTCTTAAGGATTTCATTTATGAATTGTTCACTTTCTATTTCTAAAATGGGAGGATTTAAGCATTTTTCCCTCTTTCATTATTCTGGGCAATTTATATTTTTGTAAATATTCATCCATTTCACTAAGGTTGTCAATTTTTTCCCATATAGTTGGGCAAAATAGCTACTAATTTTTGTTTAGATTTCCTCGTCATTGGTGCTTTATTCACCTTTTTCATTTTTTTGATGCTGGTAATTTGGTTTTCTTATTTTTATTAAAATCAAAGTAACCAAAGGTTTATCTACTTTATTTTTTTCATAAAAACAGCTCTTAGGTTTATTTATTACTTCAATAGTTTTCTTAATATCATTTTTCTTAATTTCTCCTTTCATTTTCAGAATTTCTAATTTGGAATTTAATTGGTGATTTTAATTTGTCTTTTTCTAGGTTTTCTGGTTGCCAACCCAATTCATTGATCTCTTCTTTCTCTATTTTATTCATGAAAGCATTTAAAGATGTAAAATTTCCCCTAAGAACTGCTTTGGCTTCATCCCATAAGTTTTGGTATGCTGTTTCATTATTATCATTCTTTTGGATGAAGTTATGATATGCTTCTATCACTACTTCTACTCATTCTTTAGGATTATATTAGTTTCCAATGAATTTTTAGTCTATTTTCCATGGCCCCTTATTTTTATTGCATCATGAACTGATAAAGATGAATTTAATATTTCTGTCTTTCTTCTCAATTGTGAGATTTCTTTTTTTGCCCTACTACATGGTCGATTTTTGTGTAGGTGCTATATGCTGCTGAGAAAAACGTGTGTTCCTTTCTATCTCAGTTCAGTTTTCTCCAGAGGTCTACCATATCCAACTTTTCTAAAAAAATTTTCATCTCCTTAACTTTGTTCTTGTTTATTTTGTGATTAGATTTATCTACTTCTGAGAGGGGAACATACACTAATACTCTACTAGTACAGTTTTGCTATTTTTTCTGTAACTCCTTTAACTTCTGTAAGAATTTGAATGCTATACTACTTGTTGCATATACATGTTTACCAGTGATATTACTTCATTGCCTATGATGCTTTTTCATAAGACAGAAGTTACTTTCTTATCTCTCTTAATTAGATCTGAGTTTAGAATTGCTACCCCTGATTTTTTTTAAACTTCAGCTGATGCCTAATATACTCTACTTCAGTCTTTTAGTTTTATTCTGTGTGTATCCCTCTGATTCAAAGGGATTTCTTATAAAGATCACATTGTAGGATTATGGTTCTTAGGCCACCCTGCTGCTTTCTTTTTATGGGACAGTTCAACCCATTTACATTCACAGTTATGATTACTGCATCTTTCTCTCCATCCTATTTCCCCTCTCCCATTTATGCCTTTCTCCCTCCTTTCTCCCTTTCCCTCTTCACTAGATTTTTGCTTTTCACCACCATCTCCCTAATGAACTCTCCCTTCTATCAGTGCCCTTCACTTTCTTCTGCTTACTACTTCTTCCCTCCCTTCTGTCTACCTCCTCCCTTATCTTTCCCCTTTCACCTCCTGATTTCTGTATGGTAAACTAGATTTTCTCTACCTAACATACTGTTATTCCTTCTTTGAGCCAAATCTGATGAAAGAAAGGTTCAAGCAATGCTCATCTTCTTCCCTTCTTTCCCTCTACTGTAATAGGTTTTTGTGATTTTTCATGTTTTTTAATTTACCCTTTTCTGCCTCCTTGCCTCTTCTCCAAGTACAATCTCTTTTCACTGCTTAGATTTTTAATCATCACATGAAAGTCAACTTATACTCTTGCCCTTTGTGTATACACATTTTAAATGTAATAAGGATACAGTTCTCAAGAATTACAAGTATCACCTTCCCTTTTAGGGGTGTAAACCATTTGCCCTTATTAATAACATGTTGTTTTTTTTTCTTTTCTGTTTGCTTTTTAATGCCTCTCTTGAATCTCATATTTGAAGATCAAATTTTCTGTTGAGCTCTTTTCATTAGGAAGGTTTGGAATTCCCCTATTTTGTTAAATATCCATTTCCTCCCTGAAAGATTATGCTCAGTTTCACACAATCCTGCATAATCTAGACCGTCGTTCCATGATATTTAAATTGTTTCTCTCTGGTTACTTGTAGTATTTACTCTTTGACCTGATAATTTTGAAATTTGGCTACAATATTCCTTAACATTTCCAAAAGGCAATCAGTGGATTCTCTTGATGACTATTTTACCTTCTGGTTATAGAACCTCTGGGCAGTTTTCTTTGATGATTGCCTGAGAGATGTGGTCCAGGCTATTTTTTTATCATGGTTTTCAGGTAAACCAATAATTTTAAAATTGTCTCTCCTGGATCTATTTTTCAGATCAGTTGTTTTACCAATGAAGTATTTTATATTGTCTTCTATTTTTTCCAATCTTTTGTTTCTGTTTGACTGATTCTTGATATTTCACAGTCATTAGCTTCTACTTGCCCAAATCCGCTTTTTAATGAATTGTTTTCTTGTAATAGATTTTGTTCTGTCTTTTCCATTTTGCTGATTTTACTTTTTAAGGAGTCCTTCTCCTCAGTGAATTTTTGTGCCTCCTTTTGTATTTGACCAGTTCCACATTTTGAGGACTTGTTTTCTTCAGTGTAGTTTTTTTTTCCATTTGACCAATTGTATTTTTAAGTACTTTTTTTCTCCAGTTAGTTTTTGTCCTTCCTTTTCCAAGCTGTTGACTCTCTCTTGCATACCTCTTATTTCTTTTCCCAGTTTTTCTTCTACCCTTCTTATTTGACTTTTAAAATCCTTCTTGAACTCTCACAAGAAAGCTTCTGGGGCTTGATATCAGGTCATATTCACCTTTGAGGTTTTGGATGTAGGTATATTGACAGTGTTGACCTTTTCTGAATTTGTGCCCTGTGCCTTCCCTGTCTCCATAATAAGAATCTAGTGGTCATTGTGTGTTTCTGGTTTTTGCTCAGGGTGTTCAGATATTTCCTGGTTTTTAAATTTGATCTCTCTTGATGTATAGGAGCACTGACCAAAGCTTCTTCTGCAGGGAGCCTGGTACCTGGTCACTGACTTTGTGTGCTGGGGCCCCAGCTACTAGCAGCTGAAATCTAAAAGGGTCTGGCAGCTTACTTTGTGCTGAGTTGGGGTCAACAACACTAGAGCTCTTGGGGTGGGGATGGGGAGTCTTGCGCTGAAGAACTCCTATTCACCTGGACTTCTTTAAAGTCCTCAAAGATTTAGCTTCTGGAGGATGTCTGCCAGCCTGAAGCTCTGCCTCCTGGAGCTGAACTGAAGTACTAGAAGATTGGGTTGCTAGAGAATGCTAGGATGTGTAGTCATTTTCTGAGATGGTGGTTAGCAGTTCTGTTGCCTGTGCTGAGGCACTCAGGGGTCCTGGTGTTAGTGCTTTTCTGCTCCGCCACCCTGAGGCTCAGGATCTCTACCTGGTTTGTTGAGGTGGGGCTTGCTACTAGATTGCTCAGTCACCTCCTATCCTGTACTGCTTCTCCTCCCCCAGAAAGAGAGGCCTTTCTGTTAATCCCCCAAGATTCCTAAACTACAAGATTGCTGCATCTCATCTTCTGTTGGCTCACTATTCCAGGGTCTTTCTTTTGGAAATATTTTCTGGGCTTTCAGAGGACAATAAATAAAGATGAGAGCTACTTACTTCTTACTCTCATATCTTGGTTCTCTATCTGTTTATTTTTCAGCTGAGTTAATCTTTTAAAAAGAAGATTATTTCTGAGTGCTAAAAAAGTGACCAGGAAGGAAAACTTTCCCAAGTCAATACATGTAATGAATAGAATTCATATATGCTGTCATCCAGCATATACATATACATATATATATATATATATAAAATTATGCTAACATAAAAATAGTCATGCCACTAAATTATCATTATAAATGATAACCTGTGACAAAAACTGCTGGGAAAACTGGAAAATACTGTGGTGGAAACTTGGCATAGACCAACACCTGACACAGTATAGCAGAATAAAGTCCAAATGCATACATGATCTAGGTATAAAGGCTGATAATATGAACAAATTAGAGGAGAAAAGAATAGTTTATTTGTCAGATATATGGAGAATGGAGGAATTTATGACCAAACAAGAGATAGAGAATATTATGAAATACAAAATGGATAATTTTATTACATTAAATTGGAAAGTTTTTGCACAAACAAAGCCAATACAACCAAGATTAGGAGGGAACCAGAAAACTGGGAGAGAATTTTTACGACTAGTGGCTGTGATAAAGACCTCATTTCTAAAATGTAAAATATATAGAGAACTCAGTCAAATTTACAAAAATACAAGTCATTCCCCAGCTGATAAATGGTCAAAGAATATGAACAGACAGATTTCAGAGGAAGAAATTAAAGCTATCTATAAGCAAATAAAAAAAATGCAAAAGGCAATTTTCAGAGGAAGAAATTAAAGTTATCTATAATCATATAAAAATGCTGCAAATCACTTTTAATTAGACAGATCCAAATCAAAACAACTCTGAGGTACCACATCACACCTATAAGATTGGCAAACATGACAGAACAGGAAAATGATAAATGTTGGACAGGATGTGGGAGAGTTGGAATACTAATTCATTTTTGGTGAAGCTGTGAGCTCATCCAACCATTCTGGAGAGCAGTTTGGAACTATGCCCAAAGGGCTACAAAAATGTGCATACCTTTTGACCCAGGAATATTGCTACTAGGACTGTATCCCCAAAAGTCCATAAAAATTGGAAAGGGTCCCACATGTGCAAAAATATTTATAGCAGCAGTCTTTGTAGTGGACAATACTGAAAATCAAGGGGATGCTCTGACTCCAGGATGGCAGCAGTCCATTTTTGGAGCCTTCAGGCTAAATACCTTGGGGGAATCAAGCAGAAGATCCAGATCTCAACTCTGAATGGTGGTCTTGGGGTAAGAAAGAGCACTGGTTGGTAAAGCTGGAGGTGGCTCTATAGAGAAAATCCTATTGGTAGATCCTACATAGAAAAGCTTGTGGATGCCCCCAGACTAGAGGCATCTAGAGAATATTATGAAATACAAAATGGATAATTTTGATTACATTAAATTGGAAAGTTTTGGCTTTCCAATTTCACTAGAGTGAAGGCCAAGTGTGGAGTAAGCTCCTCTTCCTTCATTGTGTCACCTTGGAGGAAATGAGAACCTACAGGTCTCTTGAGTATACCCTCCTCTTGATAAAGCACTCAAAAGTCAAGTAACTGACTGGGAAAATGCCCAAAAAAGGGGGAAAATGAGACTATAGAGGATTACTTTCTTGCTGAACTGATATTTTCTTCTATCCTTTTGGTTGAGGAAGAACATGGCATATGATCAGAGGAAGACTTAAAACTCAAGACTTTTAAATCCAAAGCCTCCAAAGAATATGCAGTGGTCTTGAGTCATAGAAGAGCTCAAAAAGGATTTTGAAAATCAAGTAAAAGAGGTGGAGGAAAAATTGCGAAGAGAAATGTGAGTGATGCAAGAAAATCATGAGAAGTGAGTCAACAGCTTACTAAATAAGACCCAAAAAATGCTGAAGAAAATAACACCTTTAAAAATAGGCTAACTCAATTGGCAAAAGAGGTCCACAAAAGCCAATATAGAGAAGAATGCTATAAAAAGCAGAATTAGCCAAATGGAAAAGGAGGTTCAAAAGGTCACTGAAGAAAATAGTTCTTTAAAAATTAGAATGGAGAACAGAAGAGGAAGTTCAATATTTAAATAACCCCATCTCAGACAAAGAAATTGAACAACAATGAACTCCTTAGGAAAAAAATCTCCAGGGCCAGACAGATTTACAAGTGAATTCTAGCAAATATTTAAAGAGCAGTTAATTCTAATACTATATAGACTCTTTGGGAAAATTGGGAGAGGAGTCTTCCCAAATTCTTTTTATGATACAAATATGGTTTTGAAACCTAAACCAGGAAGAGTCAGAGAAGAAAATTACAGACCAATTTCTCTAATGAAAGTAGATGCAAAAATTTTAAATAAGATTTTAGTAAAAGAGTACAGCAACTTATCTCATGAATAATACATTTTGATCTGGTAGGATTTATACTAGGAATGCAGGGTTGGTTCTTAGCATTATTGACCATATCAACAACAAAACTAACAAGAACCCCATGATTATCTCATTAGACACAGAAAAAGCTTTTGACAAAATACAACACTAAACACTGGAGAGCATAGGAATAAATGAAACTTTCAATAAAATAGTAAGCAGCATCTACCTAAAACCTTCAGCATGCATTATATGCAATGGAGATAAGCTAGATGTATTTCCAATAAGATCACGGGTGAAACAAAGATGTCCATTATCACTACTATTGTTCAATATCATGCTAGAAATGTTAGCTGTAGCAATAAGAGAAGGAAAAGAAATTGAAGGAATTAGAATAGGCAAAGAATAAACTAAGAACATGGTATGATGATATACATAGAGAATCCTAGAGATTCAAGTAAAAAAGTGCTTGAAATACTAAACAACTTTCGCAAAGTTGCAGGTTTCAAAATAAACCCACACAAATCTTTATTTCTATATATTACTAACAAAGCCCAGCAGCAAGAGGTAGAAAGATAAATCCCATTTAAAACTAGGATAGACACTATAAAATATTTGGAAGTCTACCTGACAAAACAAATCTAGGGACTATATGAACAAAATTACAAAATACTTTTCACACAAATAATGTTAGATCTAAGTAAGTGGAAAAATATCAGTTGCTCATGGATAGGCTGAGCTAATATAATAAAAATGACAATTCTACCTAAATTAATTTACTTATTCAATGCCATACCAATAAACTGTCTGATAATTATTTTGCAAAGCTAGAAAAAAAATATCAAAATTCATCTGCAAGAAAAAAAGTCAAGAATATCAAGGGAACTAATGAAAAGAAATGCTAGGGAAAGTGGCCTAGCTCTGTCAGATCTTGGTACCTGCTAAAAAACCTAAGGGTATGCCACTGGAATAGGTTAGGTACTCAAGAGACAGTACTCAATGAATATAGCAGTCTACTGTTGGATAATCCCAAGGACTCCAGCTTCTGGGACAAGAACTCACTGTTCAACAAAAATTGGTGAGAAAACTGGATAACAGTATGGCTGAAACTAGGCATAGACCAATGCCTGACACCGTGCACAAGAATAGTGAAGCAAGAAATAGTGTATTTATCAGATGTGGGGAAGGGAAGAATTTTTGACAAAACAAGAGGTATAATGCATTATGAAGTATAAAATCAATAATTTTGATTACATTAAACTGAAAAGTTTTTGCACAACCAAACCCAATGCAACCAAGATTAGGAGGGAATCAGAAAACTGGGAAAGAATTTTTGCAACTAGTATCTATGATAAAGACCTCATTTCTAAAATATATAGAGAACTGAAATGATGAATAGGAAGACTTCAGAGAGGCCTGGAAAGACTTATACAATCTGATGCTGAGTGAAAGGAGCAGAACCAGGAGAACTTTGTATACAGGAAAAATCACAGTGTGAGAGGATTTTTTCTGGTAGACTTAGAACTTCATTGTAATGAAAGGACTTAAAAAATTCCCAGTGGTCTTTTAAGGCAAAATGCCTTCCACATCCAGAGAAAGAACTATGGAATTGAATTACAGAATGTAGCAGATTATTTTCTTTTGTATTACATTTTGGTTTGTTTTATGATTTTTCTCAATCCTTTTAATTCTTCTATGCAACATGAATAAGGTGTGGGTGTATTTACTGGAAATATATGTGTAGAACCTTTATAGAATTGTATGCTGTCTCAAGGAGGGAAGGGAATATTAGAAGGGTAGAGGGAGAGAAAAAAAAAATCTAGGTTATATAGAAGTGATTGTGGAGCCCTGAAAGTAAATAAAATAAAAAAAGATATTAGAATGGAGCAGATAGAAACTAATGACTTTATGAGAAGCCAAGGAATTACAAAACAAAAGCATAAGAATGAAAAAATAGAAAACAATGTGACATGTCATTGGAAAATAACTGATCTGGAAAATAGATGCAAGAGAGACAGTTTAAAAATATGAGACTACCTAAAAGCCAAGATAAAAAAAAAAAGAACCTGGACTTCATCTCTCATGAAATTACCAAGGAAAACTGCCCTGATATTCTAGAACCAGAGGGTAAATTAAATATTGAAAGAATCCACCAATTGCCTCCTGAGAGATTTCCCAAAAAGAAAACTCCTAGGAATATTGTAGGCAAATTCCAGAGTTCCAAGGTCAAGGAGAAAATATTGCAAGCAGTCAGAAAGAAACAATTTGAGTATTGTGGAAATACAATCAAGATAATACAAGATCTAGCAGTTTCTACATTAAGGAATTGAAGGAATTGGAATATGATATTCCAAAAGTGAAAGGAACAAGGATTAAAACCAAAAATCACCTATCCAGCAAAACTGAGTATAATACTTCAGGGGAAAAAATGGTCTTTCAATGAAATAGAGGACTTTCAAGCATTCTTGATGAAAAGACCAGAACTGAATAGAACATCTGACTTTCAGACACAAGAATCAATAGAAGCATGAAAAGGTAAACAGGAAAGAAAAATCATAAATGACTTACTAAAGTTGAATTGTTTACATTCCTACATGGAAAGATAATATTTGTAACTCTTGAAATTTTTCTCAGTATTTGTGTAATTGGAGGGATTACACACACACACACACACACGTGTATAGACAGAGGACACAGGGTGAGTTGAATATAGTAAGAGATGATTTTTTTTTACATTTAACTTTTATTTTATTTTTTCTCAATTACATGTAAATAAAAATTTTTAATTTTTTTTGAAATTGAGTTGATAATTTTCTCCCTCCTTTCCCACCTCATATATTTCATCTTTTATCCACCACTAAGGTAAACAAATTGTTGTAGATTATATATGTGCAGTCAAGCAAAACATTTATATAGTAGCCTTGCTGCAAAAGAAAAAAGATTAAATAAACAAAAATAAATAAAATATAAAACAGTATACTTCAATCTGCATTAAATTCTTTCTCTGGAGGTAGAGAGCATTTTTCTTCATAACTTGGATCATACTTTGAGAACTGCTGCTATATGAATCTAGGAACCTCTATTTCACATCTTTTACTTTAAAAAAAGCATATAGTACATTCTACACTTTACTTTCAAAACCATCCTGTTTGTGCTTCCTTCTTAAGCTACTTTCTCTTCTATCCCTTTAAACATGTCACTATGTCTCTTTCTCTCTTTTTAAAATCATTGTTGTGATTTTTAACACAGTTTGCAACAGATAAAACAATTCAAACTTTTGGTCAGTTGATATTTCTTTCTAAAGTATTTACAGTATAGACCACAAAAGATTTTTTTTTAAGCATTAACCAACTGGAACACAAATAATATTTATGTTGCTAAATGGCAAGTTCCAATAACCAGGTTTCAAATATGATTATAATTTCACTTTGGCTAAGGAACATCTTTTGAAGCAAGTCTTAAGTGGATTACATTCCTTTCTATACATGTTCTAGTTCCTGATTAAATAGCAATCATAAAATCAAATTTACCATTAAAATCTTAACTTTTTTCATCAGTGCTAAATTTTACCTGAGGTTACCTTCCTCTAGGAAATTTAGACTAAAATTCTTTTCCCCAAACTAAAGATGTCATTGATTTATTCTCAGCAATCAATTCAGTCAATTGTTTTAATGCTAACTGCTTTTATCTCACTTTGTAACATGTCCATTTTTTCTCCCCATCACTCCCCTCCCCCCACTTCCTAATACCTTGCATCCTGGTTACCCCTTCCCTCAATGTACCATCCCTTCTATCAAACCCCATCCTTCCCTTATCCCCATCTCCTTTCTTTTCTTGTAGGGCAAGATAAATTTCTGTACCTCATTACCTGTGTTTCTTATTTCCTACTTATATGCAATAAAAATTCTCAACATTCATTGCTAATACTTTGAATTCCAACTTCTTTCCCTCCCCCCCTCCCTCCCCAGCCCCACTGAGAAGACAAGCAATTGGATACAGATTAAATATTTGTTTTGCAAAAGACTTCCATAGTAATCATGTAATGTAATACTAATTATATGGCCCTCTGTCCTACTCTATCCCCCCTTATTTTTCTCCCACAATTGACCTTGTCCCTTCTCAAAAGTGTTTATTTCTAGTTACTCTCTTTTCTCATTTGCCATCTCTTCTAACATTCCCCTCACCCCACTTGTCACCTCCTCTCCTACTTTCCTGTGGTGTGATATAAATTTTCATATCAAATTTAGTGAGTATGTTATTCCCTCCTTCAGCCACATATGGAGAGGGTAGCTTAATTTGTCCCCTCTCCCCTTCTCCCTTCTCTTTTCCATTGAACAAGATTTTTTCTATCTCTTTTATGAGTTATAGCCTGCCTCCCTTTCTCTTCCTGGTATTTTCCTCCTTCGTCCCTTAATTTTTATTTTATTTTTTGTGTGTGTGTGTGGATATCATGTCCTCTGATTCAACACACCCTGTACACTCTCTCTCTCTCTCTCTCTCTCTCTCTATATATATATATATATATATATATATATATATATATATATATATATGCATGTGTGTGTTTATGTATAATCTCTCCCTCTACCCAAATACTGAGAAAAAATTGAAGAGTTATAAATATTTTCTTTCTATGTAGTAATGTAAACAGTTCAACTTTAGAGAGTCCTTTATGATTTTGCTTTCTGTCTACCTTTTCATGCTTCTCTTGATTCTTGTCTTGGAAAGTCAAATTTTCTAAACATATCTGGTCTTTTCCTCAATATGAATGATTGAAAGTCCTCTATATCATTGAATGACCATTTATTCCCTTAAAGTATTATATTCAGATTTGCTGGATAGGTGATTCTTGGTTTCAATCCCAGTTCCTTTGATCCATTCCAAGCCCTTCGAACCCTTAACTTTAAACTGCCAGATTCTGTGTTATCCTGATTATATTTCCACAGTACTCAAATTGTTTCTTACTAGATGCTTGCAGTATTTTCTCCTTGATCTGGGAACTCTGAAATTTGGCCAAAATATTCCTAGGAGTTTCTCTGTTCAGGTCTCTTTAAATATTTATTTTGCCTTCTGATTCTAGAATACCAAGGCAGTTTTCCTTGATAATTTCATGGAAGATAATGTCTAGGCTCGTTTTTTGATCATAGCTTTCAGGTAGTAATTTTTAACTTGTCCCATAATTTTTGAATTGTTTCTTCTGGATCTATTTTCCAGGTCAGCTATTTTTCCAATGAGTTGTTTCACATTATATTTTATTTTTTCAAATTTTTTGGTTTAGTTTACTAACTTCTTAGTTTAACTCATAGTAATTCATTTCCCTGAACTCAATTGAATTATTTTGTTGAGGGATCTTTTGAACCTTCTCCTCCATTTGGCTAATTCTGCTTTTTAAAACCTCTTTCTCCTCATTGGCTTTTTGGACTCCCTTTTCCAATTGATTTAACCTTTTTTTAAAGCTGTTATTTTCCTCAGCATTTTTTTTTTTGGTTCTCCTTTAGTAAACTGCTAACTTGTTTTTTAAGGTCTTCTATTGCCTGAGCCCAATTTAAGTTCCATTTGGAGGCCCTGGAGGCAGAGGCCTTGAGTTCCTCTGACAGTATGCCTTCTTCTTCCTCATCCTAAAGGATGGGGAGAGAGACCTGTTCCCCAAGAAAGTAACCTTCTGTGGTCTTATGTTTTCCCTCTTTTTTGGGCATTTTCCCAACCAGTTGCCTCACTTCTGAGTTTCCTCTCCACAACCACCTAGCCTCCAGTTCTGCCAAGCCAGCACTGGTGGCTGAGATTCAGATGAGCTGCTCCAAACCCTCAGAGGCTTTAGGCAGGGTCAGGGCTGCTATTCAGTGTGAGATTAAGATCAGCTGCTCACGAGGGGGCAGGGCCACCACACAGGCCTCAGTTCCCTCAGGGGGTTTACCATGAGACCTTCAACAATGGATGTGGGCTACTGTCTACTTTGGGAGGCAGTCTCACTACTGCCTCTACTGCTACCACCTGAGAAGGCCTGAGTTATGGGGACCACCTGCTCCCTTCCCAGTTAGCCGAAAAGACCCTCTCACTGTCCTTTGGTGCCTGTGGGTTGAGGGATATGCACTGCTGCTGGAGATTCTGTTCCTCAAGCCTGTTTGGATGTGCTCTTCTTGGTACTGTGTGGCTAAGGCAGGGCTGGGCTCTGCTCTGGGTCCGGAGCCCACCAGACCTTTCCTGTTGGTTTTTCAGGTCACTCTCGAATAGAAATCTTCTCCACTCCATTTTTCTGTGGCTTCTGCTACTCTAGAATTTGTTGAGAGTTCTTCTTTACAGGTATTTTATAGGCTGTTAGGTAAGAGCTAGAGTATGTTCTTCTTTTTACTCCTCCATCTTGACTCCACAGGGATAATATTTAAAAAATAAAATTAAGGGGTGAGAGGAATATTTTAGGATGAGAAAGGGAGAAATGGAATGGGGCAAATTATCTCACATAAAAGAGGCAAGAAAAAGCTTTTTAAATGGAGGGGAAAGGAGGGACATGAGAGGGGAAAAGTGAAGTTACTCTCATCACATTTGGCTTAAGGAGGGAATAACATGTATACTCAATTTGATATGAAAATCTATCTTACATTATGGGAAAGTAGGGGAGAAGAGGATGAGTAGGGTGGGGAGATGACAGAAGGGAGGGTAAATGGAAGGAGGGAGTAATTAGAATTAAACACTTTAGGGGAGGGGCAAGGTCAAAAGAGAGACTAGAATAAATGGGGGGCAGGATAAGATGGAGGTAAATATAATTGGTATTTCCCAACATGACTATTATGGAAGTCTTTTGCATAGCTACCATGTATAGCCTACATTGTATTGCTTGCCTTCTCAATGGGGAGCACTGGGGAGGGTGTAAGGGAGAGAACTTGTAAATCACAGTTTTAGGAAGCAATGTTGAGCATTGTTTTTGCATGAAACTGGGAAATAAGAAACACTGGTAATGGGTCATAGAAAACTATCCTCTCCCTACAAGAAAAGAGAGAAGATGGCGATAAGGGAAGGGAAGCGTTGTGATAGAAAGAAGGGCAGATTGGGGAAAGGCCAATCAGAATGCACAGTGTTTTGGTGTGGTGGGAGGGTTGAGATAGGGACAAAATTTGGAACTCAAAATCTTGTGGAAATGAATTTGAAAACTAAAAATAAATAAACTTTTTTTTAATTGAACGTTAAAAATATTATTGACATATGAAAAAAAAGGAATCGTCTTTTTTGCTCTATTATCTTACTCTGAACATGTACCTTGATCTTCTCTATTCTCATGGTAACTTTTTTTTGGAAGAATATGTTTTTGAAAGTGTACAATATTATTCAAATATAAATAAAAATGAAATTATTTGAGAAAGTTGTTAAGTTAAGCAGTTCAATGTGTTCTATTTTATTTTGCATAGACCTGTGATTTCACTGGAGGTAGTTAGGTGGCTCAGTGAGCAGAATACTGAGCCTGAAGTCAGGAAGACCTGAGTTCCAATCTGGCTTCAGATATTTATTAGCTATACAATCCTCAGTGAGTCCCTTAACCTCTATTTGCCTTAATCCCCTAGAGAAGGAAAAAGAAAACTACTCCAGTATTATTGCAAAAAATACTCAAAGACAGAATTAGTATGCTATGGTTCATGGTGTCATGAAGAGTTGGACATTCCTGAATGAAAACAACAAATGACTTCCTTGGGGTAAACATTTCATCAAAGACGGTGCCCTCTACCAGTGTATAGTAGGACATTATCTCCAACTTGAAATATTAGAGAATTGCCTAGGGCCCTAGGAGCTTGAGCAACTTGATAACATTCACATAACAAATACAATTTAGAGGCAGAAACTGAACTTATGTTGTCTATATACTAGTGGCATCTCTCTATTTACTATAACATACTGATTCACTGTGATAGATGTCTGTTTTGAGCAAATAAATTTATAGATCAAGTTTATCTATTGTTTGTCTTGTATATTAATTTTTCACTGGCAACTCTGTTCCCCTATACTAGCAGTGGAGAATCTGTGACCTCAAGGTCACATGTGACCACCTAGGTCCTCAAATGTAGCCCTTTGATTGAACCCAAATTTCCCAGAACAAATCCCAAACAAATAAAAGAATTTGTTCTGTAAAACTTGGACTCAGTGTAAAAAGGCTGCACCTGAAGACATAGAAGGCCACGTAGCCTCAAGGCTGTAGGTTCCCCACCCCTGTGCCTATCTATACCTTAACACTCATAGAAAGCAAGTTCAAATAGTCTCTCTCCCAACTACCTTCTTTCCCCCAAGAAAAAAAAAAAAAAAAGGTTTGAAAGTAAGTTTGGTAAGTTATCTCCCATTAGCCTAAACCCTTCTGCTGGGTATCAGAAAATGAAGAATTAAAGACCTGAGGGCTAGAACACAGGAGAGCAGTGCTGTCCAAAAATAGGGCTCTGCTTTATCTTGGTCCTTGGGTACAGCAGGGAAGGGATGCAAGAAATATCAAAGCTGAAGGAACATTAACCAAGCTTTGAACTTAGTTGTATTTGGGTTGGATGCTGAGAAAAGTCCCCAAAAGATAGGTAGGAAAACAGAGTTGCAAAGATTTCCCCCCAGTTTATTGTTTCCTGTCTTACTTTAGATGTTTTGTGTGTGCAAAAGTGTTTTAATTTTGAGTAATAAATGTTGGTTATTTTATCTTCTGCTGTTTTCTCTAGCCCCTTTTTTGGTGATGACCTGAAAACAATGTACTGTTGGTAGAAATGGGAATTGCATGAGCTGTTCTAGAAAGCAACTTGGAATCGTTCCCAAAGTGTTACTAAGCTACACATATTCTTTGATCTTACAATAAATCCCATTGTTAGGCTTGTTCCCCAAAGACATCAAAGAAAGAGGGAAAAGGATCTATACTTACAAAAGTATTTATTGTAGCTCTTTTTGTGTTGGCACGTAACTAGAAAATATGGCTCCTATCGATTTGGAAACAGCTAAAAACATTATGGAAATTTAAAGCTATTGTAGTGATTTTTTTTAATGAGAAAAAAAGGGAGAATTTCTGAGAAACCTGAAAATATTTTTAACTGATTAAAAGTGAAGTCAAGAGGACCAGGAGAACAACTTCACAATAAAAAAAAAAATAACTTTTAAAGCCTTGAGACAGTTCCCAAAACCATAATTCCAGAATACCAGTGATGAAGAACCTTGTTTACCTCATGGTGGTGAGGTGATAGACCCAATATGTAGAATGAGATATACCTTTTTCAGCATGCCTATGCATATTTATCAAAGGGTCTTTTCTCTTTTTCCTCCATACTGGAGATATATGGGGGAAACAGAAAATAAATGATTGGAAAAAATTTTTCAGATGTGGCAGAAGAATTAATATGGGAATCCTGCACAATGGTTGGCACTTCAATGTACCTATGACTCCAATCATAACCCATACATTATTTTTTTCAAAATATGCATGCCTTCCCATACACCTTCCATAGGGAGTTCATACAACATGGTGATGTATTTTTTTTCTAGATTTCTTGTTATTATGTAACAAAATTCAGTATGTCCATGTCCTATTTTTACCATTTGTAACATGATTAAATCCCTGTCTTCTCTATTTCTTTGATAATACTTTTTTTTAAATGATTGCATCAGCACAATTGTTTATTAGTAATATGTTGGACCCTACTCGAAGCTATAATACATCCTTCTATTGTCCTTTGAGTGACCTCTGATTTTGATTCTTCAAAAATTATGGTGTTCCATAACTTGCAGTTTTACAGCATCAGTACAATAGTTCTGGTGTTTAAAATTCGGATTTTGATTCTCATAATAAGCTTGTGTAATGACAGTCAAATTAGGATCTTTTGCTATTTTTATTTTACTAAAAATGCCTCTGATTGAGTAATGTGGTTGGGGAGGATCTTTCTCACCCATTGATGGGTCTGCCCATTGTGGGAAGCTTGATTAGGGGAATTGTTTTATAGGAGTGTCCCAAGTGCTTTTTATTTTTTCTACTGAGGCACTAGGTCAGAGAGTTATGTTCTCTGGCTCTAAAAAGTGTATACTCTGAGTATTTACTTTGGGGTTTACTGACTGGAAGTGTTTCTATGGCCAGAGAAACTTTCGGAAGCCATTAAGGAGCTCCCTCTCCCCCAAGCTAAAACCCAGAAGTTGATGCTTCCCTCTCAGGTAACTGTGTACATATGTGATGGTCAGACATGTCTATGTATGTAATGATCATGCAGTTTGGAAGTGGTCTGCTGATTTATTTTTGATTTCTCTGAAATTTTGATTTTCTATGATACCTGTGGTTGATTAAAGTGATTGTTAACCCCTTGAAAGTTGCTTTCTTTCTATGAATGCAAATCCAGGAACCTGTTGTAGTAGACCCCTGCTGTGTATATTTGGATGCTTACTAATATACCCCAGAGCATTAAAAACCAAACCATCACACATTTTCTCAGATGCAATCATGCCTGTTTTCTTCATCCTATTCAATTCATTGTGCATATTTGAAGGAATGGTTAAGATATATGTAGTGATGGACCAGTGTCTATCCGATTGTCTATTGCCTCGTTTTTTTCTTTGAGGGTGGTTAGATTTCAGATTGCATTTGAGAGACTCTACAGTGTCTTAAGATTTATGGAATCTATAAAATGTTACTTGTAAGCTGAAGCATCTGGAGGACCTTAGCATTTGTAGGACTTCTCTCTTCTATTTTTTCAAAATGTAAAATAAATATAAGGGTTGATACTTATTCTTTTATATAAGAATAAAAATGTATCAATTCATAATTCCAAAGAGTTCAAATTCTAATATTAGCGATAATATATATGAGTATATTATCTATATTATTTATAAATACAAAATAATCAAATATAATTTAATTTTGCAGGGAAGGCACTAGTTGGAAGAAACTGAGAAAAACCTCATTCAGAAGATGATGCTTGAGTCACATCTTAAAAGATCTGAGGGTCTCCATGAGGTCAGAATTAATGAGGTGTGGTGGACCAAACATTATCTATAGCAGAGATTCTCAATCTGTATTCTGTGATGTAGAGAAACTACAAATTTAATAACAGCTATTTAATAACTTACTTTTTTATTCAAATGCATTTAAAAACATCATTCTGAGAAAGGGTCCACAAGCTTCACCAGTCTGCTGATGTCCATGGGGTGTACAAGGAGTCCATCACACACACACACACACACACACACACGCATGCATGCATGCACACACAAAATAAAGAACCTCTGATCTAAAAGGCTTTCTGATTTTTAGGGAATCCTTATACAGTCTGAACTCTGGATAGTACATTCTCCTTGACAACGGCAAGCACTCCAGCCCCATAAGAGAACAATATGGCTTTGGTTATTTTGTATTTTTCTTTGCTTTACCAGCTTCTATGACCAAAGAATTCACCATGTAGTGAACAACCTATGGTTCATATGCTTCATTATATTCAGATAGATTGCTAATCAAGAACAAGATGGATTTATTACTAGTACCAGACTCAAAAATCTTTTACAGAATGGTAGAAAATGCCGGAGCTTATACTCTACTGAAATAGCCTTCAAGATTATGAAGTTACCACTGCATCAACTAGCATTACAGAAGAGCTTCGTGTAGACATCAATTTAAAGCTGAAAGCAGAATTAGATGTTTTCTTACTCAACTATAAGTTTACAAAAACACAGAAATACAAAGGTTAAATGATAGATTATGTTTCATTTGGTAATAAATACTGAGATAACATGTATCCATCCTCTAGGACAATCCTATACAAAATAGCACGATTTCAAAGGTTACTATGGATTATTATGCTTGCACATTAGTCTGATCAGCCACAGCTGGACACACTGTATCTTCACCCCAATATGCTGATGCATTTTGGGGCTCTTTGAGAATGAAAGACAAGAACTAACCAACCATGTAAAGTTGTGAACTTGAACCTGGATGTTTTCCAGTCTCTATTTTTAGATCTTTGTTTCATTTATCAAATCAAAAGTGTTCTGTTTCAGTGTTTGTATCCTCTTTGATTATCATCTTTTTACTTTTATTCTTATATGGAGACTATTATAGATTATTTCTTTTTTTTAAAATACGTGCTCATTTCTTGCTCTCCTTTCAATAATACATCCGTAGATATATAATCTCTTTGCCAAATTAAGAAAAATATATATACATGGAAATATGTGTCATATAGCCATACATATATTATAGATCTGTGCTTCTGGTGCAATTTTCTTCCTTGTTTATTTTGTCAGCTTCCTTTACTTTTTACAACTTCATTCTTTTAAGTTCCAATAGATTATTCTTTATTTAGTAAAAGGATGGAAGATTCCAAATATGGTGATTGTATTCTCATAGCACATGAGAATAGATCATAATAAAACTTCTAGTAGATTAGTTATTTTTGTATCTATCTGTTTTCTTCATAGGCTAATTTACAAATGCTCTTGAGATTATCTGGTTTAAATTAATCTCTCACCAAACTCTCAAAAACTTTTTAAATTATTTGGTAAAAGGATGATGCTCAAAGTTTTCTGTTATCTTCTGTAGGATTGCCCATGATTATGTATTCCAGACTTTTATTACCGTTTGTTTTACCCTGTGATGTCAAGATCAAGTGTTTGCTGACTGAAACACTTTCTGGCTTATTTCTGACTCTTTAGTGCAGCAGTGATCTTGCACTGATTAAACTTGCATATGAAACTGTGACAGAATAAACGCTGTTTTTTTTTTTTATTTTAATTTTTGGTGATTTCCAGATTTGGGTATTCGACAGATTCTTTCATTGGAGGTCTGGTTATCAAGTTAAATTTCTCTGCAACTATAGACTAATAATGAGAAAATAACTTGATTTGGAGTCTGAGAACCTAGGTGTTAATCCAAGATATGCCCCTTGCACTTTGTATTTCCTTTGGAAGCCACACTCTCTCTGGGCTCCAATTATTATCTGTCAGATTCTGGAGTTAGATTAAATGATCTCACAGAACCCTTTCAGTTCTCATTTTATGATCCTCTCTTTGATTTTGTCCTGATTTTTTGCTTGTTGGCTCTTTATTCCTTAGTGGATGATCTAACATTTCATAGATATCTTAAATTATAGCATTTATGGGTTTTTTTTTGTTTCATGTTTTTTTCTGTGTCATTAGTGATTTCTCAATTGACTTGTGTAGTTCTGTATCCAAGGTCATTTGCTTTGCTTTATATAGACTTCATTTTTTCTTCTGTTTTTAAAATTTCATTCTTATACTTCTTATTGTATATGCACGTTCTTAGTTGTTTCTCTTCCATTTCTTTTCTAGAGTGTCTATTTTTTATTGGCATTTTCTGTCTTCAGTTCTAAACCATCAAGTCTCTTTTTAAATTCTTCTTAATTAAACTTGCTTCATAATTGTCCTTTAATTATTTTATAAAACCTTGCACCAAGTCTGTAATTCTCTGTTATTATTTTAATTATTCTTTATGTGATTATTTCTGTAGTTGTTGCATTATTCTCCTATTTTTATGCTGAAGATTTCTTCTCCCATTTCTTTGACCTGAACAGTTTTTATGTTATTAGACTTCTTTTTTGTTTACTTATGTCTTTATTCCCTTTATTGTTCAGTTAGAGTTTCTTTGATTTTCCTCCATTTCTCTTTTTTTCCTGTTTTTCTTTTTTCACCTTAATTGGCATATCTCTTGATATTTTAGTCAAGTGGCACTGAGTTTGGACAGGGCATCTCAATCATGTTGAAAGAAGTATCACTGGTGGATTTTGGAAAGCAGAACAATGCATATTTGAGACTCTATGTCTCAAAGAAAAGTAGTCCAATCTGGGAAAAAACAACAAGTTCAGGGAAAAGCTCTTAATGGGAAAAAAGGGGAAAATATTGGTCTAGGAGTAAGATAAGAATTAGAAAACTAGGAGTAGTTGAGGTCCTATTTCAGAGAAATGTAACCACTTTGGAAACCACAAACCCTGCCCAACAAATGTTCTTTCTGTGACTGATGACAAAGACTTTGTAACTCTTCATTCATTTCCTGAATATTGTTAAAAGAACCATAGACTAGGTGTCAAGAGATCTAAATTTTAGTTCTGCATTTTCTGTTACTAATAATAAATTGCATTGAATGTGTGTGTGTGTAAGAAAGAAAGAGAGGGGTAATCAGTGGTTTTATATTACTCTTACTTCCATATAACTAGTTTTGCCTCCAAATAGAACATTACCTTATAACAAGTAAGTATTCTTAGGCAAAATAAATCAGCGCAGTAAGTATACCAGAATAATGTCTGCCTTTTTCTGCATATCATCTAACACCTCTCTGCCAAGTCAGATGTCATGCTTCCCTGTCAGTACTGTGAACTTATGACTGATTATTGCATTGATCATAACGCTTAAATATTTCAATATTGTTTTCTTTTTTATAGTTGTGATTGTTGTGTATTTTGTTCTACTTCTGCTTACTCACTGTGAATCATTTTATAGGTCTTCACATGTCCCTGAAGTCTCCATAATTACCATATTTCTTATTCTAATATTCATTTAAATGTATACCACAAAATTTGTTCAGTCTTTCCCAAACCAATGGCCATTTGTTTTGTTTCTATTTCTTCATTAACACAAAAACCAATGAGAAAACTCTACTTTTCTTTTTGACAAGTCATACTAATAATATTTATTAAGTATCTCTTTTGTACCAAGTGCTCTACTAAACCCCAGGGATATAGAGAAAGACAAAAGCTGTTCTGACATCAAAGAATTCAGAATCTGAAAAGGGAGACGGTTATAGCAAATCTCAAGCAGTTATTAGTTGAGAGACCTGTGGCCAGTCATTCAGCTTCTCTGTGGCTCAGCTTCATCATCTGTAAACAGATTATACTCTGTGGCCTCTTGTATTTCTAAACTCTAAATCGATGAGACTAATTCTATGATCTCATAATATGGTTGTCCAATGATCCTGTCCCTGGTGCTAGTATGCTTTAAAGAGCAAATTAGCCTGTTTTGTAAAATGCTGAAGTTAAATGAACTAATCACCAGCCTCCCTCCCAAAGCAATAGTATTGTTTCAGCTTTCTCTCTATGTCTGTCAGTACCATGATGGCTCGGTGTAAAAACTTCGCTATTTTACTTTGTTCTTTTTTGAAACATAGGTATCATATATACATCATAAATAATATAACCTACCATTAATTAGAATACAATTAGAAAAATTAAATGTGCTTTATGTTAAGAAATATGTTTTATTTGGCCTTTGTCTTTTTTTTTTTGCATAAGTGAGACTCTAAGCCTTCCTTTGTATATGTTGATTGAACACAGTTCAATGTTTTCGCATTTGACAAATTATGAACTTTTAAATTTATATATGATGATTTAAATGTCTGCATATATTCCAAACCCTACCCAAAGTTCATTAAGCAAAGATCATTGCTAGATATATTTTCAAAGTAAATAGATTTTTATTTTTCTAACTCTTCTGCGTTCAACTTTCTGTTTCTTTCTTTTTTCCTTATCTCATTAAACTTAGGTTGCTCTCCAGGTTCTCTATGTGCTTCATTATGGTACATTTCCCTAACCCTTCTCTCTGGATTTATGTCTTTTTCATCCCCGCTTCCCAACCTCCTCTTACTCCCACATTTTAATAGGAGCAAGTCCTTAACTTAAAGGAATGATACAATGATGGCAGAATTCAGAGATCTGAGGAAATAATTTGGAAGGCTGAGGGGCTATCTTCCTAATACTTTCTGTATTACCTTACATAGGAAATACCTTAGAACAGAGGTCTCGGTGTTCTACAGTCTTTTCTGCTGTTTGGACATAAGATTCTGACAAACACTTATTACTGAAAAACAAAGAATAATCTACAAAACAAACAGAATCCGTAAAATAGTTCCAAAGATGAAAGTCATTCACATTGAGGGGAAAGAAAGATAACACTTTTAATATGAAAAAAGTATGTGGTTGACATGGGGAGGTTTAAGATTTTAGCAGTTTCCCAAATGATAAAAAGCTAAGGAATTTGAACAGGCATTTTGTAGAGGAAGAAATCAAAGCTGGACTAGTCATGTTAAATAATGCTCCAAACTGGGTAAAAAGTAGAGAAAAACAAAGAAATATATATATATATATATAATATATCATATATATAATATACATACATAGTATGTATATAAATGTATATACATATGTATGTGTGCAAGTATGTATATGTATCTATATGGATATGGTCATTGCAGCAATCTATTTTCCTAGCCCATATGCATTTATAAAAGATTTTCATTTTTTAATTACTTTTTCATTCTGTGAATGAAGGAGAGGTGTTGGGGTAGGAAGGTAAGAAATCAAATTTTTCCTGATAGAAAAAAAGAATTTTAAAAAATCCTACTATTACTTCTTTTTAGCACAAAATATGTTATCTGTTTCCCAAATTTATCATCCACTTCTTCTTTTTGGCCAAAGTGTATTTCAACAATATGACTTGTTAGCTGTCCTTTACTAAACTTAATCAATATGTAGACCACCTTCTCAGCAACATCTTTTAACAGAACTATCATCACTACAAGGTCTATTTGGCTTTTTTTGGATGGCTCTTTAAAGAAACAATAAGTTATAGATATGGTACTAATGTAGTACTTTAGTAGTAGGCCTGGAGTCTGAAAGAACAGGGTTCAAATCTCATCTCTGACACTGTCTGTACGTATCAAGGGCAAGTCCTTAAAAGTCTGAGCATTAGTAACCTCATCTGTAAAACAGGGATAACAATTCTCTCACTGGATGGTTGTGAGACTTTGTAAAATTTAAAGCAGCAAATGAAAATGGTCTCTTATTATTTGCCTTAATAATTGCTATTTCTACCTACGCCTTTGCCCAGTACTAAGGTAATAGGATAAAGTAATAGAAGAAATCATGTAATTTGAAGGATCCTTGGACTTAATTTGATTCTGCTCCATCATTTTGAAGATAAGAAAACTGATACGTAGAGATTTAATTGATGTGCCCAATAAAACACAATCAATGATTTAGTTGGGTTTTGAACACAGTTCCTCTAACTCTGGCTCAATGATATTTTTCACACTTATGCTACCTGTGCATTTACTATCAATATAATCAAATGTATTTATAGATATAGATATATGGATATAGATACATAGATTGATGCAGATTTCACTTTCAGTTGAAGATTCTATCCTGAAAATCAATTTTTAGTAACTGTTTTAAGTCTTCTTTATAACTATTCCCTACTTAATGTGGGAAAAACCTTAGTTTATTTTCCCAGGACACCTTATGAACTCTCTGAATATTGAAAGCTTCCTCAAACAGAAAGAGTGAGATTACAGGCATTACAGGCACATAACATCTCTATATATACCATAATGAAACTTCTTGATTGTCCTTTCCCAATCATAAGGGAGGAATTTTCTCTTCTCTTAGTCTTCTCTCTTTACCAAATGGCCCCTTAGCAACCAACACTGCAAAAGATCAAATGCCTCATGGTCTCTGACACAAACCACCTTAGTTTTAAAACACTAACTTCCATTTTCTTGTTACAAATAATACTTTACAATTTAGTGCCATGTATCCAAAGCTATTATTTCTTAAAAACAAATTATATAAATGAATATAAATAAGACAGTTGAAAACAGTTAAAAAACATAACACTTAAAAAAACATAAAGTAGCTCTCCTTTACAGGTATTGAGGAGCACAAACCTTAAAAGGAACCCTAAGTGATTTTCATTCTTTTCGATACAACTCTATCCTTTTAAAATACCTCTATTCCAATTTCTCTATTAGCATTGATTCATCATCCTCAGAGTTTTTAATATAGTCTTTTTATATGGCATACATGACAACAGGATTATATCAAATTTGCTTTATTACCATCATCTCCTAGTAACACGATTTTCAGTTACCTCAAATTCATATTTACTATTTCATATTTATTTTTTCAAAATCACTTTTATGCAAAATCTGTAAATTGCATCTCTCTAATAAAAGTTCATCATACTTTATCTGCCATATATTACTCTCACTCTCTTTATTTTCCTTTTCCTTACCTGAAAATTGAGAAATGTTTGCTTATTTTGGCAAAACCTTTGTTTTTAGAATCACTGAAAATAAATAACACAGGGCTTGTTTTGCTTTTGTCTTGCTTCTTCCCCCCCCAAAGGGTAAAGCTTTGTCTTAAAGAATTTTAGTATTATTTTTGTAATTATTATTGCTATTATTGCTGTTGCCAAAGCTTGTGGTTTCATTAAAATAGAGAACACTTGATGAAGGTAGGGTTAACTCTTTTTGCTGACATAGACCAGAACTTGTTCTCCAACCAGTGTCATTCCCAAGGTCACATTATTAGTATGTGTCAGGTGCCAGAATTGAATACAGTTTCTACTGACTCTCAAGTAGTCTTTCTATTCACTATAATACCTCTCAACCTGGTATTTGCTTTCCTCATACTTGAAAATGATCACTCTTTCTATAATCTGTAATTTCTTAGTCAATAATTATTTATTTTAATCTAATTAGTCTAATTAGTGATAATTAAATTTGAAGTTTAAAAATTATCTTAATTTTTGTAGTTTCATCATCTATATATCAGCAAAAAGGTTACTTTTTAAAGTTCTGATGAAGTTTTTAAGTTGAAAACATTTTTAAATAGCTAAACATATCCGTAGACTGTTGATGTCAAGTGATATTTTGATTTTACCTACTTTAAGATAGGTAAATATATACATAACCTATATGTGTCATGTGGAAGTCAGGTGGCACCATGGACAGAGCACTGAACCTTAAGTAAAATCTGGGATCAAATCTGATCTCAGACACTGTGTCACCCTGGGCAAACCACTTAATATATGTATGTCAGCTGTTTCATCTGTAAAATGGGGATAATTATAGCACCCAACTCCCAGAGTTACTATGAAGAGCTACTGAAATAATTGTAAAGAAGTTAGCACTTTGTCTGGCACGAGGTAACTACTATATAAATGTTTGCTATCATTATTATTACTTTCAAATGACTGTTTCTTTTTAATACTCCTAATTATTTTAGTCATTACCCAAGGTTTTTCTGATATTTACAGCTGATTGTTCCCTTACACTTGATCTTTTGGCATATCAGTGTCTCATCCCAATATACAATATAATGATTAGACCCACATTCTCCTGTCTGTTGTTAGTTCCAGTAATGCTTAGAAGCATTTTTGCTATGCTTTCAAAACTTTAAATACTTTTTGTGATTGCATAAGAATGTATTTCCTTCTGAAGTCATATTTTAACCCATGCTTACATTCCCATTTCATTCTTGTCCTTTTCTTTCCATAAATTCTCGATAGATCTACCCATCATGCTACAGGACTTCTTCTCATTCACTTACTATTTTATGGATACCATTTTTTCACTTAACACTATTCACTTGTTCTTCACTAGTTTAAATATGTGAACGACCTATTATCTTTTTCAATATTTTTGTATGTCATTAAAATTATCCCTTAGACTACTTCTGGGTTAACAAGCTATAGCATTCATGTTAGTTATACTAAGATTAATTATTTATAGTTTGAAATCAATAGAAGACAACTTCCTGAAAGCTGTGCCTCATAAGATTTCTGTTTCAGTGATCTTATGATCCTCATTTATCTCATTTATCAAATTAAAGGGTTAGGTTAGACGATGTCTAAGATCCCTTCCAACTCTAATTCTAAGATCCTCTGAAGAGTAATTATTGTATGCTTGGATAAGAAATAGTATGAGGATGCATCACTGCTTATCATGAAAGGGTTAGTACTTGTAGCTGCTTTTCAGTCCACAAACTTCAATTTTACTCATCTTTACTCCATGGGTATTTTTTCTAAAGTATCCTCCATGTGGCCAATGTAATGGCTACTAAGGGATGCTTTGCTGAAGTCATGATAGTAGCATTTCAGCTCTGCTTACCAGTTATATTTGGTGAATACTCTAAAACCTTAATCTTCATGAATTCATTCTAGAAACTATTGTTACACTTATTCTGTTGATGACAATGATGATAAAGACATGTTCCTTGTTGTAAGAGTTTATGATTTATTTAGGGTGAAATAATTAGGAAATAATTCTAAGGCAGTATAAGCAATATATGTGAAAATGAGACTCTGGTATGGACTCTCTTTATAAAAACTGGATCTTTGCTTTTGGTTACTTTATGGGTCAAATCACTTAAAAACAAATCATTGTACTATTATGTTTTGCTATTAGTCTATCAAGTTCTAGAATGAACAATTAAAGAAGGAAGAAGTTGGTGAAGTGATGGTGTAGGTTGATATATTTTTAATCAAAACATTATTAATAGATCTTAAGAGTAATGAACTTTTAGTACCATGCTTCAGTTACATGGAAAAGCCACTACCTGGTAATACCCTCATTGTTGTATGATATGTAGCACTGTTCATTAACAAGCCTACTCATCTAGAGGCTGAAACCCCTTTTAAAATCACTTGTCAAAGTATTCTGATTAGATTTTTCCATTTTATAGTGGGTTATAGTATAGGATTCCCTAAGTGATCACTCATTAAATTCTGTTAAGATTTGGGAAAACAAGATTAATATATTTGCTGGTTTGAACTTTGGAAAGAGTTTAGGGTTCTTTTTAATAACCTTCTCATATCCTTTTCTGGTTTTTTTTCCCTATCTAACACAAAGCAAGTTATGGTCCAATTGACTTTCTGTCTGCTTAATAAATATTGATATATTGGATGCAGTCAAGCAAGACTACGTGTGATCCATCTTTAAAGGTGGAGTCATTATTCAAGGAAGTCACAATTTATTCCTCACTCATTCTCTCATCTTTTGAGAGGACACATTATGCAAATATTGAGCACATTCATGAAGTGAAAAAAATGCATCAGTCTGCTTTTAAAAATAACCATTTAGAACAAAATGGAATCTCAAACACAATGCTTTGAATGTAGGCTGCGCATAAAAACATCACCCTGTATTTGTAAATCAAATCTTTTGAATAGGAGCAAAGTAGTAAAGTTCTGTAAGTACTTTAGGACCTCAGAACAGAGTATAGGAGGTGAACCAGACTGCCTTTCACTTGGAAGGATTAATAATGTTTAGTCTTGATATAACAGAGCAGATAAAAATGATGCAAACTCTTTGAGGTGATTTTTCATTTTTCTTTGCCCGCTTTTAGCATTTAGACATGTACAACACTGAATGACTTCTTACTGACTGAATGATCTTTAAGGTCCCCATTGAAACACTGACTCAAAGACTTAATGAATTTGTGCCTATGTAAATTAAATGTATGAGGTTTTTTTGTTTTTGGGGTTTTTTTTGGTATCATGCTCAAAAAAGACAACCTTAGCTTCAACAAACTGATTCAGCTCACCAATCTAGGCAATCTAACATACTGATGTCAATTTATCTATCTGCTGAATTACTAGTGACATTTTTAAGAGATTTGACCAATTAACTGAAGTGGCTACTGATTTCTCACATAATAAGTATTAATTTTGAAGATAATTGATTATCATCTAATATTACAAAAGCTTGATAGACTTAGGAATTGTTTCATTATTATCTGTATCTCCATTGCCTAGAACAATGTCTATTTTGTGCATGTTGACATTTAATAAAGGCTCATTATATTCAGTACATCAATTACTGTTTAAAATTTTTCTAATGTATTATATGACTAAAACCTTATTTTTATAAGTTTATCTGCATTTATAATCACTTGAATAAGGGTGTTTTAATACTTTAAAAATATGTTTTGTTGATATATATATATATATATGTATATTATATCATCTTCTTTCCCTATCGTATTTCTTTCCCCATCCCACCCTAGAAAAAAAAAAACAAGAAACAAAACCCAAAACAAAACAGAAACATTGCAAGTGAAGATGCCTCATGTCCTGGAAAACTATGCTTCCGATTGACCCTATCTGCTTAGTGAAACTCACTGCCCTTCTTTATAATACAATACAACCACTCTGTATTATAAAGAAGAAAAACAAGGAAAATTTGTCAAAACTAACATACAAAAATGAATGTTACATTCCATTTTCTTTACCTGTCATGTTCATCTCTGTTAAGAAGTAAAGACAGATGTCTTTTTAGATATTTTTTTTGAGTGGGGTAAACCTTGGTCATTATAATTTCACAGAATTTGTTATTTTGGTATTGTAATTAGTTTTCATTTATGTTGTTCTTGTGCATAACTGCTGGTTATGCTTGCCTTGCTTTGTATCATTTCCTAAAAGCTTTTTTTTCCTATATTTCTACAATTTTGGGGCAAGTCCTACAGTAAGTGCAGCTATCAATATTTAGCTGTATGTGGTCCTTTGTGCTGATGTTATCCTCCTTGAGACACATACCTAAGAGTGAAATCTCTGGAAAAATGAGAATCAACATTTTAGTCATTCTCTTTGTGTATTTCAAAATTACTTTCTAGAATGATCGGACCAATTCTTAGCTTCATCCCAAAATCTGTTAGTGAGTCCCGTCTTCATGACTTCTTCGGTGTTGACTACTTTTTAAATTTTTTCCAGTTTACCATCTGTTAGCCAAAATATATTTGGATTGCCATTTTTTCTATTAGGGATTTGTCCCATTTTTACATATGATGCTTGAAAAGTTTCCATTTCTTCTTTTGAAAACTGCTCCTTTTTTGATTACTTATCTATAAAAGACTGGCTTTCAGTCATGTCTATTTTTGTTTTCTGTAGACCTTAAATGTCAGAATTTTATGGGAAATATCTGAGATGTAGATTTTCTTTTTATTTCAAGCACTTTCTTATTCTAGTTGCATTAATTTTACTCATGCAAAAACTTTTCAGTTGTATGTAATTGCAATGATTGTTTTTTTAATCTCCTTTTCAATGATCAGGATAGAGGAATTTTTCTCTATGGTTTGTGATATAGTACAAAATTTCCTGGACTACAATTTATTAGAGTTTATATTCCACCACAGATTATCCAATAACCAGTGATGAGGCTTAGAGAAAGATACTTCTCTCTGGAAAACAATTTCCTCATTTACAAACTGAATTATATAATCACAAAATTCCAATTTAGAGTTAAACATCTATGATTTTGAGATCCTAAATGAACTGAAGCATTGATTTTATCTAATTATTGTCTTTTCTTCAGTAAAGGAAGCAGAGTAGTGTGGTAAGAGAGAGCCTTAATCTCAGAATCAAGAGACTAACTGTATAATATATATATATAATGTAATATAATATATATAATATTATATATATAATGACAATATAAATTGTCATTAAACACAGTATAATAGTAAAGGTGATTTAAAGACAATGCAACTTGTGCTGCAAAAAACCATGGAAATTTGCAAAAATGGTAACCTGCCTATAAAATAACCATCTGCCACTATTTCTTTTTCCCTTTAGTAACTGTTAAAATCAGAAGATGTACATTTATTTCATTTCACTCATAAAATATGTGGCAATATGAATGTTTTAAAATACATTTCTAAGTATTAGAAATAGAAAAAAACTGTAATGATAGGAAATGTCTTTTAAAGATCATGAATTTCATAGTGTTATGGTTCATAGCCAAGCGTAGAGGTAGGGAGAATGTTTTGGTTTAACACTTTTTCATATGTTTGTATTATAGTCTTACAAAATGTAATTTATAGAAGTTTATATAGCGCTGGTTCCTCCTCTTGGAGTATGAGTCCAAAATACCTGTCATAATAGAAGATAAAACAATTAAGTCTCATGTAAAACAATGAAAAAACAATGAAGAAACCTTAATATTGTTTCCAACAAAATTAAATTCAATGAATTTTTTTAATAAAATTGTCAAGAACTAACTGAATAGATGAAATTTTCTTATGAAAATGCAAATTTAGAAGAAAAATAAATTACATGTATTGAGGTTAGAAGAATTGTGGTGCAGAAAAGATTGGAAAGCTTGGAATCTGACAGATAAGTTCAAATTAGAGCTATATCACTTATTACCTTAGTTACCTTGGACAAGTCATTTCTTCACACTTGGCATCAGTTGCCTCATTTGTACAGTTACAGAGATGAAAAGGGTCTCAAAGGTTGTTCTCAGATCTCAATCTGTGATCCCTTTATTATTTTTAAATTCAATGTTCTTTTTCACCTTTGTTCTTCAGCTGATGATCTGATTTCAAATACATATTCAACTAGTATTTATTAGTATAACCTGCTATATACCAGGTACTGTACTCCATTAGGAATATAAAGGCAAGGAGAAAGAAAGATAGTCATTGCTCATTGCTCTCTTGAAGCCTTCCTTTTAATGGTCATAAGATTACACAAAAAAAGGAGGGAGCTAGGTATCCTTGGTTTGGAGTAGAAAAAATCCAGTATATCCTGGAGAGGAATGATTGTAAAATGAATCTCTTCTTGTCTAATACATGTTGTTAATTGCAATTATACCAATCAGAACTTTTCTAAACTCCTCTTAAAAAAATTGTGTTTGATAATATGGGTGTCAGATTTTTGAGTGATGAGCTTTTGTCCACTTAAAGAGATGTGATTTGAAGCTTAAAATGTAAAGATTTTTTTTGTCCCATCCTCCTGAGTCACTATCCATACACACATACCCATGTAAAATCTGTGTTGTAAATTTGGAAGATCTATTCACATTTAACTTTGAATTTTTTATACTTAGTTATTCTTCATAAATGGTATTGGTAGAAGCACTTCCATTATTTCCTTCTTGGTTCTTTTTCTTATTCTTATCATGAACATCTCAAGTGAGGATAATTGTAGTGTTGTGGAAAACTATTTCTGTTGTCCCTACATGCATGATAAAATTCACTGCAATTTTTTTTTGGTTTTTGTCTTTTGTTTGTTTGTCTCTCTAAAGTGAACCTGCAAACTGTCCTTCCAATTAACTTCAGCTTCTTGATGTCTTCTGGTTTCATTTAGTTCATCAGTAAGAATGTAAGCAGGGATACCATCCACATATTCTTGTTATACTTTTCCTTAGTCATTGGACAAATATAGAACACTGATAATATCACCAGTTAAATTAATGTTTTGATATGGCTTAGATATCATTGCAATTTTGAGTCTCTCTTTTGTTTTTGCAGTAGTGGTGACATACTGGTAGAAAAATGAACAGAAAATCCTGCGATTTGGTGTCTTCAAATTGTCAAAAATAATTCTAAAATTCTCATTTCATTAGTTCATTAAATTCTCGAGGCCACAGTCTGATTTTACTCTTCAAGACACATTCAATTTCTGCATTCTCAGATGCCAGCTCACTCTCAGGGTTGTTTTGGGTTTTTTAGATGTGTGTGTGTTGATTTGTTTTTAGGTGTTATCCTATCACAAATGGGAAAAGCAGTCCATAAGCTTAATTGTAAATATCATTAGGCATCAATTCTTATAACTAACTAGTTTTTGAAAGAATGATCTCCCTTGTGGTAACTGTCAGAAGGTATAAAAGGTTGTACTAACTCATAATGATTTACCTGAAGTCACTGCTGAATGAGAATGGTGAACTTTGTAATTACCTAGAGTGTGTTACCTTTGTGTTCCTGAAAAAGGACTTACATTTTTGAGGTAAAAAAGTAAAATGGGTCCTGGGAAGAAAATAGTAGGATACAGAGTAGAAGTTCAGTTTGTGTACTGGAATGGGGACTACCTCTCTTCCAGTAGCCCTTTTTCACTTCATGTAAGTAGAAGGTGTCAGTGAACTTGAAACTCACCACAATCCTAGTATCAACTTATCTAAGATTTAATAGAGTTGTACTTCATATAGCGTGAATGATTTCTTTCATCTTCTCCTCCTTCCCCCCACACACACACAGAAAAAGAGAAAAAGAGATAGAGAGAGAGAGAGAGAGATGAGTTTGCTAGCTATTAATTATCTGGCTATATTATATATCTATATATAGATATATAATTTTTAATTTATATAATATGTATTATTATATAATAAAATTATTAAAATAGTAAAATAAAATAGTAAACTATATAGTTTATTTAAAACAAGATAATGATGATAAAATTTACATGGTATTTTTAGTTTTACAAATACTTTACAGGTATTATCTCATTTGCTCCTCAAAGTAATCCTATGAGATTGATCATATTATTATCCCAATTTTATAGATGAGAAAACAAGGCTGAGAAACCTTGAATGACTTATCCAAGATCACATGGCCAGTAAATGTCTAAGGTAGGATTTAAACTCAGATCTTCCTGACTCCAAATCCAGCACTTTATCCATTATTCTACCTGAACTTCCATTTCTTTAATGTTTCAATTTGAATCACTTTGGGTATAGGAAAGAAAATGATGCTTTAGATCAACCTAGAGTTGCGTTCCTTGGGGGATATGGCATTCCATCAGTTTTAGAGAGTGGCCAAGGAAAGAAAAAAAGAAGCAAATGGATGAAAGTAGAGGAATGAATACTAACTGGATCTTTCCTCTTCCAACCCTAAATAGTAACAAGATGGTAATTACTTCTTTTGCAAAATCATTTTCAAAATAAGTAACACAAAAGGGAGAAGGCAAAATAGCAGGAACACAAAGAAGTCTATATCCCACCACTTTCATTCAGTTGTAAAAATCTATCATTTTTAGCTACCTGTGAGATTCAATGAATGATAAATCATAAGCAAACATTGTAGGACTAATGTTTATTGATGAAATGATTGGTAATAAAAGACAATAACTTCTTGAGTTGCAAATACCACCCTCGGAATATCATTGAGTATTCAGTATCTAAACTCTATCAGATCAGAGCATTATCATACTCAACACTGTTACATGCAGTTCTTAAAAATTTGAAAACAACAGTTTCAATAGATTCTTCTATAGCAAAAGTTTATAGTCCCTCAAATTTCATGAAATAAAAAGCTTTCAAAATGTCGACATAGGAGAAGTCAAAATTTTGATAGAGAAGGATGAAATACATATCACCCCCATAGTTCTACTAATTGCTGGTGTTTTCCCAAAGGTACTCTAATGACTCTGCTGATTATAAGCTTATATTCCAAAATATTTATTCAGATATAGAAAGGCAGTTATCTTATTTACTTGTTAAATTATATTCAGAACATTAAATATAAAAATGATAGCATAAGAGTGATCTATTTCAGGGTCATTTTCATCTGAACTCTATTAAAAAGATAAGAATGATTATTCTTTAATAAAAATAATAAAAGTAATTTTAACCAATTATATTTTGACACATGTCAAGCAAATTATTAAATCATGAAGATTTACTTATAGAGGGTTAATTATGGCAATTAAAGATGAGAAATTGTGAAAAGTTAGTGTTAAGGAGGTTAGACTTATTGAAAGATTCAGCTTATATCAGAAAATTAAAACTGTACATTAATCTGGTTTGCAAAAATTTAATTTTTACTGGATGGGGCAGCTAGGTAGCAAAGGGGATAGAATGATGGGAATGGAGTCAGGAAGACTTATTTCCCTTACCTGAGACACATAGTAGCTCTCACCTGGGCAAGTCATTTCACTCTGTTTGCTTCAGTTTCCCATCTGTAAATAAACTGGAGAAGTAAATGGCAAGCCACTCCATCATCTTTGCCTGAAAAATTCCAAAAAGGGTCACCAAGATTAGACATGACTGAAATAACTGAAGACCAATAAATACTTACCCGATACTTAGAAAGACATGATCAGGTAACTATAATTATATACCAGAAACTCACTCTCTTTTATAAACCAACAGGTAATAAGTTTCCCTGGTACAAGTACAAACTGCAAAATATTTTTGTTTGTTCTGTTTTTGCCTCCCTCCCCTCTCCTCCTCTCCCTTCTCTTCTTCTCTCCTCTCCTCCCTTCTTCCCTTCCTTCCACAAAGTTAATAATCCATTTACTTTTAGCAGGTTTTGAATTTAAACTATTTGGTAAAGTGGAACATTGATCTAATTTTGTATCCCAGTTCCTGCATTGAACTACCAGTCCTGCAAACAATGATCCATGAAAACATTCTTAAAGCCTCTTTCATGGCTCAATTCACACTAGAAATATTCTTATCATCTAAGGGGTGTGTTAAAAAGATCTTGTCATCAATTAGTCAAGGTCAACTAACATTTCCTATTACTGGGGCTAAGTCAAGCATAAAAAGACAGAACCATAACACATTTACAAGTTAAGTGCAAGCTGCGGACCGATCTAGGGAATCACCAAACTATGATCCATGGTTTGGGAGACCTGCTGAATCTATGCAGAAATGTCAAAGCTAGGATATTTTAAATTTGTAAGCCCTCTGGAGTCAGACAGATAACTAATGAGGAGCAAAATATATTTATGGTGTTTTTGAATATATCAGTGCTTAAATGGGGGAGTAAATAATTTCGATTGATTATCCACATATTTGATTCAGTTCAATTAATAGGTATTATAATTTCTGATAGTGTATAAAGTACCTTGATAAATAATGAGAAAAATCAATAAAAATTCATTTATTAAAAACATGTAATGTGCCAAGAAGTGTGCTGGCAGACATTGTGATAATTCTGAATGTGTTCTTTAATATAGACCAGAGTCAAAACCCTCTTTTCCTCTAAAAAATTGAAGCTTATAATGAAAATCAAGGGGAACTTATTTAAAATATAAATATTATATTTACACATAAGCAAATCTTGTTCAAGAAATGAATCTCATATACTTTATTTCAGAAAGATATAGAGTAAGCATGGCATAGTATAAAGAGAACTAGAGATCAGTAAGTTTGAGATTAAAGTCCTCCTTATATTTACTGGCTGTGTGATTCTAGGCATATGACTACAGTTGTCACTATACCCAGGTTACTTTCTATGAAAATAAGTTGCAGAATAGCTGCCCATCTCCTTTGGTATATGGATTTTCCTCACTGGAAGTTCCCTATGTTAATGAAATTACAAATCCAGACCCTTCTACTCCTCCAAATCTTTTGAAACATATCTTTCTGTTATGCAAAATAACATCAACTTTCCTTAAGCATCTGGTGCGTAAATTTTATGCCTCCCTTATTGGAGATGCTTTTCATTCTCCTGGTAAAATTTAAACTTTTCTTTAAAAAAAAAAATCTAGATATAAAGAAAAATTCAGCTGAACTTAGCAAAACTGAAAGTTTGCTTTTTTCTCTGTTTTTAGTATGTGTTAGTACTACATATGAAAAGAAATCATGTTAGCCATTTTCTGTCATGTTAATGTCACTATCTTCAATGTCATACTTCTTTCATTCCCATCACCCTGTCAGCATCTTTACCATTATTTTGAAAAACATTTATCTTTAGCAAATGGAAAACAGAACTTTCATTCCAAGGCAATTAGCATCGTTTGGCTGGATAGCAGAAAACCCTGCAAATCTGAAAGGGTGGAAAATGAATGAATGAATCTGGTTACTCATAAATTGACATCATGTTTAGTAAAACTCTCCTCTCCTATAACTCAGATGATGCTTCCAAGATATTAGAAAAATGCAGGGCTGTCAGCAGGGCATATTTTCCTACATTCTCATTTTTAACAACAGAAAGTAATTTTTAATTGTTACATTACCTAAAATGTAAGTGTGGCACTGTTTCATGCTTTTGGAGGACATAGAATAGGACAAAGAAAACTATCTTTCTTCTCTCTCTCTATGTCTCTCTTTCTCTGTCTCTCTCTGTGCCCTCTGCCTCCCTCTCCCTCTTTCCTCCTTACCTCTCTTTGCATCTCTGTCTCTTTTTCCTTCCCTATTTCTCCTCCCTCTTCTCAAGTCCTCTTTGGATGCCTTATCAAGATGTAAAGAATGTACAAAATGTTACTATATCAGTTCAAGCAGGTCCTTACAGGATGGTCAGGCTTCTAAGATGAAGCAGTGGTATGCTACATATCTGTTGACTGAGGGCCATCGTTGTTATGTTGCCCGAAGTTTAAAACCAGATTCGTCACAAGTTGATAAATATCTTGGTCATTCCAAGTCTGAAAAATTATTTGCTAAGTTGAAAATGATGGAATTGAAAAATAAAAAGTTAGAGGACTTTGTATCTAAATACAGTGTCAAATGAACTCTGTTCAGAATTAAATAAATATGTTAAAGACATAATTGAGATATGTTACTTGGGGGATGGGGTACCTTACAGGTGGCATTTCTAATTCTTAACTTTTACCTTATAATATGTCCTTTTGTAACCTTTTTCTGTTGCATTCTTTGACTCTTGTTTACTTAAAAGGCTATGCAAATAGAGCTATTTCTTCAGTACATGTTGTTTTCCATAAGTGCTTTATTAACTTGCTAATGAAATTCAGCCTTCTTATTGCTATATTTCTTTATTATTTTTGTAACGTTCCTTGATAAGGGAAAACATACTTTTGTCTAGAACCTATATTTGTGATCACAGCTAAGGCTTTTTCACAATCAACCATAAGTCAAATATTCTCTATCTGATCAAGAGGGGAAAAGTCTGTAGCCCAGAGTATTATCTATATACTTACAAATAAAGTCGTCCTAAGGATTTTAGGACAAATTAAGGGGAAAGGAATGTTTGAAGATATTTAAAACATGCTGGGAAATATTTGGAATTGTTTTTAATGGCCAGGAGACAAAAAAGAAAATTTGAGAAAACAGTGCTTTTTCTAAATGTAATCCATTGACAAGAAAGGTCATGGAATCATATGCAGTCTGGGAAATGGCTTTAGGGTGGTTTCATTTGATTTTAACAAATTTTTTGTCTTGAATTTCTCAATGCTATTCTTTGGAAATACTTTAAAAAGTCTCAATGGGGGTCTTTCCAACCCAAGATTCTGCTCAACCTTAATTTTTAAAATGGTAATTTCTGGCAGTCTGCCAGCTTGAAACACTTTTTAGATGAATGTTTCATTGGTTTTAAAATGTCTGATTTTAAAATCAACACATTATATTTAAATGTAGCATAAGTTAAATATAAGATTTTGAAATTCATAAAATGAGGCAGACCAAGTTCAATGACAAGAATCCAAAAAATAATTAGTAGTCAAATCCAGTTTTTGAATGGAAGATCCCTAGATATTTCCTTTTGCTTTTATAAATTTTGATACACTGATTATAAAATTTGTCCCTCAAATTCTATATTTGTAAGCAATTTCCAATGTAGTCATCATGAGTGTACATATTTTTTTCATTTCAGTTATATCCAGAAGTGGGAAGAACAAGAATAAATAGTCAATTGTATTTGTTTTTCTTTAACAGTTCATCTTTTTTTCCCATTTTTGAGGGGGAAGAAGGGAGTTCAGATCATTATTTTCATTGATATAAGAAACTAAAAGCTTCCTTGGGACATTAAAAAGTTGAGTGACTTGCCTCTTGCCCCATAGCTGGTAATGAAAATTTATGCTGCCAGAATTTAGATTTTCCTGTGCCCAGTGTTGCCCGTCATATAGTACAGCATGATACTGCTTGTACCTATTAGTAATTTTAAACAGTAACCATGCAGTCAACTAGGTAACAATGGACCTAGAATTGAGAAAATATGAGTTCAAATTCAGACTCAGAAACTTACATACTGTATAACCCTGGGTTACCCTCTGCCTCCCTCAGTTTCTTCACCTGTAAAGTAGCAATAATAATACAACCAAATTCTTATGACTTTTGTAAAGATAAAATGATACAATATTTGTAAAGTGTTTTGTGAGACATAAAGTGCTATATAAACACTAGCTATTATTATTAATGTTGTTGCTGCTGCTATTATTAATATATAACACAATCAAATTCAGTGAAAAAACATGCCTGCAGTTCAACAGAAATAATATTAGCTCACATTTGCATAGTAATCAATTAGGAAGACATTTTAAAAGTCCCTACTGGAAGCTAGAAGCTGAAAACACAAGCACAGAATTGAGGCCAGCCTTACCCTTGAGGAATTTAAATTCTGCTTAGACAAAATGGACATTTTCTTGATCCTTAGACTAATTCTGAAAGTTAGGTACCATAAGTATTATTTCCATTTTAACTAATGAGAAAACTGAGGCCCAGAGAAGTTACGTGATTTACCTAATGCTGCGCAACTAGCACATGAAACCCTACTTGATTTTTTAGAAGTATTCTTCTGCATTAGCATTGACAGCTGTAAGTGAAAATCCTTTTGAGGTGTTATAATAAAACAAAATTACCATAAGTAGTTGAACCTAAAATCCTATAGGACTTTAGGGATTTGTCAGCTGATGAAATTTACAGCAAGAATCATAGTTTCAAGTATTCAAACATGATCTTGTTTCTAGTTTAGGGCTTTTTCCATTGCCTCTAGAGGTTGCCCTTATGATTACTCCCATTATTTATTTAAGATTTTCCATTAAAATTTGAAAAATAATAACAGTAATGATAAAAATATCTTATGTATACATAGTATTTCAAGGTTTATAAAAACCCATTGCTTAAACCAGTTCTGTGCTAGGTAATGGACCTATTATGACCATTTTAGAGATAAGGAAACTGTACAGAGTCTGCCCTTTCCACGGTCATACAGGAGTGAAATAGAGGGGCCCACATGTCATAATTCCAAATTCTTTCCAGTACAAAATAGTAAATTAAGATTTATACCATCTTGAAATTTTAACTTATGTAAGTCAATTACTAACAAAAATTATATGGAACAAGCATGTAAGTTGCCACTTAAACCAATAAGTAATCTTCCATTCTACATTTTCTTGCAGATTGTATGAGTTTATAATTCAGTATAAAAATGACATTTCACTAACGGTCATTAAAAATAATTTCACTTGTGATATCTGTTCAAACTTTCCAGCCCAGTTGTTGGTACCTGTATATCTTTCCACCTCCTCCACTGACACTAAAAGCATTTCTTGGGAGCATTTCTAGAAAATAGACATTGGTCAAAATACCAAGGAGTCAGGAGGCAGTATTTTTTTATCTTAATATACAGTTACCAGGTGTGTGTTCATCCTTTGTTGCTGAAGAAGACCATGCCATCAGAAAAATGGTGACATGACTTGCACTTGACTTTGTTCTGAGTGAGGGAGGGCTGTGCAGGTCACCAGCCTCACTTCTCCTCCAGAGCCATCAGGATCCAGTGACCAGATATTCATCAGGATGACTAGAGATGACCCAGGATGAGGCAATTGGGGTTAAGTGACTTGCCCAAAGTCACACAGCTAGTGAGTGTCAAGTGTGTGAGGTGCAATTTGAACTCAGGTCCTCCTGACTCGTGCTCCATCCACTGCACCACCTAGCTGCCCTTATAGTTACCAGGTAAGAGTCAAAGGAAAGGAGCAATGCCATGCTTTGAGTCAAAGCTCCAGAATCTGTTAAAAGAGTACTTTAAATTAATGAAATAATGCCTACGGGAAGTTCCTTAGTACCATGAGGGTAGAGGGCAGTGGTAGACCTGATGGGTCTGGAGTCAAGAAGAATTCAAATCCAACCTTAGACACTTACTGGCTGTGTGACGCTGAACAACTCCCCTAAACATCATTTGTCTATTTTCTCAATTATAAAATAGAGATAATATAGCACCTACCCCACAAGCTTGATATGAATATCGCAAGAAACAATATTTGAAATATACATAGCTAGTGTTGTGCCTCTCCCATAGTAACCACTATAATAAGTGCTAGCTATTATTAACATTCTTGTTATTTAAAGCACTAAATTTAGAGTCAGCGTGATCTGCATTTCAATCAGTCACTTAATGGATTGTGAGCCAGGCCAAGTCACTTATCTTTTCTCTGCCTCAAGTTTTTCTTCTGTAAAATAGGTTTAACAATATCACTTACTTCACAGGATTGATGTCAATATCCAATGAGATAGCATATGGAAAATCCTTCTCAAGGCTTAAAGAGCTATATGATGCCAGTCATTTTCATCTGTTAATGAGGATGATTGTTGCATCCAAACAAATGTCTTATAGTCTGTGTGAAATGCTTACCATGTGAAATAAAGTTACAGAATATTAGAATGGTATATCATTGACTTTGTGTTCTACAGGCTTGGTTTCTCGCATGGTACACATGTTCATGAAAAGTTTTATAAATAACAGAAAGCTATGGTGAATTTCTTTGAAGTGGAAAAACATTTTTCCAGAATCAATATTCATGTAATAGGTTTCCCCCCATTTTCTAAAGTCTTCCTTGAATGCCCCAGCTAGTTGTGATGTCAGTGCCCAAAGCAGGAAATTTAAGTAATTTTCCCATAAATCAAATATGTGGAATAATGTTACTCTGACACCTCCTGATTGATGGTCCATACCACACACAATTTATTTGTTTTTAAATTATTTTAGTTACATTTTGAGTTCCAGTGTTTTTTCCCTCTCAAGAAGGCTAAAAATTGACATACATATATGTGAAACCATACTTCCATATAACCGTTCTTTCTCTGGAGATGGATAGCATCTTTCTTCATAGGGCCTTTGTAGCTGATTTCAGTATTCATATAATTCAGAATAGCTTAATCATTCAAAGTTAATCTTCAAAAAGTTTAGCTGTTACTGTGTATAGCATTCTCTTGGTTCTGTTAGTCTCACTTCATTTTTATTCATTCAAGTCTTCCCATATTTTTATAAAGTCAACCTTCTGATTATTTCTTACAGGACAGTAGTTGCCATTATAATCATATACCACAACTGATTCAGTCAATCCTAAATTTATGAACATCCCCTCAATTTCCAATTTTTTGCTATCACAAAAAAAGGCTGCTACAAATATTTTACAGCATATAGGTTATTGTCCTTTTTTTTCTAGTCACCCTGGGAGACAGACCTAGATATGTACAGTTTTGTAACTTTTGGGGCATTAATCCAGATTGCCCTCCAAAAAAGTTGGATCACTTCACAGTTCCACCAATAGTATATTAGTGTCCCAATTTCCCTCATTCCTTCCAATATTTGTCATTCCCTCCCCGCTTCTATCATTTTGGCCAGTCTCATTGATACGAGATGATATCCCAAAGATGTCTTAATTTACATTTCGCTAATAAATAATGATCTGGAGCATTTCTTCATATGACTATATATAGTCTTGATTTCTTCATCCAAAAAATTGCCTGTTCATATCCTTTCGCCATGTTTCAACTGGGGAAAGACTCAGATTCTTATAAATCCAACAAAGTTCTTTGTATATGTGAGATACGAAACCTTTATCTGAGAAAATGGTCTATAGCCACCCCCCTCCACCTCAGGTTTCTGTTTTCCTTCTAATTTTATCTATTTGTTTTACTTATACAAAATCTTTTAAATTCCATGTAATAAAATTATCCATTATACATCCCACAATGTTCTTAATCTTTTATGTATTCATTGGTCTTTCTCCTGTCCATGAATCTGATAGGTAATGTTTCACATTCTTCCAATTTATGTATGATGTCTCCCTTTATATCTAGGTCATGCATCCATTGTGACCTTTTTTGGGAAATGGTGTAAATTTTTGCCAAACTGTTTTCTAGCTTCCCCCACCCCAAATTTTAATAGTATCTAATCCCCACCAATTACATGTCAAGACAATTTTTAGCATTCATTTTTACAAGATATTAAGTTCCAAATTTTTCTTCCTCCCTTCTCTATTTCCAAAAAATGGTAAGCACTTTGATGTACATATAAAACATGTACTATCATGTAAAACATGCGCTGTCATATAAAATATATTTCCTTCCATATTAGTCACAGTAGTGAAAGAAGAAACAGATCAAAAGGAAGAAAAAAAACAGCAAAAAGAAAAAAAATAGTGAAAAAATATACTTTGACCTGTGTTCAGAGTCTTTCAGTTGTTTATTGGAATGTGAATAGCATTTTCCTTCATAAGTCCTTTCTACTTGTCTTGGATCTTGTGTTGATGAGAAGAGCAAGGTCTATCTAGTTGATCATCGCACAATATTGTTGATATAGGATATTATGTTTTCCTGGTTCTGCTCATTTCATTTTACATCAGTTTTTACAAGTCTTTCCAGGTATTCTGAAATCTACCCATTCACCAGTTCTTATTGCACAGTAGTATTCCATTACATTGATTTACCACAGCCTCTTCAGCCATTTCCCAATTGATGGGCATGCCCTCAGTTTTCAATATTTTGCCACCACAAAAAGAGCACTATAAATATTTTTGTACATGTAGATCTTTCCCCCTTTTAATGATTTCTTTTGGATACAGACCTAGAAGAGGTATTTGCTTGATCAAAGGATATGCACAGTTTGGTTGCCCTTTAGGCATAGTTCTAAATTGTTCCTCAAGAATTGCATCAGTTCACAAGTCTTCCAACAGTGCATTAGTATCCCAATTTTCCTCTTCAGTATTTATCATTTTCCTTTTTGTCTTATTAGCCAATCTAATAGGTATGAGGTGGCACCTCAGAGTTGTTTTAATTTGCATTTCTCTAATCCAAAGTGATTTAGATCACTTCTTTATATCCTTATAGATAGCTCTGATTTCTTCACCTGAAAACTGCATGTTCATATCCTTTGACCATTTATCAATGGCGGAATGGCTTATATTCTTATTAGTTACATTCTTGTCCTTATCAATTAATTCTAATTAATAAATTAATTAATTCTTATTAATTATATTCCTATTAATCAAATCTCTATATATTTGAGAAATGAGGCATTTATCACAGTCACTTGCTGTAAATATTGTTTCCCAGCTTTCTCTTCTAATCTAGGTTGCATAGGTTTCGTTTTTACAAATGCTTTTTATTTAATGTGATCAAAATTATCTATTTTACATTGCAAAATGCTCGCCATCTCTTGTTTGGCCATGAATTCTTCCCTTATCCATAGATCTGACAGGTAGACTGTGCCTTGCTCTTCTAATTTGCTATGGCAACATCACTCTTTATATCTAAATCATGTGCCCACTTTGACCTTGTCTTGTTATACGATGTGATATAGCTAGTTTGTACTGTACTGTTTTCTAATTTTCACAGCAATCTTTTTCAAATAATGAGTTATCTGTTTACTGTTACTGGCACTGTTTACTGCCAACTGTAGGTGAATGGCCTGTAGTCTAGAAGATAAAATCTGAGAAACAAGTTCAATATGTAGGGCACAAATATAGGGAGGTCAGAATAGAGGAAAACAAAGAAAGACATACAGGATTATCTGACTTTGCTATTTCCCCAAGCTTCCACTCTTATTCCAATTCCTTTAGGAAAATCAGATGCTTTGGGGAGGTAACAGCACTTTTACAGGAAGAAATTTTTCATACCTTCATTTTCTCTTAGGCACAATTCCCTATGGCTTCTATAAGTACTTACATGCCAGATTTATTCAGCTTTGTTACTCAAAAAGAAAACACATTTTGCCACCATGCTGCTGTTGGGATTTGCTCACATAATCATTTCAGATTCTGTAATTCTAGGCCACTCTCAATCAGTCATCTTATTTCCTGATTGCAGAGATGGGCATAAAGGGATTCTTTACATATAATTCCTACAGAATACCTTAATTAGCTAGATATATTTTCTTCTTCTTCCTAAAATAATGACCAGTCGCCATCATTTATAAAATCAGAATAATTCAATTCAACATAGACATGTCAGTCCATTAAAATAAATTGGCATCATTTTCTTTACATGGCTTTCTGGACAGAAACTATGGAAACAGTTGGTCCTGTATTTAGAAGATGATGCCAGTTGCACATATCAAATGTTAAACTTGGAATTTGAAGTCATGAGTTCAAGTTAACACATAACCTCTCTAGATTTCAGTTTCCTCATTTCTAAAATGGGATGCTAGCACTTATTTTGCCATTCTGGTGGAAGTAGTTGCTGTTTAGTGGTTTATATGCAGTTGAGGGGGCATTGAGAAGTTCAGAGACCCCTCAAATACTGAAGTACAGGAGAAAGTCAACTGGAGTGAATTTATGGCCTCGGGCATTCTTTAAGTCAAGGTGGCAAAGGTTTATTATAATGCCAGTATAGAAGGTAGAACTGTTTAGGGAACTTGCATTCCCTAAGGAACTTACAATTTAACAGGAGTGATGCTAAAGGTTATATAAGAAAAATAGTGAATTATCTGGCAGATATACTAATTAAGTGATAACTTACAACTTCGTTCACTGACGTTGTTCACTACTGGAAACCGGAGGAAAGGTTTTCTCAGGGGTGTAATTTTGGTCTGTTATATCTATAGCAAGATGGCTTTGAGAGTTGATGTCTATAGCTTGACCTCTGGATTGAATATAATAACTTGGAGAATCAATACATGATAATTCTGTGGTTACGAGATAGTCCTGTTTTTACAAGAGGATTTCTTCAGAGGTCAGCTTGTTCTTGTGATGGGGCAAGATAGTATGTTTTACTGGGGTCCACTCATGAGTAATTGTGGGGAAAGATAATTTGTCTTACTGGGGCCCACTCATGAGTTATTGCTAAACATAGTGTCCTTAGACTGGAGGCAGAGGGGGAAACTGTCAGAGATAGTGTATTGAAACTATGGAGAAAAGTGATCTCAGAACTGGGTTCCAAGCACAAGCATCCAAGAACCCCATCAGTTTCAGCTGTGGCCAACTCACTGTGACTCTATTTGGAATTTTCTTGACAAAGATACAGGAGTAACCACTCATTTCCTTCTCCATTTCATTTTACAGAAGAGGAAACTGAGGCAAACAAGGTTAAGTGACTTGCCTAGGTCACAGAGCCAATAGGTATCTGAGGCCAAATTTGAACTCAGGTCTACCAGACTACATACCTGATGCTCTATCTACTGTGCCACCAAATTGTCCCACTGTTTGTGTGTCATGCATATCTATATGTTTGTGCTTATAATCCAATTCAATACGGCAAATATTAAATATTTACTGTGTTAAACTTTGGGTGGGGGAAAATAAAAAAAAATGTAATTTCATAATATTAAGAAACACATCTTCTAATGGGAATAGAAAAAGTACAGGGATGAGCAAATAAATGCACAGTAATTTAAGAAGGGAAAAGCAGTAAAACTGTAAGGATCATGGAAATCTTTGGAAAAAATGGTGGTATCTGAGATGGCTTTCAACACAACATAATTATAGTTATGAATACTGCTAATAACAACATTGATATTGAATATATGTGCTAAGTGCTTTCCAAATGGTCTACTAATATCTCATCTTATCCTCATAATAACCCTGGAAAGTAGATGCTGCCTTGTTGATATTAATATTATCTTCACCATTTTACACATGAGGCAGCTGAGGCTGACACAAATGGGAAGTAATTTCCCTGAATCACAAATCGAATGTCTGGGACAAGATTTGAACTTAAGTCTTCCTGATGTCAGATCCAGCACTTTATCCACTGGGCTCCTGCCTCTTCAAGATAGGTAGGTAAGAACTACGGAGAGAGTTTAAGAATGTGAAAAGCACAGAGAAAGGAGATGGGATGTTGAGTTCTAGGGAAAATTAATAGACTGACTTGACTGTGAAGGAGGGTATGTGAATGGTAATAATATGAAATGAGTCTGGAAATATTTGGTGAGCTTTTTTTTGGAAGAATAAAAGTTTTTGAACAGGAAAATGACACGGCCAGACCTGGACCCTAATAATGTGTGTGTGTTTGTGCATGTGTGTGTGTGTGTGTATGTGTGTTAATCAACCCTTTTCATGAGGTCTTAAAACATTTGCCAGGCTTTGGTACAGGTCTGACCCTTTGTACTATCCTTCTTGTCTTGCCTGGGGATGTGTTGATTCCACTCAACCTACTTTTTCTTTCTTCTAACTATCCTAAGATTCCCCTGTTCAAAATGTGTGTTCATTTTTTAATGCAATATCAATAAATACTTTGCTATATAAGCCCATTTCTCTTAATTCTGAACTGTACTTGTGTACCTATTCTTTGGTTTTCAGCTCTTGTGATGGAGTTTCTTATACAAACATGTCAGCAGTAATAGGTATAATGCTTTATAAGTTTCTCCACAAAAGTCTAACTTATTTAAAACAAAGTTCATCTTCATTTAAACCTAGTAACTCCTTTATATACATTTTTTGGTTGATGAAGGTGAACTAGACAGGTTGGTGTACATTACTAGAAAAGTTTAGATTTTTCTGTGCTTTGTGTGTATCCTGGACTGTGAAATTTGTTAAAATAACAAAATCTGTAATTTGAATAAATTAAAGAAGAAATAAGGTCCTTTGCAGAAATATTTCTCAGGTCATCAGGAATATGTTCATAAATAAAATGACTATACTTATAACTATACTTGCAGAATCCACAGTTTTAAGAATGTGGATTTATTTTCTTGTGTTCATTCTAAGCAATACATAATTTTCATTTTTCCATACATACATTTTTTTCTATTCCCCTGTAGTACTACACACTCTTTTATTTAAAATAACATTATTTATATTCATTCTATTGTGTTAGTTCATGCCTTTTATACTTTGTACAATTTCTATTTTTTTCAGAGATGAATGCAATCCAAGTGCATTCAATGTCAAAGAAGCTAAAGTCAATAAAGGTTCACAAAGATAGTTTACCTTCCTCCAAATATATCTAACCACTATCCTCCAGGAAATTGCTCCTTCAGTCTTGTTTCTTAACATGGAAATGACCCTGAGATTTTGAAGGCAGCAGATTTTTGTCATAACTTACCAAGATGGAAAGGTTAAGTCCTTAAAGGAATGGCAACCCCATATTTATCTGCCATCTGTCTAACTAAATTTTGTTGGACACTCTCTGGTTATCTTATTTGAGAGGAGAGTGGCTATGCTATCTCCTGAAACTGCTTCTAAGATATACATAAGGTGCATTCTATTTAGTGGAGGAAATATCCAGTGAGAAGCTAAGAGATACATTGGGATCTGTCTTTATTTCCTTACTACACTTAGACCATTTTCTCCTAGAACAAGCATTTATACTCATTATTTAACAAACATTTTTATGAATATATAGGCTTGTATCTAGATAGTGAGGATGATAGAAAGTTTAGATAAGGCACAGCCCTTGCTGTTATGGAATATACAGTCTATCAGAAAGATGTGACACATTTAAATAAATTTATGTCCAATTCAGCTCTGAAACCATCACCTCTTGGTTTCAGTATGATGGTTAACGTTAAGCTAATGACCCTGTGGATTCCTTTTATATCACATACAAGGTGGAAAATTAAGTCAAAAAGTACACTATTCTTGATAGAATAAAAAAGAACTCCAAAAATTAATTATTTGCTGGAGCAGTGAAAACATTTGTTAAAAACTCCATCCATTAGCATAAATAATCCATTCGTTGTCATCTATTTGATTGTCGTCCTGAGTCTTCATTAATATTTAGAGATATCTAACTGCATTTTTGATTGACTTAGGAAATAGTGAGAAAACTCATCAAGCAATTAAGGCATAATGCCATTTCAGGAAACATTGCAGAGGAGATTCCATGTTCCAGTATGGAACTGAACTAGATGCTCTCAGAGTTTCCTTTGAACTCTGACATTCTTTGTTGTATAGGAAGAATCAAAGAAAATATCGTGGAATGAAACAATAGAAACTGACTGAATGGTGATGTCATTGAAAGAAACAATAAATTCATAACTGGGCAGGTTTGGAACAAAATGTTAAATCAGTTTTCAGTGTACTGCAATTTCCATAGCAGCAGTACACCTAGATGGAGATAGTCTTAAGGAATATGGTGATTCCTGGTAGAAGTTTTAAAGATAGTGTTAGAGATATAGTTGGACCATCATCTGGACAATGGCATTTGTTGTAATTAATGTAATTTGTTGTAATGGGGATAAATGAGATGGGCAAGAGAAAATAGGGCTGAGTATGAAACAATGGAGAAGGCACACTTAAGGAGATGCAATGAGTATCAAGGGTGGGAATCCAAAAACAAATGTTGAGCGAGAAAAAAGAATATAATGTCTCTGAAATCAAAGAATGAGTAATCCAGATAGAAGGAGCTAATAGTGTCAGAGTAGAAAAGTTAAGGAAGGACAGTAACAACAACCAGAAGAACCACAAAAATATATTGCCTATGTGATTAAGAAGTCACTAATTACCTTTAAGGGAGCAATTTTAGTTGACAAATGGGAGCCACAGATGGCTGAATATCTAGAAGCATGAATAAAGTTTGGGAAGAAAGAGATTGTGGGAATGAGTGTACTACTGGAGATATGAGCCTTAACTTAGTAGGATTCTTTTTCCTTTGATACAAGGAAAAGAAGAGAGAATTTGTGATGAATATGAGAAATTTTGAGGTAGCTGAGAGAAAGGTAACTGAAGGAGCTCCCATCTGATGGTGTGAGTTTTCTAGTGTTGTAGGAGGTTAATAATACCAATCACAGGTACAAGGATGGGATTATGGTAGTTAGATGATAGAAGCAAAGTCTCTGTATGAGAAGTTAATTAGAATAAAGCAGTATTGCTGAGTAGCAGTGAGGGTCCAGATGAATTCATTACCTTAAATTTATAGAAGCATAAAAAACAAACTCCACAATCTGGTATTTAAAGCCCTTCACAATCTGGCTTCCAGCCTACCTAATCAGACTTATTGCTCATTACTCCCTTTCATGAACTCATTGTTTCAGCCAAACTGGCCTACTTTTTGATGCCCAAACTTGGCGCTTTCTCTACTGCTTCCTTACTGAAGCACAAACTATTCCACATGCCAGGAAACTCCCTCTTCATTTCCACCTCTTAGAATCTGTACCTTTCTTCAAGTTCCAGTTCACATATTGTCCCCTAAAATAAGCCTTTTCCTGATCCCTTATTTATTAGTGCTTGATACTACCTCTTCCTCATATTAAATTTATATATTTATTTACTTAAATATAGTATCCTTTCAGGAAAATGAGTGCTTCCTGAAAATAGAGACTAATTATTATATTATTGCTGTACTTTTAATGCCCAGAAAAATGGTTTCCAGGTAATAATAATAATAATAAATAGGCTAGTATTTATATAATATTTTAAGGTTCACAAAGCACTTTACAAATGTATGAAATTTTGATCTTTCTAACATCCCTGGGAGGTAGATATTATGTTCATTTTATAAATGAAAAAACTTAGCAAAGACAAGATTGCAGAGTTAAAACAGGGAGTCCCCTGAGCTCTCTCCCAAACCCCACCAAAGGACTTTAAAAATAACTCTAAACAAATTCTAGAGCACCAGAACCCACAAAAAGATGGAGTCAAACAAATGTCCAGCCCAAGACAACTTGGAAGGTCAGCAGGTCTATGGCACAAGGATGAGAGGGGAAGTCCAGTCCAGCTCAGGCTGAGTCAACACAGCCATGGCAAACCAGGAGAAGGTCTTGGGTGTAACTGAATCATCTGCAGGCAGCAGCAGTAGCTGCTTGTTAAGCCCTCTGCCCACAGACAGTAAGGGGGTTGAACAACTGGTGAGGAAATTACAGGAGATTTTTTTCCAGCAATGAGGCAGGACTCTCTTGCTTTGCCCATACTTGGATCTGGGTCCCAGTCCTGGGAGGCAGTCCTAGAGTGTGGAAGAACACTAGTATAACAGAGCTTGTGGCAGAAGTGGAGGACTCTTCACAGTTCCAGGGCAGAAAAGAGTTCTTGTGGTCATTCATGGACAAGAGCACAGGCCAAGAGAGTAGTAAACACCTCTCTCTAGATCATAGTACCTTTGGAGAAGTGAAAATTTTTTCAGTTCTCTAGAAATATCTCTGAAAATAACTGTGCAAAACCTCTGGAGCTTGGGACAGTGCACCCTCCACCCTGCACAAAGAACCCTACTTTAACAAAGAGTAAAAAGTCAAGAAATAGACTGGGAAAATGAGAAAAGAACAGGGGAAAAAAGTAAACTTCTGACCATAGAAAGTTGCTATGGTGACAAGAAAGATCAAAACATAGAGTTAGAAAAAGATAAAGTCAAAGCTCCTACATCCAAAGCCTCCAAGAAAAATAGAAATTTGTCTCTGGTCATGGGAGAGCTCAAAAAGGATTTTGAAATCAGGTAAGAGAGATAGAGGGGAAATCAGGAAGAGAAATGAGAATGATGTGAGAAAAATCAGGAAAAATGAGTCAACTGTTTTGTAAAGGAGACACACACACAAAAAACATACTAAAGAAAATAGCACCTTAGAAAACAGACTAGACTAAGTGATAAAAAAGGTCCAAAAAAGTCAATGAGTAGAAGAATGCCTTAAAACGCAGAATTGGCCAAATGGAAAAGGAGGTTCAAAAGCTCACTGAAGAAAATAATTCCTTAAAAATCAGAATGGAGCCAATGGAAACTAAGGATTGTATGAGAAATCAAGAAAAAAAATCAAAGAAAACCAAAAGATGAAAAAAAAATTAGAAGACAATGTGAACTATCTCATTAGAAAAAAAAAACTGACCTGGAAAAAATTCCAGGAGAGATAATTTAAAAATTATTGGACTCTCTGAAAGCCATGATCAAAAATAGAGCCTGATATAATCATTCAGGAAATTATCAAGAAAAACTGCCACGATTTGCCCCATGATTAGAAATAGGGGGTAAAATAGAAGTTACAAGAATTCACAGATCACCTCCTGAAAAAGATCCAAAAATGAAAATTACCAGAAATATTATAGACAAATCCCGGAATTCCCAGGTCAAGGAGAAAATATTATAGGGAGCCAGAAACAATTTAAGTGTCATGAAGTCACAGTCAGGATAGCACAAGATTTGAAAGCTTCTACATGAATGAATCAGAGAACTTGGAATATTATATTCCAGTGACTAAGGGAGCTAGGATCACAACCAAGAATTGCCTACCCAGCAAAACTGAATATAATCCTTCAGGAGAAAAATAGACATTCAATGAGACAGAGAACTTTCAGGCATTCTTGATGAAAAAAATTAGAGCTGAATAAAAAATTTGACTTTCAGATACAAACCTGAAGAGGATCATAAAAAGGTAAACAGGAAAGGAAAATCATAAAGGACTTAATAAGGTTCAACTGCTTAGATTCCTACTTGGGACAATGATATGTGTAACTCATAAGACCTTTTTCATCATTAGGGTAGTTAGAAGGAGTATATATATAAATATATATACACACAGAGGGCACAGGTATGAGTTGAATATGATGGCATGATATCTAAAAAATAAAATTAAGGGGTAAGAGAGAGGAATGTACCATGAGGTAGACTGGGGTAAATTATCTTATGTAAAAGAGAGCACCTCATAAGACTTTTACAGTGAAGAAGAAATTGGGTTAGAGGTAAGAAGGAGTGAGCAAATCTTACTCTCATCAGAATTAGCTCAAAGAAGGAATAACACACTCAACTGGGTAAAGAAATCTATTTTACCATACAGGAAAGTAGGATGGGAAGGGATCAGAGAAAGGGGTGGATGATAGAAGGGAGGACTGATTGGAGAAGGGAGTTGTCAGAAACAAAACACTTTTGAAAAGGAACAGGGTAAAAGGAGAGAAAATAGAATCAATGGGGAGGGATAGGCTGGAGCAAGATTCAGTTAGCAAGAGTAACTGTGAAAAAATTTTGAAGCAAGTTTTTTTTTTTTTCTGACAAAACCCTCATTTCTCAAACATATAATGAACTGAGTCATATTTATAAAAAATAAGAGCTATTCCACAACTGATAAAAGATCAAAAGATATGATCAGTTTTCAGATGAAGTAATCAGAACTATATATAGCTATATGAAAAAAAAATACTCTGATACTGTTGATTGGAAAAAGGCAAATTAAAACAATTCTGAGGTACTACCTCATACCTATTGTATTGGCTAATAGAATAGAAAAGATAAATTACAAATGTTGGAGGGCATGTGGGGAAAATGAGATATTAAGGCACTCCTGGTGGAGTTGTGACCTAATCGAACCATTCTGTAGAATAATTTGTAAATACACCCAAATGGCTATAAAAACATGAACACTCCATGACCTAGCAGTATCACTATTGTGGTCTGTATTCCAAAAAAGAAAAAAAAAAAAGGAAAGGGACCTTATGTACAAAAATCTTTATAGCAGCTCTTTTCTGGGGGCAAAGAAATTGAGGGGATGCCCATCAACTGGGGAATGACTGAACAAATTGTGGTATGTGATTAGGATGGAATATTATTATACTGTAAGAAATGAACAGGATGCTCTCAAAAAATGCCTGGGAAGATTTGCAAGGGATGATGCAAAGAACTGTGTACAAAGTAACAGCATTATTGTAAGATCATTATCTGTGTCTGACTTAGCTATTCTCAGCAATATATTGATCCAAGAAACTTCTGAAAGATTTATGATGAAAAACGTTATCCATCCCATGAGAAAGAACTGATGGTGTCTGAATACAGATTTAAGTATACCTTTTTTTCCACTTTCTTCTTTTTTCTTGAGTTATTTATCTGTTTTCTTTCACAACAAGTTATTATGGATATATTTCGCATGACAACACACTCATAATCCATATTGAAATGCTTTTCATATAAATGAGGAGTGGAATTGGAGAGGGAAAAAGAGAGAGAATTAGGAACCCAAAATTTTTAAAATGAATGTAAAAAATTGGTTTCACATGCAACAGGGAAAGATAAAATACTAAATAAGAAAAAATGCACAATATACACATATATGTACACATACTTATATACACACATATATGTACATGTGTGTACATGTATATGTATGTATATGAGTAAACTAAAGGAAACATAGGTTAAATGACTTGTCCAGAATCACACAGCTAAGTAGCTTAGCTCATCAGTAAACTTCTATAAAGCATATATTATGGGTCATGCACTGTGCTAAGAACTGAGGACACAGATGAAGGCAAAATAAAGTCCCTGTTTTTGTGAGTTCCTACACAATTTTGCAGTCAAATGGGAGAGAGAAATTATAACTAACCAAGTACAAACAAGGACAAATTTGAAACAATCAACAGAGAAAAGACACTAGAATTAAGAGAGATTTGGGAAAGCTTCCTTCTATAAGGTAAGATTTTAACTAACACTAATATCCAGAGAAGTCAAGAGATAGATAAGGGAGAGCATCACAGGCACAAGAGACAGGCAGTAAAAATGCCTGGATTTGGGAGATGGCACATCTTATTCAAGGAACAGTAAGGAGACCAATATCACTATTTTATAGAGGCTATGGTAGGAATGGAAGGTAGAAGAAAACTAAATAGACTGGGGGAATGAAGACAGGTATTTAAAGGATTTTGAAACCAAACAGGTTTTATAGTCACCCTGGAGGTGATAGGAGTCACTGACAGTGAACTAGTCAGTAAGCATTTGTTTTAAATATCTGTTATGTTCCAGGCTCTATACTAACCACTGGGGTTACAAAAAACAAAAACAGCAGAATGAAAAAGTGAAAGGTGAATGAATGGTGAAATGAATGAAAGAAACAGAATGAAAGGTGAAAAAAAGTAAGAAAAAGATAAAAGTGAAAAAAAAATTATTTGATCTGCGTTCAGAGTCCATCAATCCTTTATCTGGAAATGGATAGCATTTTTCTTTATGGGTTCTTTGTACTTGTTTTGGATCATTGTGTTGGTGAGAAAAGTTGAGTCATTCATAGTTGATCATAACACAATATTACTGATACTGTGTACAATGTTTTTGTGACTTGGCTCATTTTACTGTTCATACAACCTTTCCAGGTTTTTCTGAAATCAGTCTGTTCTTTACTTCTCATTGTACAATGTTATTCCATCATATGCATATATCACTATTTGTTCAGCCAATTAATGGACCTCCCTTCAGTTTCCAATTTTCGGCACCACAGAAAGGACTGCTACAAATATATGTCCTTTCTCTTTCTTTTATGATCTCTTTGGGATATGGATCTAGTAGAGGTATTGCTAGTAGAGAATCAAAGAGTATGCACAGTGTGGTTGCCCTTTGGGCATAGTTCCAAATTGCTCTCCAGGATAGTTGGATCAATTCACAACTCTACCAACAGTGCATTAATGTACCAGTTTTCCTGCGTCCTCTTCAACATTTATCATTTTTCCTTTTTTGTCTTATTAGCCAGTCTGATAAGTATGACGTGATCAGAATTGTTTGAATTTGCATTTTTCTCTGATAAAAAGCAATTTAGAGTACTTCTTATGCTTAGAGATAGTCTTGATTTTTTCATCTGAAAATTATCTATTCATATACTTTGACTATTTTTCAATGGAAGAGTGACTTGTACTCTTGTAAATTTGACTCATTTCTCTATATATTTGACAAATGATGCCTTTATCAGAAACACTTTCTATACAGGTTATTTCCCATATTCCAGCTTTCCTTCTAATCTTGGTTGCATTGGTTTTGTTCATACAAAATCTTCTTTAATTTATTATAATTAAAATAATCTATTTCATATTTTGTAACGATTTCTGTCTCTTGTGTGGTCATGAATTCTTCTTCTCCCTATAGATCTTACAGGTGGACTATTTCTTGCTCTTCTAATTTGTTTTGGTGTCACATTTTATGTCTAAATCAAGCAGAAGCTCTATCATATCTGACTTTTCTAATATTGTATTTGTCTCAGTTTCTTTCCTTTTTATTTTTTGGTTGGATTTGTCAAATTCTGAAAGGAGACAGTTGAGGTCCCCCATAAGTCTAGTTTTGCTTTCTATTTCTTGCATTTCACTTAACTTCTCTAAGAATTTGGATGCTATACCAAATACCAAATTTGGATGCTATACCAAATTTGGATGCTATATATTTATTATTGAAATTGCTTCATTGTCTATGTTACCTTTTAGCAAGCTATAGCTTCTTTCCTTATCTCTTTTAATTTGTTCCGCTTTTGCTTTTATTTTGTCTGAGATCAGAATTGCTACCTCTACTTTTTTTTTTATTTCACCTGTATCATGTTATATTCTACTACATCCTTTGACCTTTACTCTGTGTGTGGCTGTGCTTATAAACAAACATGCTGTAGAACTCAGTTTTTTTATCCATTCTTCTTTCCATGTGCATTTTATGAGAGAGTTCATCTCATTCACACAACAGTTATGATTACTACCTGTGTGTTTCCCTCCATCATGTTTTTCATCCTGTCTCCTCTCCTTTCACCCTTTCCCTCCATGCCAGAATTTTACTTTTGCCTACCATCTCCCCTGATCTGCCTTCCCTTCTGTCATTCCCCTCATCCCTTTTCTTGATTTCCTCCCCCTTTACATCCCTATTGGGTAAGATAGATTTCTATGTTCAAATACTTTTGTATATGATTCCCTCTTTGAACCTAAACTGATGAGAGTAAGGTTCAAGTAGTGCTTGTGACTCACCCTCCCAATGAAATAGGTCTGTTGTGCCTCTTCAAGTGAAATAATTTACCCCTTTCTATTTCTCTATTCCTTCTTCACACATTGTGCTCTTTCTTATCCCTTAAGTAAGTTTTTCTTATGTCATTCTCTCTCTCTCTCTCTCTCTCTCTCTCTCTCTCTCTTTCTGTATATATATATATATATATATATATATATATATATATATATATATATATATATGTATGTATGTAGATATATATGCCATATATTCGTTTTGACCCCATCATGGTACATGGTAGAAGATATTGTTTTATTGCCAATTTCCACCTGACTGCTTTCTATTTTTCCCAATGATATTTTTTTTTGCAATAAATGAATTCTTTTTCCCAAATCTTAAATCTTTACCCTTGTCAAATGCAAGATTACTGCATTGTAAATAATGTAGTATAAAATATGTTATGTCTGCTCTGCTCCACTGACCTACCTTTTTTTTTTTTTTTAGCCAGTACTAGACAGTTGAGATAATTGCTGCCTTACAATATTGTTTAAGATCTGGTAAGGCTAAACTTCCTTCCTTTACATAGTTTTTTTTTTACTAGTTCCTTGATTTTTTGCTGCTCCAAATGAATTTTATTTTTGAATTGAGTGAAAATGATTTTGTAGGTAGTTTAATTGGTATGCTTTGAATATGAAAATTAATTCAGGTAAAATTATCATTTTTAGTATATTGGCCCTACCAACTCATGAACAATTAATATTTATCCAATTATTTAAATCTGGTTTCATTTTCATTTCTATTTTTTTGTCATTTTGTTCATATAATTTTAGGTTTCTTTTGGTGGGTAAACTTCCATCTATTTTATACTGTGTAGAGCAGGGGTGGAAAGCATGTGACCTTGAGGCCATATGTGGGCTTCTAGGTCCTCAAGTGTGACCCTTTTACTGAATCCAAACTTCACAGAATAAATACCCTTAATAAAAGGGTTTGTTCTGTAAAATTTGGATTCAATCAAAAGGTTTTAACCAATGACCTAGAAGGCCACATGTGACCTCAAGGTCACAGGTTCCCCATCCCCTCTATAGTTGTTTTAAATAGGCTATCTCTTGCTATGTTTTTTTGCCGGGTTTTGTTTGTGATATATAGGAATGTTGTTGATTTACTTGAATTTACTTTATATCTTGCTATATGACTAAAAACTCTTAATTATTTCAACTAATTTTTTTATTTGAGTCTTTGAGATCTTCCAAGTATATCATCATATCATCTTCAAAATGAGGTCATTTTGTTATGTTATTCCTTCTTCTGAGTCCTTCTGTTTCTTTTTCTGTGTTTATTGTTATTGTTAGAATTTCCAGCATAATACTGAGTAATATCGGTGACCGTGGGAATCCTTGTTTCGTGATCTTACTGGGAAAGCTTCTAACTTGTCTCCATTCTAAGTAATACTTGCTGATAGTTTTAGGTTTTAAAAATCAATTTCAGGAAAAGTACATTATACACTTTCTTATATACTATGGTTAATGTGTGCGTGTATTGAAGTGTTTTTTTTATATATAAATAAGTGTTGTACTTAACCAAAAACTTTTTTTGCTTCTATTGATATAATCACCTTGTGTTTAACTTTTAATATTAATTTTATCACATATATGTCTGTGTGTTTCGGTGTGGGTGTACAGACATCCACACCCATACATGCAATTAAAATTTCTGGTCATTCAAATGTCAGTGAAAATTCACAGATTAGACTATAACATAATGCCAGTATCTTAGAATTAGGTGGCATTTCAGAAGTTAATTCATTGAACCTTTACATGAATTAAATTCTATTGTCATGCCCATAATTATCAGAAAGCCATTCCTTATTTCAACCCTTAATCTGCTGCTTTGTAATTTGCCTCTATTGCCATCTGGTGTCAAGTAGAGCAGATTTCATCCTTCTGGGCAATAGCCCTTCAAGTAATTGATGATAGCTAGCCTATCTTTGAGTCTTGTGTTGTCCAAAATAAACATTCCTGTTTCTCTAACTGAACTTCCTTGACATGAACTCAAAACCCTTCTCCATTTTAATGGCCTTTCTTTTTATACTCTCCAGGTAATGCATGTCCTTCCTAAAATTAGCATTGTGCAATACTCCAGATGAGGTCTGACAAGGGCAACATATGGCAGAGCTATAATTTCTACTAACCTAGATGCTCTGACTCTCCTGACACAGACTAAGCCTACATTAGCTTTCTTAGACACCATCTTACATGGCAGATGCATATAGAATCTGAAGCTCATTAAAACCCTAGATCTTCATAAGGACTAATAATGTCCCTTATCTTATACCAGTGAAAACTGTATTGAAGTAAAATATAATATTTTCCATTCATGTTTGTCTAATTCCTTCTTCTTTGATTTAACTCAGTATTCTAGCAAGTTGGGATCCTTTTTGAAATTTTGACTTTATCATCCCTTTGTAGCCTGCTTCTCCCAGATTTCTGCATCTGACAATTTAATAAGCATAACATTCATATATATATATATATATATATATATGTGTGTGTGTGTGTGTGTGTGTGCATGTATATATGTGTATATATGTATGCATATATACACATACATATTATATATTATAATAACATATTATATATATTATATATACGTTTTCAAAGACACTGATTAAAATGTTCAACAGCAAGGGACCAAACAGATACCTCTGGAATATTTCACTGGAAACCTGTTTCAAAGTCAACACAGCTACATTAATGAATTCTAATCCCATTGTCCCCTTCAAATATGTTTTGATTCACACATTTTGCTTGTATATCATTCAATTAGCATTTACAAAGTTCCTACTGAAGCCAGGCACCATACTAATCTATAGTATATTCTAATGTATTCCCTTCTCCCCTCAAGAGTTATATACAATATAATAAAGTGCTGGTATAAAAATAAACAAGGGAGTGTATTTTAAAGGAGGAAAAAGTTAAGCAAAATTAATTAGGCTAATTTTTTTGCAATGTTCTAAACCCAGCGTCTCATTTTTACAAACAGATATGGGGAGATATGTTCTCTTATTTCTTCCTTGGGACCATATTTGGTTATTATTATTTCAAAACATTGCGTTTCTTTTGTTTTGTGTTTTGTTTCTTTCATTTATATTAATTTCATTTTGTATATTATTTTTGTGGTTCTACTTATTTCATTTAGCATCAATTCGTGTAAATCATCCCATGATTCTCTATATTCATCCTATTCATACAATAGTTCATTACATTTTCTTAATCTACCAACTATACTGACATCTAGTTCATAGCTTTCCTTGCTTTCCACTGGCATGATGATAATAATAAACCATTTAAAATGTGTTTCAATATATGTAAATGTCTAAAAATATCATCTCATTTGGTCCTCACAACAACTAGGTAGGTGCTATTATTATCCCCATTTACAAATAAGAAAATAGAACAGAAAAATTTTTTAAATGACATAATAAAACTGGTACCTAAACTTTAAAAAAAAATCAAATAATTTAGTGCTTGGTTGATGGGACCAAAAAAGAAAGAGGAAAATCTAATTACTAGTATCAAAAAAAATTAAGGGGCATCTAGGTGGTGTAGTGGATAAAGCAGTGGTCCTGCAGTCGGAGTACCTGAGTTCAAAACTGGCTTCAAACTCCTGATACTTACTAACTGTGTGACCCTGGCCAAATCAATTAACCCTGATTGCCTTATCAGAAAAAAAGCAAAGAAAATAAAAAGGTGAATTAATAAGCAAAAAGAAAAAAAAAGCAATTATTAGGAGCTGTTTTGCTCAACTATATGCCTAGATACATATAAAATGCAAAATGACAATTTAAATGACAGTGATTAATATTATATATATATTTAATATACACACACATATATTCTCAGATAAATAGAATAATCAAATAATTCTATCTTAGAAAAAAATTAGCAAGCCACAAATTAACTCCTAAAGAAAAAAACTCAAGAATGAGATGGTTTTTACAAGTAAATTGTATTAAACATTTGAAGAGCAATTAAGTCTAATACTACATAAACTACTTGGAAAACAGGTATAGAAAGCATACTACTAAATTCCTTCTATAACATCCACATATCTTGATAAAGAAATGAGGGAGATTAAAAACAGAGAACGAAAATTGTTGCAGAATGTTTTAGTGATTATCAATGTACAATAAATTAAAGTGCCTGCAAGGAGATTACAGCAACGTATCTACCCAGATCATGCACTATGCCTGTTGGAATGCTGGACTTGCTCACTATTAAGAAAACAGTAAGCACGCGTGACTACACAAGAAGGAAAGCAGCACAAATCATGATCATTTCGGTAGATACAGAAATAAGCTTCTAGCATTCCTGTATAAAATACTAGAAATCAGAGACATAAAAACAGCTTTCCTTAAAAGGTCAAGTAATATCTATCTAAAACCAAGAGCAAGCATTAGGAGTAATGAGAAAAAGCTAGACATCTTTCCAATAAGATTAGAGGTGAGACAATGATTTCTATTATCACAATTAGTATTCAATATTTTACTAAAAGTGCTATTATGAGCAATGACAAGAAACATAAATTGAAGGAATAAACACGGGCGAAAAAGAAACAAAACCATTACTTTTTAAAGATAATATGGTCGTTTACTTGGGTAATCCTGGAGAGTCAAATAAGAAAAATTGTTGAAATAATAATTTTGGCAAAGTAGCAGTATCTAAAATAAATGAAGATAAATCATTAACATTTCTGTATTTTGCCAATAAAACTCACCAAGAAGAGGTCAATAAACTCTATTTAAATTAACTAGAAACAGAATAATATACTTGGGAATCTACCTGCCAAGACATACTCAGGAACTTTGTGAACACAATGATAAAACATTCTTCACACACAAATAGAGACAGATCTAAATAATTGGAAAAATATTCATTACTATAGGAACATCTGAGTCAATGTAATACAAAAGTTAATGCTACATAATTTAGTTATTTTTTAGTATTTCAAACCACCAAAGAATTACTTCATAGAGCTAGAAAAAAATAATAAAAATCATGTATAGAAACAAAAGATCAATAATGTCAAGGAAATCAATGAAAAAAAAGGGAAGGGGTCCTAGCAAATTTCAAACTATACTACAAAGCTGCAATTATCAAAACAATTTGTTACTTCATAAAAATAGAGGTTGATCATGAGTGCAGGTTATATATATATACATATATACAGATACATATATATATGTATATTTGTGTGTATATATCTATACATAATATAAATATAATGAATATAATATAAAGAAACAAATGAGGGCAGTAATGTAGTCTTTGAAACCCAAAATTCCTGGGTTTGGGGGGTATCTCCCCATTTTTCTTCTTATCAGAATTGTTTCTCTTAGTACCTTCCAGATATCATTCATGAGGATCTCAATGACATTAAATGACATTTGGATGAATTGTTATAAAAGGTATTGTGTAGAATAAATACAAATGGAAAAGAGGTCTGGTGGTCATGGATTAAGTGAGAGTTATAACAGACTAATTGTTGTATCAATAACTCCCAAATCTCTAAAGACAAATAGGAAGATCTCTAGTGTGTTTAATAGTTTTTCAATGGAGTATTCAAAGAAAAGCATATTTAAGAGTTACACAGAATGTAAAGTTATGAATGACTTGCCAGTTGGACTGGTGGATGGAGTAGCCATATCAATAAAAGCATGGATGCTTTGAAATGTAAAGTAGGACTTTCGAAATTATTGTCTCTTGCCTATGTTAATTTAAATAATTGAGGGCATTTTTATCTAAGAGATTTGCCATCTGATGAGTTATTGAAACCTAGGGTAGTGCCAGTGCAATATTCACAACACCTACAGCAGCCATGAATACCCTGGCACAATTCTGAATTGCTAAATACAACAGACTCTACACATGGAAGACAGAAGCAAAACATTTATTCAGACACCAGAAAGCCAAATCCATCATAGTAACAAAAATCTATATACAATAACAATGCAGAGGACAGCACCATCCCCAAGCCTTCCTCCTGATAGGCTTCCCACAAACCAGCTCCATTAAATAAATCTCAAGCAGGCTTCTCTTAAACAAAATGCCCTCCCTACAGTCATAGCCAGCTGCAAGCTTGCCTTCATCCTTCAGTTCCCTCTGCTCTCTCACTAGTTTCCTATAAGTTCTGCTGGATCTCTGCCTCTTTCTGTTCTATCCATTCAACCAAGTTTCTCCCACCACAGGCTCCATATGATTCAGACTCATGTAACTCAGGCTTCCATATTGGCCTACTAATGAATAAGAAAGATCTCCTCCTTTTAATTACCAAGGAACCTAGTGAGAATAGCTGGAGATGCTTTGGTGATGATTCCATAAACCTTCCCACAGAGAACTGGAAGGAGAAAATCCCCCATGAAGAAATTGTTATTATGAAATTTCTTGCCTACTTTTGCAGATATTCAAGAGTAATACTAAATCTCATTACTTGATTTTGCATTTTGTAGCTGAAATTCTTGTATTTCCCAGTAATGGGCACAATCTTAATTAAGGACTTTATAGTTTCTTCTTAATAATTTTTAAATCAAGAAATATAAATTTTTATTTAAGGAAAAGCACCAACCAAGATCTCTAATTCTAAATAGCTTACAAATTGAGTCAAAAGAATTAGTAAAAGGAATTTAGAATTTAAAATTTTTTAAATGTTATTTTGAAAGATTCATTGTGGAGAGAATATATGTCTTGATGTCAGGAGTGATATGGATTTAAGTCCTGCCTTTAACCCTTATGAGCTGTGGGACTACGAACAAATCATTTAACTCCTGTGACCATGAAACAATTGTCTAAATTTTATCCACTGTCATAGATAGGTTGTGATCCACTCGTGTTCCTCAGCTTTGCTAGGTTCATCACTCTCTCATGCTTATGTTGCAGTATGTTGTTTTGAGTTCCAGTTTAAGTCTAATTAATCACATCAACTTCTCTATTCACCTCCTTGTCCTCTCTGTGGGTATGTTCTCACACAAACAAAATAAAATAACCTTGTGGGACTAACACAATATTATCTAATGATGTTTACCATGGGGTCTCAAACCCATTGGAGAGTTAAGAGAATGTCTACCCCAAGTATGTAAAGACTTCCCCTGGTGGAATGGGTGGATGAGAACAATTTGTTCCAATGGCCATGAAGACAGCTGAAGCAGGAGATGTGAAGCACTCAGAGCTTGGTCAGACACTGAAGACACCAGGGTCATCCACTTCATCCTGAGTCATCACCAGTTATCTTGATTTTGTCTTGCCACTCAACTATGATGACTCTGGAGGTGAGGCTAACGACTTCGTGCAACTCTGCCTCACTTAAATCCAATTTGTGCATGAATCAAAAGATATCACCCATACCATTAGTGATTACTAAAATAAAAAAAAAATGGGGGAGGAGAGGTAGGATGGATTATATGGATTGTCTGTGCCTAATCTGTGGTAGAGCATTCTGAGATCCTATCGATCTGATCAGTCACAGTCGGACACATTGAAACTTGACTTTATCATGGTGATGTCATTTTGATACTCTTTGAGAACAAAAGACACCAACCAATCTAATGATGACTGAGATAGAATCCAAGAAAAATATAATTTTTTTGATGGGATCTTTCTTGTACTTACATTGGTATTAATTGGCTAATGATTCTAAAATGGTAATATCCCAAAGGGGTTATAACATTCTAAATGCCACTGTGGCTTTCTTTCCAAGTAGTATGTTACATGTAATATGGTGTTCATGGGAGTACTTTTAGTACATGTTAACATATTATTATTAACATTATTAGTATTTTTAATAATATAATTAATTAATATTATTAACATTATTAATATTAACAGCATATTGTTATTAACATAACATAAATGGAGAATTTTGACTCTCAGCAGAATTGTTTATCCGAATCCAAAAGCAAATGTTGACATTGTTACTAAATATTTTTATCTACAGGTTATTATACAGTCTCGAATACTATTTCATCTAATGTCCAAAAATATGGCTACATAATCTTTTTTTTTCCTACTCAGACCAATGATTTCATCCATATGGGGAATGGCCAATGTGGAAATTTACTCTACTGAAGGAGATCATCATTTGGTCTGTAATTATGTTCTCTTGTTGTTTAGCATTTTGGTTTTGCCCAATTACATGTAAAAACAATTTTAATGTTCACTTCTAAAACTTTGAGTTCCAAATACTCTTTCTTCCTCACTCCCCACCCCCTTCATTGAGAAGAGAGCAATTCAATATACATGTGTAGTTATGCAAAATATATTTTGATAGTCATATTGTAAAAGAAAACATAGACAACAAAACTGAAGAAAAATAAAGTAAAAAAAAAAGTATGCTTCAAACTCTTTTAAGACACCAACAGTTCTTTCTCTGGCAATAGATAGCATTTTTCATCATACATCCTTAAAAATTGTCTTGGATTATTGTGTTGTTGAGAATAGCTAAGGCTAATCATTGTAACAATATTGCTGTTACTTTGTACATAGTGCAGGTCACTTTGCATCATGCTGGGTGAGTCTTCCCAGATTTTTCTGAGAGCATCCTTCTCATTATTTCATACAGCATAATACTATTCCACCATAATCATATACCATAGTCTATTTAGCCATTCCATAATTGATGAACATCCCATCAACCTCTAGTTCTTTACCCCTAGAAAAGAGCTGCTACAAATAATTTTCTACATATAGGTCCTTTTCCTGTTTTTTATCACTTTTGGGATATAGGTCTGGTGATAATATTGCTAGATCAAGCAATAAGCATGGCTTTGTGATCCTTTGGGTATTGTTCTAAATGGCTATAGAGAATGGTTGAATCAGTTTACAACTCCACCAACACTGCATTAAAGCCTCATTTTTTCCCACATTCACTCCAACATTCATCATTTATCTCTTCTGTCCCATTAGTCAATCTAATATGTGTGAGGTGGTAGCTTAGAATTGTTTTAATTTGTATTTCTCTAATCATTGATGAGTTAGAGTATTTTTTCATATGGCTATGGGTAGCTTTGATTACTTCATCTGAAAAGTGATTATGTCTTTTGATCATATATCAGTTGGGCAGTGGCTCTTAATTTTTATAAATTCATCTAAAGTCTCTGTATGTTCCAAAAATGAGGTCTTTATCAGAGAAACTTGCTTCAAAAATTTTTCAGTCACTATTGCTAACTGTATTTCCCTCCATCCTACCTCTCCTCCCCCATTTTTTTTTATTTTAGTAATCACTAAATAGTAATTGTTACTCTTTAACCCAGGGACCCTGATGGTCTTCCCCTCCCAGTTTGATTTTTCTTTTTTATTAAAGGGGCCATCCCTTGAGTAATTACTTAAAGAAGGGTATTCATTGAATGGGTGTATCTCACTCAAAGTGAGAATGTGTTAAGACCTTAGCCTGAAAGGGCCAAGGTTTCACACTGCATCCTGGACCATCTCCAGTCATCCTGATGAATATCAGACCACGAGACCCAGATGACTCAGGAGAAGAAAGTGAGGTTGGTGACCTCGCACAGCCCTCCCTCTCTCCAAAGTCAGCTGCAAATCAGGTCATCATCTTGAGGTCATGGTCCTCTTCGAGAATGGACAAACACTACAATCTCTCCCCCCATTTATTCTATTCTCTGTTTCCTCTCACCTTGTCTCTCCTCAAAAGTGTTTTGTTTCTGACTACTCCTTCCCCAATATGCCCTCCCTTCTATCACCACTACCCCTTCTCTTGTCCCCTTCCCCTCTACTTTCCTGTAGGGTAAGATAGATTTCTATACCCTATTGCATATGCATGCTTGTTTTTCTATTTGAGCCATTACCGATGAGAGTAAGGTTCACTCATTCCCACTCATTTCTCTCCTTTTCTCCTCCATTGTAAAAGCTTGTCTTGATTCTTTTATGCAAAATAATTTGCACCATTTTAGCTCTTCCTTTCTCTTTCTCCCACTACATTCCTCTCTCACCCCTCAATTTAATTTTTTACATCATCCCTTCAAATTCAACTCACAACCATGCCCTCTATCTATCTATCTATCTATCTATCTATCTATCTATCTATCTATCTATCTATCTACTCTAATTACCTTTAATGACAAAAGTCTTATTAGTTACAAATGTCATCTTCCCATGTAGGAATGTAAACAGTTTAACCTTATTAAATCCTTTCTGATTTCCCTTTCCTATTTATCTCTTTATGCATCTCTTGTATTTGAAAGTAAAATTTTCTATTCAGTTATGGTATTTCCATTAAGAATGCTTGAAAATCTTCTATCTCACTGAATGTCTATTTTTTTTTCCTGAAGGATTATACTCAGTTTTGCTGGGTAGGTCAGTGATGGATTTGCTGGTGCCTGGTCTATGTTGACATGGTCTGCACTGCACTGCATTCCTCTCTCACCCTGCTATATCAAACCTTTCTTGCTGACCTTCCAAGTTGTCTTGTGCTGGAAACTTGTTTCTCTCTGATCTTTTGTGGGTTCTGATGCTCTAAAATTTGTTTAGAGTAAGTTTTAAAGGTATTTGGAGAGTTCAGGTGAGTCCCTGCCTTTACTTCACCATATTGGCCTAGTCTACTTTTTAACGACTTGTTTTCTTCAATTTTTGTCCTTCCTTTTTCAAACTTTTGACTGTCTTTTGCATACTTCTCATTTCTTTTCCTCCTTTTCCTTCTATCTCTCTTATTTGACTTTTAAAATTTTTCTTGAGCTCTTCCAACAAGGCTTTTGGGGTTTGAGACCAAGTCATATTCCCCTTTGAGGTGTCAGATGTAGTTATGTTAACAATGTTGTCCTTTTCTGAGTTTGTGTTTTGCTCTTTCCTGTCACCATAGTAGTTTTCAGTGGTCACTTTTCATTTTTGCTTCTTGCTCAACTTGTCTGCCTATTTCCTGGCTTTTAAATTTGAGTTCTCCTACTGGAACACTGTGGGGGGTGGCACTCTTCTAAGCTTCTTTTGCTAGAGGCCAGGTCTCTGGTCACTGGTTTTGTGTGCTGGGGCCTCAGGTGCTGGCAACTGGAGGTTGTAGAGGCCTAACAGCTTACCTGTTGCTCAGCTGCTGGTTTCTGGGATGTGCTGAGACCAGGTGCAGTTTTTCTGTGTTTCACCAGGTTGTGCTAAGGCACAGGGAGGTTCAGCTGCTGGAGGAGGCCTGCCTGCATGGAGCTTTGCTGAAGAATGGGGAGGTTTGCTGCTGTGTGATGCCTACATGGCTGTGGCTGCAGTGAAACACCTGCAGTGGCACATCTGGTCTTTCTCTGAGCTGGAATCTACAGATTCTCCTGGCCATGTTAAGTCAAACTGGGGTTTCTGATGTTGCTTGTCCAGTCCACCACTCTGAGGCTCAGTATCTTCCAATGGCTTGCTGAGGTGGGACTTGTTTCTGGCTTGCTTGGGTGCCTCCCATTCTGTAATTCATTCCCCTTTTACCCAAGTGATATGAACCTCTCTTTATGATCCTCCAAGCTTCCCTGGCTAAAAGACTGCTGCCTCACATTTTTCCACTGGCTCTGCTGTTCCAGGCTTTTCCTGGGACACTATTATCTGGTTTTTCAGAAGTCAGTAAAGGAGAGTGAGCCCAATTTACTGCTTACCTCACCATCTTGGCTCCCAGAAATCCCCCAATTCTGATTTCCAATGAGTCATTTTCATCCTTAAGATTCTGGATCTCCTTTTCTAATTGGTCGACTTTCTTTTTGTGATTTTATTATTTTGTGATTTTGTGATTTTATTTTTGTGATTTTATTTATTTATCTATTTGTGATTTTATTGTTTTTCCTGGATTGATTATTTTTTTAGTTTTGCCTCAATCACTTTCATTTGATTTTTAAAATCCTTCTAAAGTTCTTTTATGAATTCCTTTCAGACAGGTGACCATTTGACATTACTCTCCGGGCTTAGGAGTGGGTTTCTTTGCTTCAGTATCCTCTTCTGAAGATGAAAATCTTCTCTATTCCCATAGTAACCCTTGATGCTTTCTTGTTTGCTTCTGCATTAAAAAAAAAAAAATCAATTACTTTTTTTAATCAGTTCTAGTTCTGGATTATAGGAAGATGGTAATGATTCTGACCTCAAATCCTTCTGTTCTGCCCTCTGGCTGGCAACCTAAGCTGAGACCTCCAACATCCTCTAAGTGCCCACAGTCAGCAGTGTCCCATAATCCCCGCTCCTGCATTTATTAGGTATGTGCTGATTCCTTTATGCCCTGCCACTAAATTTCTGTAGCAAAACTGGGTCTGGCATTCCATGTCAGAAGAGGTTTCCTCAATCTTCCCCAGCTCAGATGCCAAACTCCCCTCATTATCCCCAGAGTAAAAGTTCTTGTAACTAGGGCTAAGGCAGCTTCCCAACCTAGCTAACCCAATAACTTGCCATTTATTGTTTAAGCACATCCGGGACACAGCCTGGAGATGTTTACTCTTCATTGGAACTAAACTTCATCCTGAGATTTTTCTTCACTTCTTCTTTGATTGTCCTAGGAAGGCCCCTGTTCTGCCACTTACTCTTACTTATTTTTAGCACTCCGTATTTGCCCTATTTCATGTATTTTGTAGGGATAAATCTTGAAAGCTTGGAATTTTCTGACCTATTCTACCATCTTCCCAGAATTCTCTCTTCAATTCTAATTATTAATGAATTATTTTCTTCAGTTAGCTTTTGTGCTTCCTTTTTCATTTGGCCAATTCTAATTTTTGAGAAGTATTTTTCTTCAATGAATATTTGTGCCTCTTTTTCATTTGCTTTTTTTTTTGTTTCTCTTTTACCATTTGGTCTCATCTTTTTTTAATCACTCATCATTTCCTTTATTTGTACAAAATAGTGAATAATCATCTTCTGGCTGGGAAAAAAATGGTGGTTTAGGGTTTAAACAAGGTTTGGAACTAGCAGCCTGTTTGGGTTTGAATTCAGCAGACTTGGAGTCAGTAGGCTTAGCAACCTTAGAATCAATGTGCTTTGTGTCCTTGACTGCCTTAGGTTCGAACTTAGCAGTCTTGGAATCAGACTTGGTGACCTTGGCATCAGACTTGGAGGCCTTGGGGCCAGATTTGGTAGCCTTGGAATTGGACTTACTGAACTTGGTGGCAGAGTTGGTGTAAGTGGGTTTGGCAACCTTGGGGTCAGTGGGCTTGCCAACCTGGGGTCCTGTGGTTCTGGCAACCTTAGAGTCAAGCTTCATGATTTTGGGGCCTAGACATTTGATGCCGACCTTGGAGCCTGGATGCTTTGTGGCCATCTTGTGACCAGCACACCAGACACAAATCTTGGGCATCTTGGGGCTGAGGAGCTTGGCCTTGGAGGCCTTGTTGCTCAGGGCATTGGTGGTCTCTGCTTGGGCCTTGATGACTTTGGCATTGTTGGCCTTCATCTTCTTCAACTCTTTCTTGCTGTGTTTTTTGGCAAAGTGTATGTTTCTCAGAAACTTGGAGTGAACCCCTTTCAGACACTAGTATCTTTGTATCCTAGGTTTCTTGATTCCATTTCTGTGCCATTTTCATGATTGGTTGTGATGGTATGGTTCTTAGACTTAGCCATTTTTATACCACAGCATGCGCTAACAGGTACTACAACCAGAAAAGGCCAAACCAGAGAGAGAAAAAAAGCCCTAGTCTGTTTTTTAAGGTATTATCTTCTTCCATATTTTTGAGTATCTCCTTTATCTGGCTATTAACTAATTTTTCATGATTATCTTGTATCATTCTCATTTCTCTTACTAATTCTTCTTTTACTTACTTGATTTTCAAAGTCTTTTTGAACCCTCCTGTGGCCTAGTACCATTTCATATTTTTTTCTTGGAGGCTTTGGATATAGGAGATAATTTCTTTATCTTCTCCTGAGTGTGCACTTTGATATTTCTTGTCCCCACAATAGCTTCTAATGTCAATTTTTTTTATTTGTTCACTTTTCCACTCTATTTCTTGACTTCCCACTCTTTGTTAAAGTGGGGCTATGTTTCCAGGATGAAGTGTACACTGTCCCACACTTCAGGGTCTTTGTGTGGCTGTTTCCAGAGATATTTCTACAGCCTTCTAAGTTTTCAGTTATTCCAAGGTGATATGATCTAAGGAGAGGTGTTTACTACTCTCTTGGACTGTGCTCTGGTCTGTGAGTGACTACAAGTACTCTTTTCTGCCCTGAAAATATGAGAAGGGTCTCCTCTCCAATGCTGCCACAAACTCTGCTAGGCTAGTGCTCCTCCTTGACCTGAGACTGCTATCCAGGAATGAGACCAGGATCTGAGTATGGGCAAAGCAACATAGTCCTAACAAAGAGATCCTTCTGATGAGTTATTTGATCTCCTTGCTGTTGGTGGGTTGAGAGCTCTGTAAGCAGGAGTTGCTGCCACTGCCATGGCTGCTGCTACTACTACGTGCTGCTACCACCTGCTACTGCTTCAGTATCTCCTGAGGCCTGCTCCTGGTCTGTTGGGACTGGGTCTTTTCTGGCAAAGCCTGTGGTGAACTGTGTTCCATTCTTACACAGATATGACTGACCTTTCCTGCTGATCTTCTAAGTAGCCATTGACTGGAAAATCATTTCACCTGTTCCTTTGTGGATTCTGCCACTCCAAGAATTGTTTCATGGCATCATTTAAATGTGTTCAGAGGGGTTTTGGGGAGAACTCAGGTGAGTGGCTGCCTTTTCTCCATCATCTTGGCTCCTCAGTAGTATGACTTGAAACTCTTTCTGAGTTTTGCACTCGGCCTCACCTTACTGACTCTTAAACTGGCACATGGAAAAGCTACCTTTATAAAATGTTTCCATGGATAAGAAAGCATCAAATTCAGTCCATTAATTGTATTTCAATACTCATATTGAGAACATAATATATGCAGAATTTTAAGTCTTCGTTATGTTAAGTAATAGGGGAAAAAAACTTATCTTACCAAACCCAGTCTTCCCATATCTTGTCAAAATCAATACAATTATGAATAAAAATGAAGTGTCTAGAAAATACACTCTAGGGTTGGTATTTCAGATAATAGGAAATAACAACAATAGCTAACATACAGAGCTTTAATGTTTACAAAGTGCTTTACATATTACTGTTTCTTGATCTTCACAACAACTTTACAACTTTAATAGGAAAGTTATTATTCCTACCCTTTTAACAGTTTATTATCTGGTTTAATCAGACCTTCTTAAATAGAATATTTTACAGAGAGATATAATCAATTATACAGTTAAGATGTGGGGAAACTTGGACCTGTCCAGGAAGATTTAGGAGACTAAAATAAATAAGGATATTAGAAACAAAAGGGAATAGCAGTTTATGCTTGTGTAAAATCATAGCATGTCTGAGCTTTAACTATTGTGTGCAATCAATCCTATGCTCTACACACTCCTCAAGAAATGCCTAACATAGCTGGAAAAGGTCCAGAGAAGAATAACTAAAAGAATCAAGCTGATGGATGAGTTTCTCTATGAGGCCAGACTAAAAAAATTAGGACTCTTCCATCTGGGGAAAAAAAAAAGTTGAAAAGAGATGAGATCAAACTCTAGACAATCAGGTGACTAACATAGATTTCTTGCTGAAACACTAGAACTTGATAGAGGTAACTTTAGGACAAAGTATGTCTTTATCTGGTGAATAGCAATCATAGGAATTTATAACACTTAGAATCTAAACCTATCAAGAACATGTGGTTATAGAGGCACAAAAGATATTGTAGCCAAAATGATGGGATCAAAGGTCACTCTCTGTCGCTTCAAACAGGACCACTATTCTTTTTTACTGTTTCATTCTGTGAATTATAGCAACAATTAAGATATAGTCAACAGCCTTATTTGGGAGCAAAGGATAACAATAAGTCATATATAGTTTTATGTTTCCAAGTTTATAAATAAAGTCAGGATGGTTTCTAAATTGAGAAAATAGACTACAAAGTTGTTTTTTTATTTATTCACTTTTATTCCAAACCTGAGATTTCTTCAAAGTGAGCAACCCTTTCTATGAAAATTCTCTCTACGAGAAGTAGTTCAACAATTTTTGTGTGTGTGCGTGTGTGTGACTTCACTTCTTAGAAAGTTAGTGTGTGTCAGAGACAAAACTTAAATACAAGTCTTGCTGATTTCAATGTCTGCACTCTATCCATTATTCTATGTTGTATCATAGTATATGATAAGTTATAGATTTAGATTAAGATATAGGTAAGATATAGATTTTTTTTTTTTTTAAGTCCATGACCCTACTCGAGTTATCATTTTTTTGGTTCAAGTAACTTAGCTAGGTGGCAGTATAGAGTGCTGGACCTACAGTCAAGAAGACCTGTTTTCAATTTCCACTTTTACATTTCTTAGCTGTATGATCTCAGGTCAGTCACTTTACTTTTCAGTTTCACTTTTATCATCTGCAAAATAACTCTGAGGGTTTTTTTTTTTGAGAATAGAATGAAAGGATATTCTCAAACCACTTTGCAAACCTCAAAGCAGTATATAAATGCTAGCTAGCATTAGTATTATCATTATCTTTATCTTTACAATCGTTACTCATTTTTATATTAATCTTGTATCTCCTGTAATACAAATTAAAAGGACATTTTTCCTCTAGACTTCAAGTATAAATGAAAAGTACATTTAAATAGTTTTCTCCTCCATAAGTACTTTTGAAGTATTTACATGATGAATTTAAATTCTCTTTTCAAAGTAACTATTTATGTATCTTATTTCTTAAACTTAAATTTATTATTCTCCTCCCTCCATAAAATGCCATCGTTATAATTTTAAATAATTATCTTCATAAAATGTTGGAGATATCACAATTTAAATATGTCAAATATTGAATATCTCTAATATCGTTCCTTATACTAGGGCTAGCAGTTGTGAATTCCACTCTTAGAAAGCTTACATGTATAATGGCTACTGATTTCACACACAAAGCTCATGGACAGCATGCAAAAGAAATCCTTATTATAAGCTAGTTTGTTTTCAGAAGTGTTCTTTAGGAGCCATGAAAATTCTCTGAATCATGTAAATACCAAATATTCCTTACACTGTTTTACTCATTAAAGAAAGTAGACCTGAGACATGATAAGGTTCATTTGAAAAACCAAGAGAGACTACAGCCAGGAAATAGCTTGCAAAGAAGCCAAACATGGATCTCTTAGTTCTGATTCATGTTCTTTTCAGGAAGTGAGGATCCTCTATTCTTGTTATGCAAAGATTAGACTTGGAATGTAAAATAAACTGTGTAAGAATATATTTGTGTTTCACCTTTCCTTCCCCTCCTGTACCTGAATAGACTTTGGCTTAAAGGGGCCAAAGTCTCCTATTGCATCCTGGGTCATCTCCAGTCATCCTGATGAGTGTCTGGTCCCTGGATTCAGAGGGCTCTGGCGGAGAGTGAGGCTGGTGACCTGCACAGCCCTCCCTCACTCAAAACCAAGTCAAGCGCAAGTCATCATTTCTCTGATGGCATGGCCTTCAGCAGTGAAGGATGAATACAACACAACAACAGCTGTTCTGTAATCTTTGAAAACATGCTCTGAAAAGAATATATATTAGGTGTGTTTATGTGTATATATCTGTATATATATATATATATATACATATGTATATATATATATATATATATATATACACAGAGACATTTGTGTATGAGAAAGGAAGCATATGTGTATACATATACATGAAACAATAAGCTAAAGAAAAGAGGAAGAGACACCACTATTGTGAATCATAGAGAACATAAGTGTATTTGTGTGTGTCTGTCTGTCTGTCTGTCTGTCTGTGTCTATGTATTCAGGTAGTTTTTTGATTTTCTTTTCGATATCCTTTAGGAATCTAAGAGCTCTTGTCAGATTTTCAATGATAACGATTTTAGTCCCAAACATCTGGGAAAACATTGTTGCCCCATGGTAACCCAGGAGGCTTAAAGAGTTGGAAGAGTTCTTAGGGATTTCGTTTCTGACCTTTTGAATGCTTTGAGGCACTGGTGCATCCTAGATCTCTCTAGTCCTGGGGAAGAAGTTGTATTCACCCAATGAGAGTAGATGCCCAGGTACTATTCATCCTAGGAACTGGGTCTGGGATTCTCCATAAGCTAGAACATATTAAATAATAATTTAGATTCTAAGGTCACCATCACCTGTAGGGATATGCTATATACTTTTTTTCTCTTTAATTAAACTACCTGGGGAAAAACAACAGCAATGCTCAGAGGACTCTGTAAATGCTATCTGGTGCTCAGACACCAGGGTTTTGCATCCAGGACTCCAGCAATGACCAAGGTTTCAGATGCTCAGCCTGAACATAAGGTCAGTGCATTCTCCATGCACAGAGAGCCTTCGGGATATGCATCATCTGATGCCTTTAAAAGAGAAGCAGAAGCTGCTTACAACAATAAATCTATTCTGGCCCATCTGAGTCCAAGGCATGGATTCAAAGCTTGCCTCAGAGACTTTCTAGCTGGAAAACTCTGAGCAAAGCTCTTAAGCTCACTCAGATTCATTTTCCTCATCTGTAAAATAAGAACCATGATAACACCTACCTCACAAAGCTTTGGTATGGATGAAATGAAATCGTTTGTGTAAAATGTTTTTTAAATCTTTAAACATCATATAAATATCAATTGTTATTATAATGATTAGTGCTATAAAGAGCATAAAAATTCTTGCTGTTATTATTTCATCATCTCCCTGTTGATTTGAGTTGCTCTTCCCCTTGTTAGAGGTTAAGTGTCCTTTCCTAGGTTCCAAAGTTAATATGTCAGAGAATGGTGTAAATTCTTGTCTTCCTTTCCCTCCTCAGCTTCTCAGTTACTTGGAGTCAGTAACTTCTCCCAGCCTCATAATATGAAGCCAGAGACCTTTTCCTTTTTGTTCTAACTCACCATTGTGTAGCAGAAAGACAAACCAGCAAAAGCTGAGAGAAGATAGGAATTTTATATTCCCCAACCACCCCTGATTCCTCAACTGTCATCCAGATTCAGGATGCCTGAGGCATACTAACCGTCTAAATCCCTCCCTTTTCTAGAGATAGCTCTTATGCCCACTCTCCTCTTGGTAGGGGACTTACCTTCTTGTCTTGATTGACCAGATGATCTTTTGGGCCTTGACGTCTGTCCTACAACTCCCCAGGGATAAGTACTATCTGATCTTTTTATCTGTCCTGGACTGAACAGAAAAATGAAACCTCTTTTATGTTTTTTTTCTGTCTAGAATATGAACTTCTTCAGACCAAGTGCTGTCTTGATTTTCTATTTGTGTCCACTGTATGTGTGTGTGACATTGTTTGCTTAGCGTACAGTAAGAGCTTAATAAATATTTTTCTTTTCCATTCTGTTTCATTCCAGGTTCTATGACAGCTTTCTATTTATCATACCATTCTCCCTCTCATATCTAAAACAGAAAACACTTTTTTTCCTGTTAACTCCCCCTCCATCAAACTTTTCTATTTATACTGAAGTCATCACCATTCTTCCAGTCATACATATTCACAACTTTGGAGACGTCTTTGACTCTTCTCAATTCTTTAACACAATATATCAAACCAATTGTCAGTTCTCAATGATTTTACTTCTCCCAAAACTCTAGCATCAGCTCTCATTTCTCCATTCAGATGGTCACTATCCTAATACTCTATATCAAGTTATGCCCAATTTATGCCTTGATTATTTCCATAACCTCTTAATTTTCCCTCTCAGATTCCCTGAAAATATTCTTCCTAGGACACAAGTCAGACTATGCCATTCTCCTACCTTAAAAAAATAAATTAAAATGATTTGTAATTTTTTGGCCAAGATAAATACAAAAGGATAAAATGTTAACTCCTTAGATTTTAGGGACCCCCCCATAATCTGGCTACAGTGGGCTTTCAAATAATTTATGCTATTCTTGTTCCCATGCTCTCTGTTTTAGCAAAACTAGAATATTAGTTGTCTCCCAAGTTTGGCTTTTCTTTTGTTACCTATGTCACTATATTATATTTGGTTCTAAGACATATTTTAAAACATTCAGTATAATCCAGTGCTCTGCATCTACCCACAATAAATGCTCATCACATGTCTGGCAGATAAGTACATATATAAATACATTAAATGGACTCTTGTATGTCAGCACATCATGGAGTACTTGGTGATTCTAAATTTAGACCTTAGGTATTCATACCTCAGGATATAGCTCAAAAAAAATGATACAAGTACAAAAAAAGAATGCACATTCTAAGGGGAAACAGTTGCATATAATATCTATGTATACACACAGAGAAAATAAACATGTTTAACAACTAGAAATATATACAAATTATTTAAATATAAAGTAATTTGGTGAAGGGAACCCTAACAATTTCAGTCATCAGAAAAGACTTCATGTAGAATGTGGTGTTTGAATTGCTTCTTGTAGGGAAATGGTGTGTGATGGGGAGTGATTCTAAGAGGTGAAGATAAGGAAAGAGTACATTTCAGGTACATGGTACCAATAGTGCAAAGGAATTAGGAGATGAAATATTGTGTGAACAGAGAAAACCAGTTTGACTGAATCACAGATTGGGAGAAAGTGAATAATATCTAACAACATGTCAGGGCCAGGTTGTGAACAGTTTTAAATGCTAAGTAGGGAGTTGATATTTTATCCCAGTGGCAATTAGAAGTCACTGATTTACAGTAAATAGGAGAGGGTCATGATCAGATCTGTACTTAATGAAAATTACTTTGGCAACACTCTGTTGGATGAATTTGATGGTCAATTACTTGAGGCTATGGTACTAATGAGAAAGATGTTTGAGCAATGGAAGTGAGAGGTGAAGAGGGATGCAGGAGATCATGTGACCATGGAGATAACAGCTGATTATATTGTGGGATAGGAGAAAGGAAGGAACATAGGTGATCTGCACAGTTATTCAAGGTTGCAACCCTGACAAGCTTAAAAAGTTTCCTTCAAGAGAGGAGGATTTACAGGGAAAGAGAATTCAGTTTTGGACATACTGAGTTTGGAATGTCTCTGAGACCCTTTGAAGTTGAAAATACATAATAGGTAGGCAAATAGAGATGTGAGGCAAACTCAGGAGAGAGCCTGGGGCTGAATATATACACATTTGCATAGAAATGTGAGTCCAGTTCTTGAGAGCTGGTATAATTACCAAAAGGGAGAAGGTAGAGGGGAAGAGAGAGTGGACAGATTCTTGGGGAGTCCTGACAGGAGGCATGATATAATATGCCAATAGAGAACACTGAGAAGGAGCATTAAGGTAGTGAAAAGAACCAGGAAACAGAAGTGTCGTAAAGATCTAGAGAGATGAGGGTACCAGGGGGCAAAAGGTGGTCATCATTACCAAACATAGTACATTGGTTGAGAAGGATGAGAATCAAAGAAAGGGTCACCAGATCTGGTCATTAAAAGCACATTGGTACCTTTGAAAACAACAATTTCAGTCAAGTGATGATGTTGGACTCCTGATTGCAAAGGGGTAAGGAATTAACTTCAGGAAAAGAAGATGGAGGCAAAGTACAGACAGATTTTTCAAGAGGTTTGATTGACAGAGGAGAAGTTTAGGACAAGTGTTCCAGGGGATTGTAGGATCTATTTCTTTTTTCTTGAGGGCAATATATAGAAAGGTTAAAATTGAGAGACAGACAGAAATGAGGTGGGGGGAGGTGATTGAGGATACAACCTTCTGGAGAAGGCAGAAGGCGATGGTATGGGAATGTGCATGTAGAAGTAATAGTTAGCCTGTCATCACAGATCTCTGACACATACTGATTTTATGACTCTAGGCAATTCACATAACCTTTCAGTGCTCCAAACAAATAAGAATATATGTTGCAGAGCAGTTATTGACCTGAATTGGTAGAGTGAGTTTCCTTACAGAAGAGTTCTTATACCAAAGATTATCACTGACCTGGTTCAATAAAGTAGAAATTCAAACCACAATCATTTAAATCATAATCAGAAATAGATGGAGGAGTGATCTCTTCAAATTTGAAAATAGATGTGAATTTTATTTTGTTTTCCACATTGCCCCAAATAATAGCATTGGTAATCTGTGCTATCTATAGATAAATCTATAGGCAATATTTAGGTAACCATACAGACTGCATAATCCTAAGAAAGGCACTTACCCTCTCAAAGTGCCAAGTTACAGTAGAGGGAGCAGTATTGGTAGCAGATCTGTCTTAGTAGTGGGAGTTTACTCTCCTGAGAGTAACTTATACCAGTGAAAGCAGAGGTCTAGTTTTCATTTTTATCTAAATTTTTTTTATAAATTTATTCATTTAACTTTTTACATTCATTTTCACAAAATTTTGGGTTCCAAATTTTCTCCCCATTTGGCCCTCCCCCCACCCCAATACACCAAGCATTCTAATTTCCCCTATCCCCAATCCGCCCTGTCTTCCATCATACCTCCCTTCCCTTGTCCCCATCTTCTCTTTTGTCCTGTGGGGCCAGATAACTTTCTATTCCCCATTACCTGCATTTCTTATTTCCTAGTAGCAAGAAAAATACTCAACAGTTACTCCTAAAACTTTGAGTTCCAACTTCTCCCCATCCCTCCCTCCCCACCCATTCCCTTTGGTAAGGCAGGCAATTTAATAGAGGCCATATCTGTGTACTTTTGCAAATGACTTCGATAATAGTCATGTTGTTTAAGACTAACTATATTTCTCTCCATCCTATCCTGCCCCCCATTGCTTCTGTTCTCTCTCTTGATCCTGTCCCTCCCCAAGAGTGTTGACTTCAAATTGCTCCCTCCTCCCATTACCCTCCCTTCCATCATCCCCCTCACCCTGTTTATCCCCTTCTCCCCCACTTTCCTGTATTGTAAGATAAGTTTTCCTACCAAAATGAGCGTACATTTTATTCCTTCCTTTAGTTGAATGTGATGAGAGAAAACTTCATGTTTTTCTCTCAGCTCTCCTCTTTTTCCCGCCACTAAAAAGTCTCCGGCCTGCCTCTTCTATGAGAGATAATTTGCCCCATTCCATTTCTCCCTCTCTCCTCCCAATACATTTCTCTCTCACTGCTTCATTTTTTTAAGATATGATCCCATCCTATTCAATTCACTCTGTGCTCTCTGTCTCTGTGTGTGCATGCATGTGTGCGTGCATGTGTGTGTGTAATCCCACCAACTACCCAGATACTGAAAAGTTTCAAGAGTTACAAATACTGTCTTTCCATGTAGGAATGTAAACAGTTCAACATTGGTAAGTCCCTTATGACTTCTCTTTGCTGTTTACGTTTCATGCTTCTCATTCTTGTGTTTGAAAGTCAAATTTTCTTTTCAGCTCTGGTCTTTTCATCAAGAATTCTTGAAAGTCCTCTATTTCATTGAAAGACCATATTTTCCCTTGAAGTATTATACTCAGGTTAGCTGGGTAGGTGATTCTTGGTTTGAGTCCTAGTTCCTTTGCCTTCTGGAATATCCTATTCCACGCCCTTCGATCCCTTAATGTAGACGCTGCTAGATCTTGTGTTATCCTGATTGTATTTCTACAATACTGGAATTCTTTCTTTCTAGCTGCTTGCAAGATTTTCTCCTTGACCTGGGAATTCTGGAACTTGGCCACAATGTTCCTAGGAGTTTCTCTTTTTGGATCTCTTTCAGGAGGTGATTGATGGATTCCTTCAATACTTATTTTGCCCTCTGGTTCTAGAATCGCAGGGCAGTTTTCCTTGATAATTTCATGAAAGATGATGTGTAGACTCTTTTTTTGATCATGGCTTTCAGGTAGTTCCATAATTTTTAAATTGTCTCTCCTGGATCTATTTTCCAGGTCAGTTGTTTTTCCATTGAGATATTTCACATTCTCTTCCATTTTTTCATTCTTTTGGTTTTGTTTTGTGATTTCTTGGTTTCTCAGAAAGTCATTAGCCTCCATCTGTTCCATTCTAATTTTGAGAGCACTATTTTCTTCAGTGAACTTTTGAATCTCCTTTTCCATTTGCTGAATTCTGCTTTTGAAAGCATTCTTCTCCTCATTGGGTTTTTGAACCTCTTTTGCCAATTGAGTTAGCCTATTTTTCAAGGTGTTATTTTCTTCAGCATTTTTTTGGGGTCTCCTTTAGCAAAGTATTGACCCATTTTTCATGCTTTTCTTTCATCTCTCTCATTTCTCTTCCCAGTTTTTCCTCCACCTCTCTAACTTGATTTTCAAAATCCTCTTTGAGCTCTTCCATGGCCTGAGCCCATTGAATATCTATTTCGGATGTTTGGGATACATAGACCTTGACTTCTATGTCTTTCCCTGATGGTAAGCAACATCAGAAAGGAAAGAAGGAAATATTTGTTCACCAAGAAAGTAACCTTCTATGGTCTTATTTTTTTTCCCTTTTCTGGGCATTTTCTCAGCCAGTTATTTTACTTCTGAAATTCCTGTCCACCCCCGCCTCACCTCCAGATTCACCCAGCTAGTGCTTGGAGTCTGAGATTCAAATGCTCCTTCACAGCCTCAGGGCTTTCAGAGTGGGTGGGGCTGCTATTCAGTGTGAGATTAAGTTTAGGTTCTCAGGTGGGGGCAGGGGTGCCACACAAGGTTCATTTCCCTCAGGGGGTTTATGTGGAGACCTTCAACAATGGGAGCCCCTGTATGCTGCTTCCCCCGCTGCTGCCTCTTGAGGGGGCCTGAGTTATGGAGACACCCGGCTCCCCTCTCATCCAGCCCAGAAGGCTCTCTCACTGACCTGGAGCATCTGTGGGTGGATGGACCTGCATGGCCACTGGAGATTCTGTCCCTGAAGCCTGCTGTGATCTGCTCCTCTTGGTGCCGCAAGGCCAAGGCAGGGCTGGGCTCTGCTGTGGGTCTGCTGCGCAATGGACCTTTGGTGTCAGTTTTTCAGGGCTCTCTGGAACAGAAATCTCCTCCACTCTGTTCTTGTGTGGCTTCCACTGCTCCGGAATTTGTTGGGAGTTCCTCTTTATGGGTAATTTATGGGCTGTGGGTTCGGAGCTAGCATATATGTATCTTTCTACTCTGCCATCTTGGCTCCTCCTCCATTTTTATCTAAAGTTATGAAGTTCCCTATGATGATATGTATATTATTATTATATATAATCTTTATATATATATATATATATATAAATATAGTTTTTTAAATTTTCTGATTGTTAGTGTACTTGTTCTTGTGAACCAATTGTATTCTACCTGTTTTGAATGATATATTTCCCCTGGTTACTCAGCAGTGAAGCCTTGAAAGGATCATTCCTTCTATAAACTTTTCCTTTTCTATTCTTAGCCTTCTCTCTGTTTGCTAATGTACATGAGTAGCCCAAGAAGCTCAGTAGAACAGAAAATAAATATATATTTTAATGAATAATTATACAAAATATCTTCAGTTTATTTTCTTTCAACATCAATAAACTCAGCTAGTTTAAGTGATTTCCTCTGATCTCATGCCTTTCTTTGTCTCTAGTTCCTTTGTTATATTATGAGAAGTTGATTAATGGTGAAATTTGAAGTTTCACCAAAGGGAAGACTAAATTGAAAAATAAATAGTTTTCTAAGCTCTTGTCTTCACAATTAGGCTAATTTTAAGGCAAAATAGGAGTGAATGAGATATTACATTGAAGAATGAAATACGATAAATGCCTTGGCTGTGTTGATAAGGGATGCAATTTCTAAGAGCTTATCCCTTCTCTTTTAAATGCAGGAATAAATACATATTCAGCTTGATTGAATGTAATTCACAAAAAGTGATTATTAAAAGGCTGTAGATTGTTGCCCTCAGCATTGAGATGAAATATATATTTTATTTCACTTCAGTTTTATTTGTTGAATTAGCATAATAACAAAAAGCCATTTGCCAGAGAAAGCAATGTTATTTTAACCAGTATCATGAGATCTTTGCTAGAACATTAAAATGCCTAGTGGAGATGAGTAGTTTACATATTTCCTCAAGAAAACAAGCTATTTCCTTGTTGTTATGATGCAGAGACAGTTCAGGAATAGAAATAAGTAGAAAACATTGCTATATCATTTGAAAGTCTGATTACTGAGCAAAGTCAGAAAGCTATAGCAATTTTCAACCACACAGATTAAGAAATGAGACTTCCAACACCTTGAGCTATGGAAAGTTCAATGCACAAAGTCACCTTTTCACTATCTTTTAATGTTTATTAAGACAAAAACCTCTACAGATCATGTTCTCTTATCATATTGAACTATTACAGTTTGTTTTAAAAAATGATTGTGACAAGTGATTTCATTTGGTAGGAAGATGTGTTCCTTCTGCTTGGGAGAGTTATAGTCGAAAGTATTATTTTTAAATGAAATGGATAATTTTTTTTTGAAGAAGGGAGGAATTTTAATGTTATTTCTGTCGTCCAAAAGACAGTATTTTTCAATGGGAAAGAAATTAAAATGCTGCTTCAGTGTATTTAGGGTTTTGTCAATCCTGAGATTCTTAGTGATGATATATATATATGTCTTTTTCACCATTGTTTTCTTTTTTGTGTTTCTTCATCTGTGGAGCATAATAATACTGATCTGTCTTTTAGAGTTCCTATTAGGAACAACTTCTAAAAATGATTGTAAGACATTTTGCCATGATGTAATTACAACCTTTCTATGGCTATTTCTACATGGGACAATGTGATTAAATCTTAATTTCAGCAGCTTGAGGACCATTACTTCCACCTTAAACTGGAAAAAAATTTATTTATGCTTTTGTCTGAAGACAGCGAATTAGTTTTGTTCTGTAGAAACAAATCACAATCTTTAGTCCATGGGATGTTTTACATCAGAATAACTATTTCCAGAAAGGTCATTTTGACCAAATCAAATAAAAAACTTGTGGTCTTAATTTAGGCCAGATTTTGATACTTCAGAACAAAATGAATTTAATTCAGTTCAACAAACATTAAGTTTCTATTATGTTTCAGGAATTAAGATGGAAGCTGGCTTATAGACAAAACCAAAATAGGCTTTGCTTTCTAAAAGTTTATATTCTGCTCTTGTATGGGGGGGAAGGTAGAGAATATAACAAAAGCATAAGTAAGTAAACACAAAGTAATCTCAAAAAGAAGAGTGTGCTGAATTGTTCTTTGAAAGAAATTAGGAATTCTACAAAGCAGAATAAGGGCATTGAAGACATGGGAAACCATCTGGGCAAAAACATGGCAGCAGTCTTGTATGTATTGGGAATGTTTTGCAGTGGGAACTGTTCAGTTTGACTGGAACAGATAGTGTGTGAATGGAAATACTGTAGAATATGACTGAGAAGGTAGGTGGCACCCAAGTTATGGAGAGCTTTAAATTCCCAGGGGAGAATTTTGCATTTTATTCTAGAGGTAATAGGGAGCCATGGAAGACATTTGAATGAGGAGGGGAAGGGGAGGAATAATGTGAAATGAAGACAAGGAAGGTAATGTTTTTATTTTTCTAAATGACCAGAAGTATTACAATAAAATACACCCCAGAGAAAATAACAACTACCTCATTTCACTAAAATAACAGATATGGTGCTTTGATCAGGGAATCTCAAATTCCAATTTAGAGTCTTTGGTCAGTGAATCAGTCTGTAATAATAAAGAAGGGAGTGTCAGTGAAAGTGCCAAGGAGAAGATACAACAGAAGCATTTACCAGTTCCAAGTCACAGTCTTTTGCCAGGAAATTATTCTGTAATAGACCTGAAGGGGGTCATAATTGAAAAGTGCCAAAAAAGCAGCAGACCAGACAAGAATCATCTACCAATTAGGAATTCTGTGCTCCAGGAGGCACAGAAATTTGGCAGGGTTGGTACAGGTTCTAAGGAGCCCAGCAGCGGCCAAAAGATACTTTGGTTCATGGTAAGCCATCTGTTTTTCAAATCTGCTTCTCCCAGATAGAGCCAGCTCACTAATGAGCATCAGTTGAATATGACACTACTTATGTGGTTATTCCTTTATTTACCTGTCCGCATCCTTTACAGTTATTATTCTAGTGGTGGCACAACTTAGAAGAACAGATTACTTAGTAAAATCTGCCACTAAATGTCTGAGTTATCATCCTAGACAAGTATCTTCCTAATTTTCAAATGCTGGGGATCATACATTGTTGGGGCAGGAAAGAAAGGTCACTTCAAGATCATTTTGTTCAAACTACCATATAACAAATGTGAAGCTAAGGCCAGAAAAGGTCTAGATCTTTCCTGTTTATGAAAGTCAAAATAGGAACTGAAACTCAGGTCTCATAGCTCTAAATATAATATTTCCAATCTACTATGCTGAATTTTTCTATAAAGTCTGAACAATATTCTCTCACTTTGGAAAATATTTAGGAATCGGTCCTGGCTTATTTGAGATTGATGGTAAGCATGGTGAAGTGTTTCTGAGAATAATGAGGGTTGGAATGGTTCGAAGAGTTTTTAAATCTAAAGCCATTGCAAAGCTCTGCACAGGTGTTTGGGTATGGAATATATGCAATTGTTTATATCCCTATCATTTTAGTGGCATAATACTGGGAAATTAGGGCCCCCTGAAATTGATGCCAATAGGTAAATAAAGCCAGGTCTCCATATTGATAAGGAGTGGATATAGTCCATGAGCTACATATGAGTTGTCCAAACTCTTTCCCCTGTTTATTGCTCTCCTAGGACTGCCACATTGTTCTCTAAATATCTCATTTCATGTAATTGGTTCAAGATGTATTATTATCAGTCCTTCTGGCATTTGAGAATTTCTGGGACTCCAGGCACAGGGAGACATCATGTAACATTATCATGAAATTTCCCTTAAAAGAGGCCATGAATTGTTATTAAAAATTAAACAATGGAAGATGGTGGAGAAAAGGAAGTGACTCATCCAAACTCTCCCAAATTCTCCTCCAGACAACTTTAAAATAGTGAACCAAAACAAATTCTGGAGAGGCACAACCAACAAAAAGACTGCATGAAGCAATATTGCAGCCCAAGACAACTTAGAAGTTTAATGGGAAAGGTCTACCACACTGAGGTAAATGGTGAGTACAACCCAACACAACAAGCCAACAGCAAGACCCTGAGCCCCATAACCAATTAGTCAGTGCAGCAGTGTTCCCTAGTACAAGGCAGTCAGTTTTCTCCATGCCTGGAGTAAGTCAGCAACAGGTCTTGGGGGTAGCTGAATCTGAAGAAGCAACTTCAGTGCTCTTAGCCTGCAGATCCCATACTGGGATCCCAGTCACATTCTGAGGATAAGGAGAGGAGCACTAGTAGGCTAGAGTTCCTAGCCCCTGGGGATCAGGGGCCCTTATCATCATTCCAGAGCAGAAAACAGTGCTTGTGGTTATTTAGAGTACAGACCAGGAGAACAGTGACCACATCTCTCTTTACATGATACCACAATAGAAGAACTAAAAACTTATGGACCTCCAGAAGTAGCTCTGAAAACAACAGAATGCTAAAATAAATGTATTTTAGAAAAATAAATTGAATAAGCCATCAGTGAACTCCCTAAGAAAAAAAAATTCCCAGGATGAGATGGATTTATAAAACAATTCTATAAACATTTAAAGAACAATTAATTCTAATACTACATAAAGTATCGGGGAAAATAGGCAAAGAAAGAATACTATAAATTCATTTTCTTATACAAACATAGTTCTGATACCAAAACCAGGAAGAGTCAAAGCAGAAAAAGACAACTATAGACCAATTTCACTAATGAATATAGATGCAAAAATTTTAAATGAAACACTAGCAAAGAGATTCAGCTATTTTTCATAAAGTTAATGTACCAGGTCGAATTTGCACCAGGAATGCAGGGCTGATTCATTATTAGGAAAACTATCTGCATAATTGACCATACCAATAGGAAAAACCTACAAAACCCATAAAATTATCTTAATAGATGAAGAAAAAGAGTTGTGAGCTCTTCTACCCAGCATGCACTTGCCTCCCCACTGCCTCTGGGTGAGTCACCACCTCCTCTCTCTCTTAAGGGTTTAAACTTGCCACTACATAGTTGGCCATGAATCATGATATTGCTGCTGTTGTTGACAATGACTCTGGAATGTGCAAAGCTGACTTTGCAGAAGATGATGTCCCTTGAGCCATCTTCCCTTCCATTGTTGCTTGCCCCCAACATCAGGGTGCAATGGTGGATATTGGCCAGAAAGACAACTGTGTGGGGGATGAGGCCCAGAGCAAAAGAGTTATACTTACCCTGAAGTACCCCATTGAACATGGTATTAGCTCCCATAGCTCCCTAATAGCCAGGTTGTCACTACTGGCAACAAGAATTTCCAGTGGCCAGAAGCTTTTTTCCAGTCATCTTTCTTAGGTATAGAATCCTGTGGAATCCATGAAGCAACCTTCAACTCAGTTTTGAAGTATGATGTTGACATCTGTAAGGATTTGTATGCCAATAGAACATTGTCTTGTTGTACTACCACGTACCCAGGCATTGCTGACACAATGCAGAAGATTACAGCCCTGGTTCTCAGCACAATGAAAATCAAGATCATTGCCCCACCTGAGCGCAAATACTCTGTCTAGATTGGAAGCTCCATACTGGCATCTCTTTCCACCTTCCAGCAGATATGGATCAGCAAGCAGGAGTATGATGAATCTGGGCCCTCCAATGTCTACTGCAAATGCTTCAAAATGGACTGTTTGTGTTTGGTTTTTAATTGTATTTTTTTTTTGTCAAAGGGTGTGACATGATAATTGTCCAAAACAAGACATGATTAGCATAACTTTTTGTTTTGTGATTTTGTTTATGGGTTTTCTTTTTGTTTTTCTTTTTGTTTTTTTTTTCTTGGCACTTGACTCAGAATTTAAAAACTGGAATGGTGAAGATGATGAGCACTCTAAGTATGTTGGAGGAAAACATCCTCAACATTCTAGTGTGTCTTCAGGACTCTGTACATTTTGTTAAATAGTCATTCCAAATACTGTATAATGCACTGTTACAGATTTACAAACCTCAGTGAAGGCTGTTGTCTCCTAGAGCAAGGGAGCTAAAGTAATAAAAATCTAGATGGGAAGAGGGCAAGGTACTAGTATGCTTTACATGTACATTATGTAATCCTTTAAAAATAACTTTTTGTATCTTCTGCCTTAATACTTGTTCCTTTTTATTAAATTGTCAGCCATATTGAATGCCCCTCAATATTCCCTCCCTGCCCCCAACATAGATGTAAATAAAGACTTTACAGTCTCCCTGCAAGTTTTATGAGATTGGTGCTAGTACTTGGAGGAGGGGAGGAGCTTTGTCTGTATACTGACTTAATACCAATTCAAATAAAAGTGCACATGTTAGAGGAACAAAAAGTATATGCAGAAAGAGCTTTTTAACAAAATACAACATCTATTCCTATTAAAAACACCAGAGAGCATAGGAATAAAAAGACTGTTCCTTGAAATAAGTAGTATCTATCTAAAACCAGCATCAAGCATTATCTATAATGGGGATAAACTGAAAACCTTTCCAGTAAGATCAGGGAGAAGCAAAAATACTCATTATCACCATTATTATTTAATACTGTACCAGAAATGTTAGCTATAGCAAGGAGAAGAAAAAATAAAGATAATAAATTCGAATAGACTATGAAGAAACAAAACTCTCACTCTTTCCAGATACTATGATTGTATAATTAAATTATACTAGAGAATCAATTAAAAACTAATTGAAATAACTTCAGCAAAGTTGCAGAATATAAAAAAACCCATATGTATCTTCAGCATTTCTGTATATTACCCACAAAATTCAATAGCAAGATAAAGAAAAAGAAATTCCATTTAAAACAATTGTAGACGATATAAAATATTTAGGTATTTTTGTAGATGATATAAAATATCTCCCTGACATAACAAACACAGGAACCGTGTGAATACAATTGCAAAACACTTTTCACTCAGATCAGAATCATTGGAAAAACATTTATGCTCACGGATAGACTAGTCAATATAATAAATATGACAATTCTACCTAAACTAATATACTTATTCAGTGCCATACTAATCAAAATACCAAAAAAACAAAACAAAAACCCTTCTTTTTTGGACTAGAAAATTTGACAAAAGTAATCTGAAAGAACAAAAGATCAAGAATATCAAGTGAATTAATGAAAAAAAATGTGGAAGAGGCCTTAGTCATACCGTTTCTGAAACTCTATTATAAAGCATTAATCATCAAAATTATCTGTTGCTATCTAAGAAACTGAGGGGTGGATCAGTGGAATAGATTAGGTACAAAATACATAGAAGTAAATGATCATGGTAAATCTAGTCTTTGACAACCTCAAAGATCCAAGTTTTGGGGACAAGAACTCAGTATTCAACAAAAACTTGGCAAAAGTAGAAAATAGTTTGGCAGAAAGTAGATAGAAACCAACAACTCACACCATATACCAAGATAAGGTCGAAATGAGTACATGATTTAGACATAAAGCAAGATACCATGGGCAAATTAGGAGAGCATGGAATGGTTTACCTGTATGATCTACGGATAAAGGAAGAATTTGTCATGAAACAGAAGAGAGTATTATGGCTTGTAAAATGGATATCTTTGGTTTCATTAAATTAAAAAAATAGGTTTTGCATATAAAAACAGTACAGCCAAAATTATAAAAAAAGCAGAAAACTGGAGGGAAGAGGGGTTATAGCAATTTTCTCTGAGCCCCATCTCTTAAACATATAGAGATCTGAGTCAAACTTGTAAGAATCTGAGTCATCCCCCAGTTGATACATGTTGAAAGGTAATGAACAGGAAATTGTCAGATGAAGAAACCAAGGCTATCCATAGACATATTTTAAAAATGACTATTAATTAGAGAAATGTGAATTAAAATAATTTTGTAATATCATCCCTCACTATTTGAATGACTAATAAGAAAAAAAGAGATAATGATACATGTTGGAGGGGTTGTGGAAAAACTGAGACACTGATATACTCTTCATAGAATTATGAACTGATCCAACCACTCTGGAGAAAAATTTTGAAATGGACTTAAAGAGCTATAAAACTGTATACCTTTGACCTAGCGATAACACTACAAGATCTGTAGTCAAAATAGATAAAAGAAAAAGGGAAAGAACCTATACGTACAAAATTATTTATAGCAACTCTTTTTGTGGTGGCACAGAATTGGAAAATGAGGGGATACTCATCAGTTGGTGAAAGACTGAACAAGTTGTAGTATGTAATTGTGATGAAATACCATTATGATATAAGAAATGATGAATAGGATGCTTTCAATAAAACCTGGAAAGATTTACATGAACAGCGAAGTAAAGTGAGCAGTACCAGAAGAACATTGTACAAGTGACAGTAATATCATACAATGATCATCTGTGAATGACTCAACTATTCTCAGCAATCAAAAGATCTAAGACACTTCTGAAGAACTTATGATGAAAAATACTATCCACCTCCAGAGAAAGAACTGATGGAATCTGAATTCAGATTGAAACATACTTTTTAGAACTTTCTTAATTTTTTAAAATTCTTTTTTTCTTTTCAATTTACATACTAACATAGATGCTTTATAATGTTGATTAATAGAATGAATATGATAAGTCATCGCAAAATTAATGTAGCATTGAACTTAATTAAGGGAGGCAGAGTTTTCAGGGATGTACAAGGTAAGTTCTCTTATTCTCTGTCAAGTTAGATAACATCTGGAGTAGTCTCTTTCATTCTAGCCACAGGAAGGAAATTCATAACAAGAAGAATGTCCTAAACAGGTCATCTATGACATGTATAACCTCTATTCCATGACATATGTGAATTAGAGAAAGCAACTGAGAATATTTTCATCTAAAGAAATGAAGAATTAAGACAGTTAGCCCAAGAGAATGTTTGGGAGAAATAGAAACATTTTTTTTTTTATTTGAGCATATCACAGTGACAGAAAAAAGAAAATTGGTATCAGTTTGAGAAATAGATCACAAATCTAGGTCATTACTAGGACATAGTAGTGACTGTCTTCATAACTATTTGAAGTCTTTGAAGTGCTGCGATGTTGAGAGGGAATTAAACTTGTTCTATTTGTATAGGACAGGACCACAAAGAATGAGTGAACCAAGTGACAAAATGACCAAGAAGAAAAAGTGAAAATCTTCAAAAAGCAAACGTAGGCTAGTTGTCAGAAAGAGGTGAGGAAACTAACGTTCTTAACAATTAGAGTGATCTAAAAGTAGAATGGCTGGTTTTAGCAGATTGGGAATACAGTTCCATTAGAAGTATTCAAGCAGATACTAGATAGTTACTTTTTGAGGATGGTTTTATAGGGAATCTTTTTTTTTTTTTTAAGTATGAGTAGGATTCCATGATTGCTGAGATCATGTCTACCTCTGAAATTCTGTGATTCTCTGACAACAAATACAACCTTGAAATCTCAGTTTTTCACCTTCTTAAAATGGAAAATGAGTTATCATTATCGTATCATTCTAAATTATGGCTTTTTGTGTGACCCTGGCAAGTTACTTAACCTTTTTTGCCTCACTTCCTCATCTGCAAAATAAGCTGGAGAAGGAAATGGCAAAATACTCCAGTATCTCTGCCAAGAAAACACCAAATAGAGTCAGAAAGAGTCAGACACAACTGAATGTGAAAATGCACAGTGTTTCATGTCCATGGACCTTTTCCCTCTGCATGGTGTACCGAGTGCATGGGGGTCTTTCCTTATGTCTTCTTTGAGGCCATGCTTGTTCTCTGTAATTTTGCAAACTTTACTTTTGACAATTTTTTCATCGTTATTCTTTCTGTGAATATAGTTGTAATGATTGTGCATACAGCTCTTTTAACTTTTCATGTCTCATTTTACATCAGTTCATCTAAATGCTTCATTATTTTTGTCATTTCTTGAAACACTAAAATTCCATTCATGGAGCATTCATGCACAACAATTTGTTTAGCCAATTGCTAATCAATGACCATCAGTCTTCATTCTAATTCTTTGCTTTTACATAAAGTATTGCTGTAATAAATGTGTGTGCTTGTGTGTTTATTCATTTGTTTATTTATTTATATACTTGTGTTACCTATTTGGAGAGTTGTAGCTACTCTGATCCTTATCCCTTTCTGACTCTCAGCAGAAGTGTAAATGTTTATCATGGGCAGTTTGCTTTTATAGAGTATCCTCTGTGCTAAAAGCATATGATATGTGATAAACTTTTGAGGTTTTTTGGATTTATGTGTATCATTCATCTATCCTACATGTTCTTTCTGCATACCAAAAGTTTAGGTAATTAATTTTTTCGTTATAACCATGACTACAAAATAAGTAAACAGCTTAAAATTGTAAATAGAATGATATTTAGATAAATAAATCTATCTACGTAAGTTTACTAGAGGCATTATAGCATTTTAAATATAGAAACATCTGTAGAGTCTGCTAGAGTTGAGTTCATGTCCCTCTTGTACCATATATTTATGCTTTGACCCAATTAGTTATTCAATCCCTCAGTATTTCATTTAATTCTATTTTGTCAATATAGGTCAGTATGACATTATTGCTATGCAATCGTATTTGAGGGTAATGGTTAGCAAGGAGAATGGTTCTAGACCAGTGAGTTCATCATTATATTTGTCTCCCAGAGTAGAAGAAAACTCTCCATGAACACAAATCAATAACTTGAAAACTTGTCTGGGGGATACTGAGGTTATGTCTGTGATCTCATAGCTAGCTTGCCTCTGAAACAGGACTTCAACTCAGGTCTTCATGACTATAAGCTTGCCCCTTGGCTACTAGGTCAGGCTACATTAGTAAATAACATTTAGAAAAACAACATTTCTCTCATACAGGTCTCTAAGTTATGAGATATGAAAATAAAATGTAATGTGATCAATTCTGGCACAAATCACTAAAAGAAAGGAAAATATAATGCAATTCAATTTAATTTATGTTAATAGAGGTATGGTATCTAGAACATATAGGGTAATGATACCATTATACATGCACTAGTGTTATCCCAAAGAAGGATTAAAAACAAACAGTAGGGCAGATCCAGAGTAAGGAAAAAGATGGTGAAAGGAATTCAAAATCATATCATATAAAGAATGTTTGAAGACATCAGGAAATTTTTACTGGAAAAGAGACTTGGGGCAAGGGTGATAAAAACAAAGCAATGTGGTATAACTATCTTGGTATTTGAATACTCATTGGATTCATTTTCCTTAGCTCACTTCACACCCCTCCACACAACGAAAAGAAAGCTCATGTAACGTATCTGCTTCATTACGTCAAAATCAAAATCAAATTCTTATTGGTCATATCCAAAAATGTGTATCTGCATTTTTAGTGTATCATATCTCTATCAGCAAGTGGAGTTACCTTCTTCATTATACATTCTCTACAATAATGACTGATCATATTATTTATCAGGGTTCTTAAGTCTTTCAAAGTGGTGTTTTTATCATATGGCAGTTAGGTGGCATGATAGGTAAACAGAGCTCTGGAGCTGGAGTCCAGAAGACCAAAGTTCAGATAAGACCTTCGGTACTTACCATCTGCATTACCAAGGTTAAGAGACTAAACCTTTATGTTCATTAGTTTCCTTATCTGTAAAATTGGGATCAAAATAGTATGTATTTCTTGGGATTATTGTGAAAATGAAATTAGATAACATTTGCAGAGTGCTTTGCAAATTGTAAAGCAAATGCTAGCCATACATCCTCATCATCATCCTTATCATCATCATCATCACCATCATCAGTATTATTGTATCAGTGTTACAGTGCAACTTTTTCTCCTGATTCTGCTTACTTCATTTTACAAGCACTTATATATGTCTCCCCAAATTTCCGGCACAGTAGTGCTCCATGAAATTCAAAGACAACAGCTTATTCACCCATTCCCCAATTGATGGGCACCTCACAATGCACTGTTTTATAAGGTAGAGGGTTTCTCATCAATGGAAATGTTCAAGAAAAATTTAGACTCCTTTTTGGAAATATTTTACATTGTGTAGAAAATTAGGTTAGGTCATTTCTAAGTTCTGTATAACTCTGAGATTCTTTAGCTAACAAAAAACTACACAAATAAAAACTGACCTATTTATTTTTCAAATCAAAATTAATGAAGTAAAATTCTAGAATACTTTGGGCACTGGTAAAAAGAAATAGACCCCAGCTATTCTACAGCTTTGGCTCAGAAATTCACCCCAAATAGTATGCAACTTCTCTTCCCAGGCTCTGAACTGAAACTGAATATAAACTTTAGATGAGCTTTGGGAAAAGTGAAAAAAAAAATGAGCACAGTCTCTGATTTTCATGTAATTTTGGAAAACTTTCTAGTTTATGACTTCTTCCTTGATAATACAGGCAGGGTAGTTTCAATCAGTCTTCTTTTGCTTTTTGAAAGGTTTGGTTCTGAAACTGTTTAAGTATGAAATATGAAATTAATTACATGATTATATTGACTTAAAAAAAACTTTTGTCTCTGTCTTTCAGAAAAGCTCAGATGTTTGGTTATGAGTCCCAGTGGATACGAAAGCTCAATTTGAGTTTACTGAGTGGAAATAATGAAAAAAAATTACTTTCTCATAATATTTCCTTTTCTTCAACTTGTAGTATCATCAGATAGGCCACTGGGTTGTAAAATAAGAAAATAAAATAGAATGAGTTCAGTTCTGGCACAAAACATTAAAGGCAACAAAACAGCCACTCTGCCCTCCTCCCCCTGTTAGCTTGTGTTTTCTTAGAATTACAATGATTTTTTTCCTCTTCTTATTTACTTTTTCTTTAAAATCTTCACATTTTTAATTTAAACATACTTGAAACAGTTCTTCCTGACAAAATATTAAAAACTATAATTCTTTTTTTACTGCAGTTTTATGATAGTTTGGGATTAAAAAAAGAAATATCTCAGCCATCTGTAGCAAAGACAGGATTAGATGATAAAATATTTAGTTACGAAATCCCAAATTTCACAAATAATTAATTTGTAGAATCTTCCTCACACAGAAAAAATCCTGAGGGATATTTTAGCCTTTGCATTGGTCTTCCACAATGAGATCCAGTTCCTTAACAAGCTTTATGGAGGAAATTTATTAAGCTCCATCTTCACATGTAAATATGATCATTCTACTCCAGGACATTTTCCAGTTGGTCATCAATAGTTATAAACTTTTTTTTTTACTTAAACTAAGAAAAGAAATCCATGTAAGAAAATGTGTGTCATTTTTTTAAACCCAGGAAATGGGAATTAACATGATATGGCATAGATTTTAGGATAAAAATAATACCCTTAAGATGGCATAGAAGAAAGAGTGCAGGAAATATTTTAGAAGGTAATTTTATAGGAAAAGTAATTGCTGTTTTTCTGGACATTTCATCTCAAACCTCTGAACTGACTAAGTAAGACTCAGTATTGATTCAATAAATGCAACTTTATATGCTGAGAAAGATAATCATTGCTATGGAATTTGGGACAGAATGAAGCCACAACCACTTAATGCACTATGTTTTATGAGATTTAGTAAAACTTTTTTAAGCTAATCTGTGAAAGAGGATAACATTTTAGAAGGTTATATTCATCTTTCTTGGGCAAACTGTATCACCAAATAAATATTGAGCCTTGGAACAATAAAGGATATTTAATTTTTTGTATGTGTGGGTATCCTTGTTTGACAGAAATTGAGATGTCTCACTGAAATCCATAACTCGGTGTCAATAATGTCTTCCCCGATAGACCATTTCATAACAGCATTTTAAAATCTTGCATTCTGTTTTCATTTGGAAAGACTAAGAGGTAGAATGAATGAATAAATGGATGAATGGATGAATGAATGAAAAATTTGTTAAGTGCTTTGACCTGCACACCCTCCCTCACTCAAAACAAAGTCAATTGCAAGTGATGTCATCATTTCTCTGACGGTATGGTCTTCTTTGGCAATGAAGGACAAGCATACACAATATATAATGGGAAGTGGTGACCAAGCAAAGGTGTTTTTTGTTTGGATAATCACAACAACAGTTAAGTGAAATATTTGGGAAGTTGATTGTTTGACATCCAGAAGCAGTGGACACTGTTTTGATTACTGTGGATAGTGTTCCCACAATGTGTTGGGTATATGGTAAGATGCCTCAAGAAGTTGGGAATAGCTATATGAGAAACACATTCTGAGAATAGCTCGGTCTAGAATGGGGTGGGGAACCTGTGGACTTAAGCCCATATGTGGCCTTCTAGGTCCTTGGGTATGACCTTTTGACTGAGTCCAAGTTTTATAGAATAAATCCTTTTGCTAAGGGGAATTTGTTCCATAAAGTTTGGATTCAAAGTGTCTCACTTGAGGACCTAGATGGTCACAGTTTCCCCACCCCTCTTCTAGATAGTAGGAAAGTTTATACCTACTCGTTCTTCCAATCCAGCTCAACCCCAGGATGGAGTTCTCACCTGAGTAGATTAATTCAACTTGGGTGGGAGGTTATCTTTCCTTGCTCTAAGTAAGAAAGAAGGCAGAAGATGGATGTTGAATATTGCCACTTAGATTGTCATTGTGTTGTATTTGTCCTTCATTCTCAAAGAGGACCATGGCATCAAGATGATGACATAACTTGCAATTGCCTTGGATTTGAGTGAGGGAGGGCTGTGTAAGGTGACTAACCTCACTTTCTTCTCCTGAGCCATCTGGGTCCAGTGGCCTGATATTCATCAGGAAGACTGGAGATGGCCCAGGATGCAATGTGAGACCCTGGTCCTTTCAAGTTAAGGTCTTATCACATTCTCACTTTGAGTGAGATATATACCCATTCAATGAATAGACTTCTTTAAATTACTCAAGGGATGGCCCCTTTAATTAAAAAAAAAAGAATCAAACTAAGAAGGGGAAGATGCTCAGAGTTCCTGGGTAAAAGAGAAACAATTAATATATAGTTATTACATTCACTTTATGCTCGGTAGTTGGAGAATTTGTTGTCTAGTCTATAAGCTCCAGAGTTAATTGGGTTTAAGGCTTAATCTTTGAGCAAGGAATGTAGCCAGTAAACCCAAAGAAAAAAAAAAAGCAGCTTTTAGCCATGAAGTATACTTTCCCCTGGGCAGAACACCAGAGGAGAGGAGAAGAAAGTGGAGGGGAGGGGAGGGGAGGGGAGGGGAGGGGAGAAGCTGCTACTCACTTACAGGTTGTATTGGTCCTTCCTTCTCAAAGAGGACCATGACATCAAGATAATGACATGACTTGTAGTTGACCTTGATTTGAGTGAGGGAAGGCTTTGCAAGGCTATCAACCTCACTATCTTCTCCTGAGACATCTGGGTCCAGTGGCCTGATATTCATCAGGATGACTGGAGATGGCCCAGGATGCAGTGGGAGACCCCTGGCCTTTTCAGACTGTCTTACCACATTCCCACTTTGAGTGAGATGCACTAGTACCTGGACCTTGTCACCCAGGTTTAAGCCTGGGCTCTGATAGTTTGGGGCTTTATGAAATAATTCCCATTACCACCTCTCTAGGCTTTATAGTATTGGGGAAAAGGAAATGCTTTGCTGATTGTTATATGATAGATTAATACGAACTATTATATCAAACAGGTATTTATTAAATGTACACTATATGAGCGAAATTGTGCTAAGGACACAATATTATATTTTTATATTATATTTTTTCACTGTTTTTTGATGGAAAGAAAAGAAAAAAACAAGGCCTCTACATTCAAGAAGCTTACATTTTAGTGAGAAAATTAATGTGCAAAAGCTATATACATACATAATACACATTCACATATATACATATACAGATATGCATATATACATGTGTGTACATATGCATATGTGTAATGCGTGGAATGACATATGCATAGAAATATGCATGTATATATACATATACCCATACAAAAACATATATATGTTTTGTGTCTGTATGAAAGTATAAATAGAAAGTAATCTTGTAGGGAAGTTGGGAAGACCCTGGTTGAGGGTGAGAAAGGATGTACCAGGAAAGGGCCTATTGCAGAGGTGGGATTTGAACAAATTCTTAAGATAAGCTGTTTTAAATAATGCAAGCTTGGAAATAGCAGCCAGATGTCTTTATGAGCTGGTAAAGTAAGTGGCAGTTCAAGCAGGATGTATTCAGTTATTTCAAAGGGAATCATGTCAGGGAGAGGGAGGGAGGGACAGCCTAGCTCCCTAATATTTGAAAATGCAAAATTAGATAGTAATCCTTTATTGGCAGCTAAATGGAGGAATCCATTGGTGTGAAAAAAAATCCAGAAAAGTGATTTTGGTATCTCCCTATTACAAGAAGGTGACCCTGAGATTTCAAAAACTAAGCCAATGAAGCCCAAGCTATGACAGGTTCAACCAGCCTAATGAACTTCAAGAATGGGCCTTATTAGAAATTATGTCCTCTGTCTGAGGATCAAGTAAGCATTTATCAAGCCTCTGCTACATTCTAGGGACTTTGCTTGGTGCTAGGGAAACAATGATATCAATGAAACATCTGCTGACCTCAAGGACATTCTATAGGGAAGAAAATATGTACATACATACACACACACACACACACGCACAGAGGATTAGAGTTAGGGTGTACATCTATGATATAGGGAACTCTTGAATGAGGAAACACTTTTTGCTAAGGGAATTCTATGTCTTCTTTGCTATTTCCAGTCTTAAAGAGTTGCCCAGAGCAAGTGAAGTTAAGTGACTTGCCCAAGGTCACACTGTCATTTGTCAGATGCAAAACTTGAATTCACACATTCCTAACTCTAAGAACTTTCCAGTACATCATGATGCTTCTTATCCCAAATAAGTATATGAAAATATATACAAAATAAATTCAAGATACTGAAGGGGAAAGGCCATAAATGTTGGGGGAATTCAGAAAGACTTAAGGTATGGAGTAATATTTTAATTAGCTTTAGGTTGGGTATGCTTTCCAGGCTTGGAGTAGGGACTGGAGAGAGAACTTGTTCAAAGAAATGAAAATGGGAGGTCAAATATCATTTAGACCAGCAAAAAGATGAGTTTGTTGGTTGGACTGAAGAATGTGTGAGAGGAAGTAATATATAATCAAAGGTAGGGTAAAGTTATAAAAGGCTTTAAATGTCAAACAGGCATTTTAGGAATCTATTTTGGCATCTGAGTAGAGGATGTAATAGAAAGGAGGGAGACTTTAGACAAAGGAGGATGGTCTAGAAAGGGGAAAGAGATGAGGCAGGGAGAACAATTAGGAAGACACTGTATTAGTTCAAGTAGAGATATGAGAGGTGGTAGAGCTGGTAAATGACGTTGTCCTTTCTTCCTGAAAAGGGCCCAATCCAGTTCAGTCTTTGCAGCCTGCTTAGAGATAAGAATTCCTTCAGCTTAGTGGGGCCTCATGCCTCCCTAACCAGATGCTTTTAAATGCCCACAGGGCCCCCGAGTACAATATTACCAGGCCTGAACCTTCTGTCACACTTCAATTAAATGACACTGTGCCCTAGCTACGTACATGGCAAGAAACTCTTTAGTGGTTCTTCCCTTGGTTGCCACAGAGTTTGAATTTCTTTCTCCACCACAGCTTAAAGACTTCCCCCTTTGAAATTCTATCAGTGCCACAGGGTCTGTTCTATTGGCCATAACCTACTCTCAGGGAGCATCAACAGAATTTGGGTCAAAGAGCTTGAACTAAAGTTGACATGACTAAAATTCTGATTTGTTTTGCTTGACTGTACTTACTTGTTACAAGAGAGGGGTTTAGAATGGGATGGAAAAAGGCCATCAATAAGATATTTTGTACAAATGTACAGAAAATAAATAAGTGCAGAAGACAAAATAAATTGGCCAGTTCTATAACAGCTGTGGGAAATTTAGTTTTTGAGTAAACATAAGTCATGTACATTGTAAAACTTAAAACAATATAGAAATGGTAGCTATTATTAGCTGTTATTATTAACTGTCATAAGCTATTCATAACAAACATTTGTAATTTCTTGGACAGTCCTCTTTCTTGTCCTTCTTTGCATACTGAAATGATTATTTTTTAAGGGAACATTTTTTAAAAGTGACAATTATTCACATATGTAGGGCAAAAAATAGTGTGGAGAAAAGGATCACTCACATTGTAAACATGGGTGACTAGAGGATGATGATGTATTTGACAGATATAAGGAAATCCACAACAAGAATGGGCTTGGGAACAAAGAGTATAAGTTCTCTTTTGGAGCCAAAATATTTAATAGAAAGTTTGTGGTGAAAGACTAGAGATCACGATACAGAACAGTTAGATAACAGGCAATGAAATACTGACTCATAAATTCTCTTTAGTGAGGAAAATGAAGGCATTGACCGCATTGTTTCATTGATGACCCAGAGACAACAAGAAACAATTCATTGCTCATTTTGAGCAGTGTTAATGCTTAGCAGAAGGAAAATGATAGACATAAGTACAGTTGTTACATGCTAACTTTTGTGCCGATAATGAAGACATAGTCAATATTTGAAGACCTTGACAAAATTCTCCAAACCAAGTCAACAAATATATGCTTATTTCTTTCAATGGAAAAATGGATATAGGAGAGGATAGACAAAAAGGTCCAAGATGAAGAAATTTAAAATAAAATACCTTTGTAGACTACTTAGAAACTTCCTGCCTATAGGGCATCACAAGTCATTAAATATGGCAGACACCCAAAAAAAATTACAGTTAAAATGACCTACCTCTTTATACTTATATATAAGATATCTCTATGAATGTATCTTTTCAAATAATAAATGGTTAGTCAACTAAGGAATCTCTTCTGAATCAGTGCTGAATGTCTAATCGTACCACTGCCTTTTTAGAGAAGAAGTCACTATCATCAACAAATTAGCACAAAGGATAAAACAAGAAAACTCTATCTATAGTTATATTAGCTTTAACCTAACTTATACAAACAAGTTATTTACACTTAAAAATGGGAAATGGATGCAGGAAAATACACTGAGACAGAAAAGATCATGTCATTGACTATTCCCCAGAAAGGACTTGGGAAAGACCTATGAAGAATTCAGATCTTCTCTAATCCAGCATATAAGAATGATCAGAAAGAATCAGGTACCAGCTGGTAAACTAACCCCCAGAGCAACACCCATTTGTATCTACTACTCAACAGATTCGAATTGTAAGATTCTACTCTAAGGTAAGAATTTGATGATGTTGACTTTTTCTCTAAAAAGGCAGTGATATACTTAAACCATTCAGTACTGAATCAGAAGAGATTTCTTAGTTGGCTAGCCATTTATTATTTGAAAAGAAACATTCATGGAGATATTTCATGTAAGTATAAAGATATATGTAATTGTAATTTTTTTAAAGCCTTGATCTCTTGAGCAATTTCATTCTAGGTATAATTAAAATTAAACTCATATTCTTCAAATATAAAATAATCTTCATAAAACATAATTTATTTCATTGGATAAAATAGCTTAATTAAAAAAAAATTGCAACGCATCCCTTCAGAAATGTTTTAGGAAATGTATCCTTTGGGTCATATCTTCTTAAGCAAACTGGTGGCTCCAGCCAAACCTGGGGGGCATATTTTCAGGGTAGCATCAATATTCTTGCCTTGACTCTGGGACATTTGTCATTTTAATTAGGGCGTGTAGAAAGATATAGTAACTCAAAGACAAAGAAAGAAACTGTGGAGAAATGTATTCTTTGCTGAACTAGGTCTTTCAGTTTGTTTTAATGCAGATACGATCCCTTACATCAGCTTAACCTTAGAATCAAATCTTTTTTTCAAGATTCCACATGACTTAAAGTGCCATAAGAAAATCATCTTAATGACAGCATCTCACATTTGTAAACAGTATTTTGAGGATTATAGTGCTTTGTAAATCATCTAAGCATTATTGTCTCTATTTTAAACATGAGAATACTGGACACAAGTTAAGTGATTTAGCCAAGGTAATAATGTTAGTAAATATCCAAGCTTAGACTTCAGTCCTCTGTATATTGACAATAAATTCAGGTTTCCTCAGCTATATCACTTTGCCTCCTACCATGTCTAGTTCCTTCTTATTTAACCTCTCCTATAATCCACCTTTCCACTGAAAGGAGTAACAACATATTTGATAACTTAGTTTGGAGAATTTTGTCAAGGTCTTGGAATTTTCTCTGTCTTTCACTTCTGCACCAAACTTAACACATGCCACAATTATTTAAATTCTACATCTACACATCTTGAATCAAAACACAATTATTGTTCTTTTTGTTCTTGTTGATGGATTTGGAAAGTCATTGTAAGAGGTTTAATCTAAAATTCCACTGCAGAACCTGAATAATTTTCACCTGCTATCAACACTGTTAAAATTTACTTGATGGTTGCTTAAAATCTCTAATTTCATAGTAGACTATAGGGTATTTTAATCCTTAGGGTTAGTTTTTTATAGCTTCTATGGCCAGGATTCATAAAGAGCTTTAAAATTCACAAAACATTCTTTATACATCATTTTGTTTCATTTTCACATTCATTCTGTGAAGTAATATTAGCTTATTTTTATTCCTATTTTTACAGAGATGCCAGAAAGTTGGGTGACTTACCAAGGCAAATGTTTCTATTAAGTGTCTCAGTCTTTGACACAATCTAATTTTAATGATATTTTGTTCCATGCAGTTTCATGTAGCAGACCATTATTTATCATATCATTCTTTTTATTTGTATTCAGTAAAAAAAAAATCGTTATTCTTTTTGGCCAATTTGCTATTTTACAGTGAGAGAAAGTGAGAGGATGTATGAAAACACTCTTGGTAAGATGTACAGTGGGTAAGAGCCATTTGTTTTTTCTGACTCATTTATCAAGGGAAATAGCATTTGTCTTCTTTCTTGATAACAAGATGGGTCTGGCAAAATGCCACCCTCTCAGTCTATCAAAAAGTGCAGTGCTGCAACACCACTCAGACACTTATTGCAAAGTGATGCTTTACTAACATTTTGATCAATATGTCTGCCTCTCCCTCCCAGGAGCCAAGGAAGGTAGGAAATTGCTAATTAGTGATACAATTGAAAAATCAAGTGAAGTAGTGCAGTCTTGTTTTTTAGCAAAATGATTACAGTCCTTTAAATTTCTAGAGATGTGTACAATACCTGGGGCAAAGTATTGGATGCTTAATAAATGTTTATTTATGGACTGGCCTATTGTCACTTGATTCCTCAATACTTTTTCCTTTTACATTTGAACTGCAGATTTTTCTCAGAATGCAAGTATTTTATTCATGTGCTGCTTTTCTTTTTTCAATTTCTTGGACTCTGTCTCTTGCTTCCTGAGACAACTAGATTCTAGTCTCACATGAAAGGCTTATAACAGCACATTGATCTGATTCTCTGAATATAGTTGGGTACTTTCAAACCATATAATGAATAATTTTTTCTTCTGTTCTTTTCACTTGAGGAAACTGCTTTAGATATCTGTATGCATTAATTCCTCACAGGCACATGACACATTCCCGGTTTCTTTTTTTTGTAATTTCTTTATATTAGCCAAATTTCATGAGACTACCATGTGAATACCTTTCTTGTAGAACTAACCGGCATTCTAACTTGAAGCAGTGTTGGAAATCTTAGTGTACTGCTTTGAATTTGGAATTGAACAGAGAAATAGACAACACAATATTAATCATTTATCTGACTTAATGAAACACTTGGGAGCTTATTATAATTCTGCCAAATATGTTCTTTGTAAAAGAAATATGATGTCTTTGATCTTTTCCCACATCACACATTTTATTGGGCATGCCTTATTCTTGGTGTTTCCTTTATTCCAGGCACTTTCTCAGGGCAACACAAACAAGATGAATTTCATTTTCAAAAGATAAGAAAACAACCTCCTTACAAGAGACAGGGATTAATAGCTTTCTCTGATAAAGCCATGTTGGAAATAAGATTCCTATACTCAGAGAAAATTTAAGTTATCTCTATCATCTTTCTCTTTTTGCTCAATTCTTATGTAATAGTTAAGTTTTAAACATATTTGTCTATCTCATTCATTGGATGAATTTGATATTTTAATAATACTTGGAAATAAAAGAAGGAAAAATTACATGGAAACCTTTATAGTCATATTCTAAGAAAAAAATCTGCGTTATAAAAATATAATCAAGTAACCATTAGTATTATCAGCTATCCATGCCTCCTTCTAGACCATGAAAGTTGAGTTTGCATTGATCTATCCAAATTATGTTAAATGTCTTTTTCCAATAATGCTCTTTGCAGTCAACAGAACATCCTTGCATAGCAGCTGACTTAAATCTGGGCTGTAGTCAATGTACAGAAAAATTAATTTTTCTATGGAATAGTGAATGTATTAACTTTGGCCTCATTAATACCCTCTTGTGATCAGTAGATTTAACTGATTCTAGGTATTTCTTTAAAATTGTATAAGTATAGTATGATTATTCAGTTGGCTTTATCCATACTGTAGAGAAGACATCTTTATATGAACTCAATGGGAAAAAAAACAACTTATAATTTACCTCATATATCTAATATTTATCATTGAATTCAACCACAGGTTTGATTGTAGGAGGAAAAAAAATATGGGATTCTGGACTAGACTCTAGCAAGAAATATCAGTGTAGACTTGAAAAATATCTTCTATGGTCCTGAGGTTTTTTTTTTAATCTATAAAATTCAAAGTCTGGATGAGACTATTTCTGAGGTCTCCTTTAGTTCTAAAATTTAATATCCAAAAATTAAATTTATATAATATTATTCATGAGAATCTTTTCACAGATAGAGGACATGAACCTGCAAAATTGATAAACACATATATGTATATATTTATATATATACACTCTCATACACATTCTATAACTTTTATTTTGCTTTTTTGTTTTGTTGAAACATTTTTAAAGATGATGATTATTTGCTTATATTTGCCCTCAGTTTGGAGCCAGTAAGGAATTTTGTCCATAATTTGTTATATAAAACTAAAAGAAAAACTAGAATTAGATTAATTTTCCCAGGAGGAATCACTTTTCTTTTAGAAAAGAATATACTTTATGGTATCATTCATATGTCGTCTAATGAAAGCTTGCTTTTATATGTTTCATATTCCTGAAAAACTTCAAAATATCTCTATTTTTTCCATTGATATATTTCCTGTGATTTAAGGAATTTTAATACTTCAAATATGAATACCTATATACCTTAAGAAGATTAAAGGAAGATGAAAAAGATCCATATGCACTGAAATATTTATAGAAGATCTTTCTGTGGTGGCAAAAAAATGGTAACGACAATTGGAAACTAAGCAGATGCACATCTATTAAAAACATTTAAACAAATTTTATATGAATGTAATGAAATTAGTTTTTAACTGTAAGAAATTATAAAAAAATTTTTAATAGAGTCTTGGACAGTATGAATTGATGCAGAATGAACTAAGTAAATGAGAAGAATAATTTGTTGTTAATATGTAAATACCATATAATGCATAATATTTAGTTTTAACAAATCATAATGGATATATATTTATACTCTATCAACATCATAAAAGCTATTTTACAACAATAAGAATTCTATTCAATTAATTGATCCACCATGATTACAGAGATCTGATAAAGGAGAATACTACCCACCTCAGGACAGAACAATGTTGGACTATGTATTTTTGGATACTATCAGTGTGGGAATATGTTTGCTTGACTATGTCCCATATTTTTTTTATTCTTTCTTTTTTTCTAGTGGGCAAGGAAACAAGGAGAAATAAAATGAATGCTTGATAATTTAAGCTAATTAAATGAAAACTTGAGTGTCTCTGATTATATTAATATGGGTCTTTTTTTTCCCTTTAAGCGTGTATCAGTAAGCACCCCAACATACACAGGGGGTCCTACTACCACAGGTTCTTTGATCTGCTTCTCTAAAAGGAAGGCAAGTTTTGAGGGGTTAACAATCGCTCTCATCAAGCACATGTATCGTTCACTTAGTTGTGGGGAAAAAATCAACACCCTGAACTTCAGAGAAAACACAGAGAAATCAAAAGTCAACAGACAACTCTTCCAAACTGCCTGACCATTAACATACTTACATCTTTACCAGAGGGGGACACGCCAACATCTGGATTTTCAAAGGGAGGTGGTGTGCTTAGTGGCTTGCCAGACTCTCATCTGGTACTCAAACCTTCTTGGAAAAACTAATCCCCCAAGTAAAAACTACACCCTCAGAGTATTTATACCCTTTCCAGAGAAAGAGGGCATGACTGTCTGAGCCAGTGTATCAGTAGAAAAAACAAAAGGTACTTGGGACCCTCCTACAAAACAGCTCCCCTAATCAAGTTTCCCACAATGGGCAGGCCCATAAATGGGTGGGGAAGATCTTCTTTAATCACACTTTTCAGTGGAGGAACTTTTAATAAAACAAAAACAGGAAAAGATGTTAATTTGAATGCCATCGGAAAACTGTAGCCAGAAAGAAAAAACAAGCAATCCCTCTAGTAATGAGCTTCCTCAGATTTAGGGCACTCCTCAAGCAGTAATTAACAAGCACTTACAAATTACCTACTATGTGGGAGGCAGTGTTGAAAGAGAAAATGAAATAGCAGTTCCTGTATTCAATGAAGGGGACAGGTAGGTAGGAACATAGGTAGATTGGTATGTCTAGAGACATGGATGTTTATATTTTCCCCATAGATACATATGCTTAAACATGATAAATCTAAAATAAATATAAGGAGAGGGGCAGCTAAGTCATACAGTTGATAGACCGCTGGCCTTGAAGTCAGGAGGACTTGAATTCGAGTCTACTCTTAGACACTTAATATCTATGTAACCCTGGGTGAGCCATTTAACCCTGTTTGGCTCAGTTTCCTCATCTATAAAATGAACTGGAGAAGGAAATGGCAAACTACTTCAATATTTTTGCCAATAAAATTCTAAATGGAGTCACAAAGAGTTGGAAATGACTACTTGATTACAACAGCAACTGAAGCTTAGGGAGAGAGGGCAATAGCCAGTAAGGGCACCAGAAAAGGGTACATGTAGTAGTTGAAATGAGTCCTAAAAGGAAACGATTCTACAAGGCATAGGTGAGGATGAAGCATATTCTTGATATGGGATATAGTGGATGAATAGATATGGAAATGAGAGATTAATCAGTTTGAATAAATATTTGCGGCACTGCCCTTGTCTCCGGGAACATATGTATCAAGATCCTCAAATTCCTCCTATTCAAAATGAGTTTATATTCTTATGGAGAAGACAAGTGCATATAAAAATGTATACAGAATAAATATGCAGTTAATAAATACAAGTATCTAAAAAGTAGTTAAGGATAAGATAATTGGTGGGGAACTATAATTTGGAGTAGGAAAAAGCTAAATGCAGAAGGTGTTGCCTAAGGTACACCTTATAAGGAAAGAAAGGCTCTAGGAAATGGACATAAGGAAAGAGCATTCTAGGCATAAAAAACCAGTGCAAAGGTATGAAGATGGAGAACTTGTGAGAAACAGAGAGAACACCAGTTGGGTTGGGTCACAGAGAGCAATGTAGGGAATGATGTCCAATTTAGGCTGAAAATAGAGGCTTATTTTGGGCTTTATAAGTTAAAGAGAAGAGTATGTATGTTGTAAAAGCAGTAATAGGAAGCCTCTGGGATTGGTTGAATTGGGAAGTCTCAATCAGGTCTAAGTTACGTAAGCAGCAATGTGTAGGATGGAACGGACTGAGAGACTTGAATCAGGGGGTGAAAGTTGTTCACAATAATCTAGATAATAAATAGTGTGAGGCAGGAAGGTAATTTGAGAGCCAGGACATAATTCTGTGAATGGACATCAAGGAACAGATATGAGAGATGTACAGGTCTAAATGGCAAGAACTGACAGTCAAATAAATAGCTGTGATAAGGAAGAGTGAATTATTTATCTAATATTTTATTTTTCTTCAATTACATGAGAAATAATTCATCGTTCATTTCTAAAACTGAGTTCTAAATTCTTCCCCTCCTTCCCTTCCCCCCTCATTGAGAAGGTGAATAATTAGATATAGGTTAGTGTAATCATGAAAACATTTCCATATTAATCACATTGTAAAAGAAAACATAGATCAAAATAAAAGCCTAAGAAAAATATAGTAAAATAAAAGTATATTTTGTTCTGTATTCAGACTCCAACACTAATTTTTCTGAGGATGGATAGCATTTTTCATGACAAGTCTTTCAAAATTGTATTGGATCATTGTATTGGTGAGAATAACTGTCATTCACCATTGATCATCTCACATTATTGCTGGTACAGTGCTCTCCTGGTTTTACTCATTTCACTTTGCATAAGATCATGTAAGAATCGCCAGATTTCTCTGAGATAATCTGGCTCATCATTTATTATATCACTATAGTACCCCATTGCAATCATATACCACAAATTGTTCAGTCATTTCCCCAACTGATGGGTACTCCCTCAAATTCCAATTATTTGTCACCAGAAAAGATCTGCTATAAATATTTGGACATAGTTCCAAATTGCTCTCCGTAACTGTTGAATCAGTTCACTCTACCAACAGTGCGATGACAACTCAATTTTCTCACATCTCCTCCAACGTTTATCATTCTCCTTTTCTGTCCAATTAGTCAATCTAATAGGTGTGACTAATAGTCTTGTGATTGTGACTGTGAACTAATAGTTCTTCGGTATTATTTTAATTTGCATTTCTTTAATCAGTAGTGATTTAGAGCATTTTTTCAAATGACTAGATAACTTTGATTACTTCATCTGAAAACTTCATATTTTTATCATTTTTCAATTAAAGAATGGCTCTTATTTTCATAAATTTAACTTATTTCTCTATATATGTGAGAGGTGAGACCTTTATCAGAGAAATTTGTTTAACTTTTTTCACAGTTATGATTGCTAACTATATTTTCCTCTATGCTATTTCCCCCGTTTATTCTATCCTCTTTCTCCTTTCACCTTGTCCTTCTTCAAGTGTTTTACTCCCCAATCCATTATCCCTTCTATGACCCCCTCTTTCTCTTACCCCACTCCCCTCCTACTTTCCTGTAGTAGAAGTCCGATTTCCAGATACAAATATTATTCCCTCTGAGCTAGTTTCAATAAGAGTACAGTTCAAGCATTCCTCTCTCTCTACCCTCCACTATCATAGCTCTTTTTTGTCTTTTTATGTGAGATAATTTACCCCATTCTATCTTTCCTTTTCCCTGGAGGGAGTTCAGTTTTCAGAATAATGCCTAAGGTTGAGAATCTGGGAGACTGGAAGGATTGCTTTTAGAAAAATTAGGACAATTTTGAAGAGAAGAAGATTTGGGGGATATGATGGTTTCAATTTTAGACATATGAAATTTACAATGTCTCTAGAGTACCCAGTTTGAAATGTTCAATAGTCAATTTATAATGGAGGTCTGAATCTCAGTGGAGAGAATATAAGTGGAAAAAGGAATAGGAAGGGTAGAGAGAGAACTTTGTCTTCACTTCTTTTAAAATTGTGATCCTCCACAAAGGAGATATTGAGAAATATTGCATTTTTTCCCCCTTATCATGAGTCACCATGGACAGAAATGGTCTATTCTTGAGGGTCTTGATGAGAATTCCTTTTCATCTGGACAGAAACTTTCAGAACTTGTTTTTAATCGTCATGGCAGTCAAAGCCTAGGATCATTTCTTTGTCAAGATTAAGTAGGCCTCCATTTGGACATGTCCAATAGGCAACTGGTGATGCTGATTATAGATAGATTGCAGTATTAGGAGAGACGTTAGGAACAGCAAGGAAGCAAGCTTGTCCAGACCCATCGTCGCAAATGCAAATAGAAATAAGGCCATTCAGTGATGTGTAGGGATCCCTGAAGGTACACATTGAATTAGAAAATCTCATAGTGACATAATATTTTCTTATATTTCTATTTATTTTAAAATTTTATTTGTCTAAAGCATTTCATTCTGGTTTTGTAGCATTGGGTGAGGCATGTGTTTAATACATGGCTACAGATACGTGTTTAAAAACTTTGGTCTAGATTCCAGTGTGGGAGGAAAGCAATATAATATTTACATATACATACAAAAATGCATATGTATATGTATATGCATTTCTATGTAGATATATGAATGTATGAAAATATGTATATAATGAAGATGTAATAATGAATTGGGATGAGGTTTTAAAAAGACAGCTAGAGAAATTTATTGAGGGGAGAAGTGGCATAGTCAGATTTGCACAAAAGGAAAATCTCTATGGGAGTCAATTGGTGTGGTCAGTCAACAAACATTTACCATGTACAGACTCTGTGTTAATGGCTAAGAATATAAAGAAAGCACTAAGAGAGGCATCCTAGGAAAGACAGGATCTGAGCTGGGTCTGATAATCATAAGAAACTGATAGGTAGAGATGAGGAGAGAGAACATGCCCGGATTGGGATTGGGTGATAGCAAATGAAAAAGTGCTGTCAAAATATGGAGTGCTGTGTGCGAGAGTAACAAACAGGCCAACAAACAGGATTATAGAAACTGAGAGTGTGGTAGAGTGCAAGAAGACCTGAAAGGAAGGAAGCCTTCAGGCTGAGAAGACGTTTAAATTCCAAACAGAAAAATTGATATTTATTCCTGTATTAAGTATGGAGTCAATAGAGTTTATTGTGACATGTGAGATTTGTGTTTTAGGAAAATCACTTTGGTAGCTCAGGAGAGAATAGATTATAGCAAGCAGAGACCAACTAGAAGACTTATTATAGTCATCTACATAGGAGGTGATAAGAGTCTGTGCCAGGATGGTGTCTGTATAAATAGAAAAGAACTTATAAGAGATTTTGTCAAGGCGACGGTAACATGATTTACCAAGATATTAAATATTTGCTTTGAGTATAAGAGGAAGCAAGGATTAAACCAAAATTGTAAAGATGTAATAGTAGAATTTGGAAGGGGAAGGATTTGGAGAAAAAAATCACATTTTCTGTTTAGGTGTGAGTAGTAATCAGGATTGGTGATTTAGCTGGCCCCTTCTCTATAGGAACTACTTCCCAGGTTAATTCTATGTTGTCTTGGGCCAACTGTTTGCAGTTTGTTAACAACTGGTGTTGAGGAAAGTGAACCCTTTCTTCCCAGTGCTTGTTGCTCTCAATAAAGCATCTAAGTATGACTTTACCAGTCAAAAACAGATTTTTTTCCCCTGGAAAATGAAAGGCAAATTACATGTATTCAAAATCATTCGATCTCTTCATATAAATATTCGGCCCACCATAACACAGTTTCTGACTAACATAAATGGATGCACACCTTGACTCCAGATTTGTCAATTTATCCAAATGTCAAAGTCATATGCCTAAAGGCCAGAGTGAGCCTGAACAAGAAATATTTAACAAAATAAATGAAAATTCTATATGTTAATTTGTGGTTTTCTAAGTCAGTACATGGACCACAGAAATCCATTTCTCTTTGAATTGAGCATCTCTCTCTTATGCCATGCTGTCTCTTCATGAATATCACAGCACATAATTTAGTATTTATTCCTGAATATATAAGGAAATGATTAATAATGACTGCTCCCTTTTGAATTTTTGGAACAAAAAAGCAGATTTCTATGGCTTTATTTCCCCATCTATTAACTATCCTTATACCTTGAAATCTAAAATAGGGCTTCTTAGATTTACTTCAGAAGTCTTTGACTGTGACATTTTTCTTTTATAAAAAGGAGGAAATGGTGTACAGAATAAATTGGGTCATGGTTAACCTGGATCCAGAAACTAAAGAGACTCATGAGATTGTGATGCTTAAAATTGTGCACACATCCGTTAATTCTATGCGCTTTCTCATCCTCATCACTTGATATTTCACAAAAGGGTTTGCCTTTGAACAATATATCTTGATCCTATGGCAGTATTAGATGAATTCAGGCTTCATGACTCATAGTTTTGCTTATCTTTTCTTTTCTTTTCTTTTCATGAGGGTGAATTAGTTTGGTACATCATCTTAACTCTGGGTTAAAAATAAGAATTTGTGCAAACCGAATAAAGACATGATGGTAGATATTATAGAAATTTTATAGAACTGTAGTCATGTTGCTCAATATATCCACTCACAGTTCTCCTGGACAATATAAAAATTAAATATCATTATCGCAGTGGCTTGCTACTTTCCTCTCTGTAAGTGGACATTTAATGATGTATCACGTAGATAATTCAGAATAAGAAATAGTTTTAAAATTTTCAATCACTAAAGATTTTTTAGATTTGTGAGTTTCAATAAATCTCTGCTATCTGTAAAACTGGTTTGATTACACACTATTTTCTTCATATACATACATACATATCTACACATACATACATATATACATGTATTTCTTTAAACACACAGTGACCAAGTGCTTGCTATTGACCAAATGCTTGACACCATTTTGTGATATGTCAGATGTCATTAATCATATGTTTCCTTTACACTTCAGTACAGTGGCAACAGTTGTCTCCTTGATTTAAGTGCTTAGCGTGTAGTTATCCAATCAGACATTTGCTGGTGTCCACTGGAAAAGTCTTCCTTCCTTCCTTCTCTGCTATATTTCAAAACACTCAGTCATAGAACATGGGTGAGAAATTATTATCCTGCACTCCCACTTTAAGCAGCCAAATGTGTGAAACCAGTCGTGTCTCCTAACCAGGCTTCTCTCAAGTACAGGACACCACCAAAGCCTTTGCATACAGTCAAGCCAAAAAGTACAAAGAAACACAGTTCAGTTACTCAAATTACAACTTCACCTATTAAACTCAGGGTAATTCATCTGAAATGTAGAAGTAAATATTAATTCATCCCTCAGGGGATACTTTCTCCTCTCTGTGCCAAATATTTTGTTCTGGCTATACTTTCAATGGACCCAATCTTGACATCACGGTCTTATTAGAATGCACCTGAATTGTTGGAAGAGTCTTACAAGTCTTTTTAGGAGTCTTACAGTCTTTCTTTTGGTCCCCACTTTGGAATATAGGTCTTATCTGTCTTTCTTAACTGTAACCCTTCTCCCACCAATGGGCATGACCTATTCTCTAATAGCTATATTTGACTCTATCCCACAAGATAAAGTTTCTATAAGCATTTCTGGAGGAAGAGAGTGAGAAAAAGGGTCATATGACCTAAGCTACAGATGTCTCCTACATCCAGAGAGCAAATTTCTTTTTTTTTTTTTTACCTAGGATAAAAGGACTATGTTCATCTTTTTATGAATACTTTTAGCAATCAGAAAGATTCTCTCTCATATGATATCAGAGGCTTTGGATGAGACAAGATTTCTGACAAGTCTTAAAGGAAACCTTCCTCCTTTCTTTCCTCCCATCTCTATGCATACCACGTCAGCTACCATTCCTCTCTCTTTTGAAACTTTCCATTCATAATAATAAAGCTCACAGATGAGAGGAAACAATTATAGCTAGGTCCTGATTAATACAAATAATGAGTCCTAAGAAGTGGTGGCAGGTATTCAAATTCACACTATTTGAAGTTAAAATTATGTAAAATATGGTAATTGGTTCCAGCTCAATGAAAATATGCAGTGTCAATTTGTTTAAAGCAACCACTTTCAGTATTCATTATTTGCTCTAACTATATCTAGCTATATGATCAAAGTCAATTCTTTCATCACAAAGAGGCGTACAACACTCAATAAATACATATATAAGCAAACTTTAAAGAGCTAATAAGTTTCATATTTAATACTCTTTCTCTACTGAGTGAAGGGAGAAATCAAAGAGGGAATCCAGGAAATATCAGGAGAAAATGTTATCATCTACATCAGTCCTCTCAAAGGGAATGTTAGAGTCAAAGTCAAAAAGAGCTCAAATCCTGCCTCATATTTTCTAGCTGTGTTAACCAGGGCAAGTCATTTTATCCTCAGTTTTCTCATATGTAAAATGGAAATAATAATGATGAAACTTTTCACATAGTGTTGTTAAAACAAAATGAAATGGAATATGTAGAGCCATTTTCAGACCTTGAAGGTGTAATGTAATCACCACACCTTTAAGGTTATATAGAAATGCTATCCAACGTTTTTGTTGGTATTGTCACCATTAATAGCAGTAATTCATATTGAGAAGCTACGTGATTACTGAAAAGAGCACTGGATTTGGAGGGAGAAGCCCTGAATTTGAATGTAGGCTCTCCTTTTCACTACTCTTGAGACATTGTATAAGTTACTAAATTTCTCTGACTTCAGTTTTTTCATCTGTAAAATGAAGTGCATGGTCTAGATCACTGGTATCAAAATCAAATAGAAACTGTGGCAGTGAACTGTATATAAGGATCTGTTTTTGGTGCATATTGACTTAGAAAACCACATCTTAACATTATTTATGTTTTAGGGTATTTTATTAAATATTCCTCAATTTCATTTTAACCTGATTCTATCACACTTGGGAGTGTTCACTGCAGTCTCTAACGGTAGCCATGTGTTAGACATTTTTGGTATAGATGATTTCCAAGGTCCTTTTCAGCTCTAAATATGTGATCCAATAATTCAGAGAGAGAAATCAGAAAGCCTGAGATCTGTCTCATGCTGCTATCGCTGTGCTTTTCCTCTAATGTAGAAAATTGGAGACTTTACGCATAATCATTTACTTAAGATCATAAGGGATAAGTCAAAATATAACAAAAAGGAGATATAACTTCCCTCATTAGACAGTTGTCTCCTGGACCTACTCCTGCATAACCTTCAGTAAGTATTTCCCTATTTGACAGTTATATACTTGCCTTAAAAAATGATCCGAAGAACGTTGACAGGCTTCTCTAAGTCCTATTTCTTTCTGAGCTATTGAATATACATAGTTGAAATTCTTCAAAGAGGAAACAGGTTGTCTTTCTGTACTTAGTGATAAAGCTTGAAATATGAATACCCACCTAGAACACCGAAAAGAAAACAAAAAACCTTACCATATATAGTGCAATGGGATATTCATAGCACCTACAGTGACCATGAATATAGCAGTTGACTGTTGCATATACATAACTAGATAAATTTTCTCCTGGTTCTGCTCACTTCATTCAGTATCAGTCCATATAAGTCTTTCCAGGTTTTTCTGAAATCTGCCTGCTTATCATTTCTTGTAGAATGATAATATTCCATTACATCTAAATCATGTACCTATTTTAAGCTTATCCTTATCTTGGAGATGTAGTTTCTACCATATTATTTTATAATTTTCCCAGAAGATTTGTCAAATAGTGAGTTCTTATCTCAGAAACTGGAGTCTTTGTTTATCAAAGAGTAGAATGGTACAGTCATTTACTACCATGTGAACCACTCAATTTCCTAACCAATACCACATAGTTTTGATGATTGCTGCTTTAATATCTGTTTAAATCTGGGTCAGCGAAGCTACCTTCATTTGACTTTCTTTTTCATTAATTCTTCTGACATTCTTGAACTTTTGATCTTCCAAGTTAATTTTGCTATTATTTTTCTAACCATAGAAGATAATTTTTGTTAGTTTGATTGGTATGGCACTGAATAAGTAAATTAATTTAGGTAAAATTGTCATTTTTATTATATTAACTCAGCCTACCCATGATCAATTGATTTTCCCCCAATTATTTAGATCTGACTTTATGAGTATGAAAAGTGTTTTGTAATTTTGTTCATGGAATTGTCATGGCAGGTAGACTCCAAAATATTTCATATTGTCTACAGTTATTTTAAGTGGAATTTCTCTTTCTATCTTTTGCTGCTGAACTTTGTTGGTAATACATAGAAATATTGATGATTTATGTGTGTCTAATTAAATACTGTAACTTTAATAAAGTTGTTATTTCAAGAGGTTTTTTAGTTGATTCACTAGGATTTTCTAAGTATGCCATCATCTATCCAAATAGTGATAATTTTTTTGTCTCCTCATTGCGTATTCTAATTCCTTCCATTCCCTTTTCTTCTCTAATTGCTAGAGCTAACATTTCTAGTACAATATTGAATAATAGAGGTGATAACAGATATAGTTGCTTCACTCCTGATCTCATTGGGATAGTTTCTAGCTTATCCTATTATAGATAAGGTCAGCTGCTGGTTTTAGATAGATACTACTTATCACTTTAAGGAAAGCTCCATTTGTTCCTATATTCTCTGGTGTTTTTCATTGGAATGAGTGCTGTATTTTGTCAAGAGCTTTTTCTGCATCTATTGAGATAATCATGTGATTTCTTTTAATTTTGTTATTAATATGGTCTATTATATTGATAGTTTTCCTAATATTGAATCAGAGGTGCATTCCTGGTATAAATCCCACCTGGTCATAGTGTATTATCCTGGTGGTAAATTGCTATAATCTCTTTGCTAATGTTTACTTAAAATTTTTGCATCAATATTCATTAGGCAAATTGGTCTACAATTTTCTTTCTCTGTTTTGGCTCTTTCTGGTCTGGATATCAATACAACATCTGTTTTATAATAGGAATTTCATAGGATTCCTTCTTTGCCTATTTTTTCAAATAGTATATATGGTATTTAGAAATAATTGTTATTTAAATGTTTAGTAGAATTCACTTGTAAATCCATCTAGCCCTGGGGATTTTTTCTTAGGGAGTTCATTGATTGGTTGTCTCATTTACTTTTCTCAATATGAGGTTATTTACATGTTTTATTTCCTCTTCCATTATACATACATACATATATATATATATACATATATATATATATATATATATATATATATATATGCATCCAATTCACTTAGATTGTCAGATTTCTTGCCATACAGTTGGACAAAATATCTCTTTCTTACTTTAATTTCAACTTCATTTTTGGTGAAGTTATCTTTTCCATTGTTGATAATGGTAATAAGGTTTTCTTCTTTCTCTTGTTTAATCAGACTAAGCAAAGCCTTATCTATTTTTCCCTAAAAAGTCAGCTCTTACTTTTGTTTATTACTTTTACTAATTAGATTTTCTACTTTCATTTTTATTAATCTCTTCTTTGGTTTTCAAAATTTCTAATTTGATATTTAATTCAGAATTCATAGTTTGTTCATTTTCTAGCTTTTTAGTTGCCTGCCCAATTCATTCATCTCCTCTTACTATATTTTATTTATATAAGCATTTAGAGAGACATTTTCCCCTAAGAATTGCTCTGGCTTCATCCCATAAGTTTTGGCATGTTGTCACATTATTTTCATTCTCTTTGATGAAATTATTGATTTTTTTTCTGATTTCTTATATGTTTTACTCATTCTTGAGGAATAGATTATTTAGTTTCCAATTAATTTTCAGTCTATGTTTCTATGGCCCTTTATTACATGTAATTTATAATTGCATCATGATCTGAAAAAGATGAACTTAATATTTCTTCCTTTCTGCCTTGGATTGTGAGGTTTTTATGTCCTAATAGAGTCAATTCTTATGTAGGTGCCCTGAACCACTGAAAAGAGATATGTTCCTTTCTTTGCTCATTCATTTTTCCCCAGAAGTCTATCATATCTATCTTTTTCAGAATTTCATTCACCTCCTTAACTGCTTTCTTGTTTATTTTGAGGTTAGATTTATCAAGTTCAGAAAAGGGGAGGTTGAGGTCCCCATCTAATATAGCTTTGCTGTCTGTTTCTTCCTGTAACTAAGCTTCTCCAAGAATTTGAATGCTATACCTTCTGGTGCATATATATTTAGTGCTGATATTACTTCATTGTCTATGGTACTTTTTAGCAAGACGTAGTATCCCTGCTTATCTCTTCTAATTAGATCTATATTTTTTTTTCTTTTGCATTGTCTGAGATCAAGATTGCTACTCCTCCTTTTTTCTTTCTTCAACTAAAGCACAATATATTCTTCTCCAACCTTTTACCTTTACTCTGTGTGTTCTTGTAAACAAACATATTGCAGGATTCTGGTTTTTAATCTATTCTGCTATCTACTTCTATTTCATGGGTGAGTTTATCTCATTCATATTCACAGTTATAATTACTACCTGTTCATTTCCCTCCATCTTATTTTCTCCCATTTATAATTTTCTGTCCTTTCACCCTGTCCCTCCTTAACAATGTTTTGCTTTTCTCCACCACCTCCCTCAATCTGCCCTCCTTTCTACCAGGCTTCCTCAGTTTCTTTCCCTTTTCCCTTCCTACTTCTGCCCTCATTTCCATCAACTTACACCTACCCCTACTATGTTTTCCTTTTCCTTTTCCCTTCCTGCCTTGCTATAGAATAAGATAAATTTCTCTACCCAACTGAGTATGTATGTTATTCCTTCATTGAGCCAAATTCAATGAGAGTAACGTTCAAACAGTGTTCATGCCCTCTCTTCTTTCTCTCTATTGTAATAAGTATTTGTGCCTCTTTATGTGATGTAATTTACCCTCCTTTGCCCCCTCCTCTGTTCTTCTCACAGTACAATTCTATTTTTTACCCCATAATATATCATCACATCAACTCAACTTGTACCCACACCCTCCATCTATATATACTTCTAACTGTCTTATGGAGATATAGTTCTAAAGAGTGTCATCTTCCCCTTGTTGGGATGTAAACAGTTTAATCTTATTACAAAACAGCGTTTTGTTTTGTTTTTTCCTGTTTACCTTTTATGTTTCTCTTGACTCATATTTAAAGTCATATTTTTTATTCAACTTCTATATTTTCCATATGGAAAGTTTGCAAATTCCTTATTTCATTGAATACCTATCTTTTCCTCTGACGTTATATTCAGTTTTGCTTGGTAGTTGGTTCCTGGTTGTAATCTAAGATCCTTTAATGTAATCCTCTTGTCCTTTTAATGGATCGGTTACAAAATTCTATGTAATCCTGATTGCAGCTCCTTGATATTTGAATTGATTCTTTTGGGCAGCTTGAAGAATTTTCTCCTTGACCTGATAGTTATGGAATTTGGCTATTCTTATTTCTTGGCATTTTCATTTTTGGATCTCTTTGAGAAGGTGATCAATGGATTCTTTCAATGACCATTATACCCTCTAATTCCAGGAAGTTTTGCTTGTTCATCTCTTGAAAGATGCTGTCCAGGTTCTTCTTCTTCTTATTATTATTATTATGGATTTCAGATAGACTAATAATCCTTAACTTATCTCTCCTTGATCTATTTTACAGGTCAGTAGCTTTTCCAATGAGGTATCTTACATTTTTTTCTATTTTTTCTCATTTTTTATTTTGTTTAACTGATTCTTGATGTCTCAAAGAGTCATTAGCTTCCATTTTCCTGAGTCCAATTTTAAGGAGTCATTTTCTTCAATTACCTTTTGTAGTATTTTTTCCATTTGGCTAATTCTACACTTAAAGGAATTGGTTTTGCTTTTGCTGTGAATTTTTTCCCCATTTAACCAATTTTATTTTTTAAGGAGTTATTTTCTTTGGTGAAGTTTTGTGCTTCTTTTCCAAGTTGTTGATTTTTAAAAATAATTCTTCTTGCATACCTCTTATTTTTTTTCCAATTTTCCTTCTGCCTGTCTTATTTTATTTTTAAAATCCTTTATAAACTCTTCCAAGAGGATTTTTTGGCATTGAGACCAATTCACATTCCTCTCTGAAGCTTCACATGTTGGAATGTTGACTTTTCTGTCCTCTTCAGAATTCATATTTTGATTTTCCATTTTACTTTAATAGATTTTTATGATCAGAGCTCTTTTGAAAACTTTTTGGCTATTTTTTTTTAGAAATTTGAGCTCTGTTCCTGGGTCACAGAGAGCCCTGCCCCAAACTAATTGTTCTGTGTGTCAATGGCTTTCTACACCAGGGCCTCATGTGCTTGTGACTTGCCCATGTCTCTGGGATGGCCTATTCTAGTCATGCCTGTTGCTTCCTGGATTCCAGGGCTGGCAATTTACTTGTGGCCTGGGTCTGATGACCTCATAGTTGGCCTATTGTGTCACTAGCCTGCTGAGGCAAGACTGTAGGGCCTTGGTTGCTGCCTGGCTAAGGGCCTCCTACTCACTTGGCTGGACACCATGTGCAACAGGCTGTGCTCCCCTTTTACCCAAGTAAGACAGACATTTCCTTCTAAATTATTTTAAGCTCAAAAATTGTTTTACTTGGTCTTTTTGTATGTTCTGTTGCCCCAGAATCCTTTAGTAGAGACTTGATTTAATGCTGTTTCTGAAGCAAACAGGGAAGAGTTTAGGCAACTTTCCTGGCTTCTCTTTACCATCTTTTTCTATCAAAATATTTTTTTAAAGAAGTTCATGAACCCTATGTTAATAATACTTGTTTTGATCTAGATTATTTGAAAAGAAATCTGCCTTACCTGAAAAGATGAGGTAGCAGTATTCTCTAAGATCTGAATAACAGTTTTAGTAAGACATTATGTAAGAGCAAAAAATACAATAAAGATTACAAAGGGAATATTAAAAGTCTTATGGAGATGAACTAAGTTGACAAGAGATTTTTTTCCCCTAAATGTATAACATAATTTAAAATACCAAAAAAAGTCAGAAGTTGCATGTTTTTTGTGCTTTCCAATTTTACTTTGAACATTGGTCTCTTATTGTTTCAGTGTGTACATGAATAAATGAAAGACAATGAATGACATTTATTTTCTTCTTATTTGACATGTAAACAGATATGAAAGTAATGAGCTAATATTTGTAAGGACCTACTTTGATTTTAAACAAAAGCATACAACATACACTCACCAAGATAACACATATTAATAATTCTAGATTTAGAGTCACTGGTGTGAGAAATTAAACAAAGTTCATAAGTGTGCAGATAGTTCCAAGAACCATCATTCATTCATTCACTCATTCATTCCTTTATTTACTCTCTTACTCTGCATTCCTTTCGAGAGGAGAAGCAAAAGAAGAAAATGGGAGGTAACTATGATAATTTTAAAAAAATGGTCAATACTTTTCATGTCCAAATTGAAGGACCTCTACTCATGTGTCAACTGTCATTGTGTGTAGTTTTACATTTTTTAGTGAATTACATTGAAAACATGTAAATGACATGGTTATTACATTTGTTCATGTCACATTGCTGACAGGGATAGTTTATAGGTTATTTGGCAGTTAAGATGTGAAAACATCTTAACACCTTATAATGCTGGGTCAAATGAAATCAAATATACTTAATTCAAGTGTGTCTATAGCCTTTTTCAATTAGATTCAGAAAAAATATTAATTCAATACACATGAATCAAGGCATGACGATAACAGCTCATCTGAAAAAAGTTGAGTGTTTTAAATGATGGTAAACTTACCTTAAATCAACAGTATTTATTATATAGTAGCTCTAAAAACCAATGGGATCTTTACTCCACTTAGAGGCACAGTGTCAAGGATTAGGAAGGCAAGAATCTATGGGAATATTTATGATTTGTAGAGTTTCCAAAGAAAGGCAGTCAGAATAGTGAAAGGCTTTCTCCCATTCATTTAAACTTTTCTGTGCAACATGACTAATGTGAAAATATGTTTAATAAGAATATAAGTGTAGAACCCATATAAGATTGCATATCATCTTAGGGAAGGAGAGGGGAGTGGAAGGGAGAAAATTTAAAACTTATGGAAGTGATTGTTGAAAACTGAAAACAAATTAATTAATTTTTTAAGAAAAGAAGAGTGAAGGGCTTAAGGATTAAACCACGTAAAGAATAAAATTCAAGAAATTACTGGATAGATCTAGACATTTCAAACTGATTGTCTCACAAGCATCTTAACCTCATTGTGTCAAAAACAGAAGTCATTACTGTTTATTTAACACCTATTCCTCAGAACTCCCTCATTTTTGTTAAAGTTCTAGATCTTTCTAGTCATCCAGGTTTAGTCTCAGTTTACACTTAGCTCCAGCTCTCTTGTCTATATTCATATCTAATCAGCTGTCAATTTTTTTGCTATTTTTAGCTCTAATTTTTTTTTTTAATTTTCCATTTTTCTTCTATTTATCTGGTCACTATCCTATGTCAGCATGAAAACACCTCTCTCATTTGAACTGTTGCAGTGACTTGCTAATTCTTAGAATAAGAGGATTTCTTCTTAGTCAACAGTGAGTGTTCATCGGTTAGTCCACTCTCCTAGTTTGTTTATTTCCCCTAATCTGGAAAAGAGGGGCTACATTTAACTAACTTCCCTCTATAATACTATCATATCAGTAGCTACTATGTCAGGGTTGTTGTGAAAAGACTATATGTATTGCAGTGCTTTGAAAAACATGAGGAAAAGGAACAAAATTTCCGGCCAAGTTGATAAGTATCAGAAAGTCCAAAACATGAAACGCTAACTGGGGTTGTTTTTTTCAGTGGAGTACCCCAGTGGATGGCAAGAGGGTTGGAAGAATTAGGGTACTGGCCTTTAGGGATGAAGTAAGAAGCTAAAAAAAAGGAGAAAGTACTTGAAAAGAGGATTGTACAGAAGTTGATGAGAGTAACTGAAAACCACCTTTATGGATTTTATAGCTTTCTCTATAATAGAATTGGTCAACAAACTTTTTTTTAAGGTACCTGTGCTGGCAAGAGTACTGAACTTATAATCAGAAAAACCTGAATTCAAATTCTGCTTCTGATACTTACAGCTATAGTTGTATCACCCTGGTCAAGTCACTTAAGCTCAGTGCCTCAGTTTCCTCATCTTAAAAATGAAGATAGTAACAGCACCTACCTCATAGCATATCTATGATAATATACATAAGATAGCAAATATTATAAAGTATCTTGTGGACCTTAAAGCACTATAATAAGGCTGACTCCTATTGTATCACCATTGCTACCATTATCATTAAGACAGAAAATGAAGGCTTCTCTGTTGTCATAGAGCTCATATTCTTTGAATGATAGAGTACATAAACATATACATATATACAATATAAATCTATGAAGAAAAAAATTTTAAAAATATATCTTCATTCATAGAGCTTCCCTAGACAGTCAATCCTCTTTCCCTGACATTTCATAGGACGTGGATAGTAGAAAGCGATTAGTCTTTAAATATCCTGATCTATACACCGGAAAAAATGTTTTACCTCATGCAACTCTAAGCTACATTACAAAATTACAACCACGGTGTTCATATCACTGAGCTAAGCCATGCTCTTAGAGGAGTTTACTTACTATTTTCATTAATGGCTCAACTGATGGCCTATTAAGTTTATGGCTGATATTTAAGACTGATATAATTTGAGTCACAAATGGCTTTAACAAAATTCAACAAGTATTTAGAAGAAAAAAATTCAAAGAGATAAGTGCACAGTAAAGGTGCTTAGGGAGTAGAAGAAATCTTTCTCCCTTTATGCCTGATCATTCCAAAGATATAAACAATTTCTTTGTTTCTGCTACTTCTATTTATAGTTATGTGGGCATCTATAGATAGACCCACCTATCTATATTAGTTCTGATGGCCTCATTAGATTAGAGGGCAGGGATCATGTCTCTCACTTCCTTTTTAACTTCCCATAGGCATTAGTAGAGTGCTTTAGATATCCAGAGAGGATTCAGAAAAGGACAAAACAAAACTTGAAAGGGTTGGAAATGAGAGCTATGATAAAAGCTTACTGCTACTGTTAACAGCCAGTAGAGTGTGAGTTCCCAGAGAACAAGGACTGTTTCATTTATACATCACATCCTTTCTGCCTTACCAAGCTCTTTTGGAAAATGGGTGGAGGAGGAGTAGGGAAGGGAGCATTTTAACTTTTATTTTAGAAAGACTTGAGAAGGAACTTCCTGACATGGCAAGAAGAAATAACATATTGATAAATTTGCAAATGATATAGAACTGGGACAGAAAACTAACAAATTGGATGACATAACCAAAAAGCTCTTGACAGATTACAACAATCTGTCACATCTAATAAGATGTAATTTAACGGAGACAAATCCTTCAATTGTGCTAAAGAAAAATCAACCGACTTAAAGTGCAAGATTGAGAAGATGTTGCCTGATAAGAGTTGATGCGGTAAAGAAACATGACATTTAGTAGACCCTAATCTCAGGATGAGCCAACATTGAGATGTGGTAGGCAAAAAAAAAAAATCTATTAAGTGTCAAGAGAACCACTGTATGCAGAACAAGAATGAAAATCTCACTGTACTATGTTCTCTGATCAGATGATACTTGATGAATTTACATTCAGTTCTGGGTATATTAAAAATATATATTTATCTTTCCTCAGTTGCATGTAAATACAATTTTTAATATTTGTTTATAAAAACTTTGAGTTCCAAATTCTCTCCCTTGTTTCCTCCCCACTTAACCTTATTGAGAAGGCTTGTAGCTCAATATAGGTTATAAATCTATTGTCATGCAAAACTTATCCATAATGGTGATGCTGTGAAAGAAAACATAGACCAAAAACACTCAATAAAAATTTTTTAAAAATGAAAGCAAAAAACCATGCTTCAGTCTGTATTCAGACATCATCAGTTCATTCTCTGGGGATGGAAAACATTTTTCACTTGGAGTCCTTCAGAGTTTTTTGGATCACTGTATTGCTGAAAATAGCTAAGTCACACACAACTGTTACTTTCTGTACAATATTGCTGTTACTTTGTATATAGTACATTTCACTTTACATCAGCTCATGCAAGTATTTCCAGTTTTTTCTGATAGCGTCATGTGCATCATTTCTTATAGTACAATAATATTCCATTATAGTCGTATAACAGAACTTGTGCAATTGTTTCTTATTTGATAGAGATCACCTCAGTTTCTAATCCTTTCACCCCAGAAATGAACTGCTACAAAGATTTTTGTATATATAAGTCTTTTTCCTTTTAAAAAAATTTCTTTTGAGATACATGTCTAATAGTGGTATTCTAAATCAAATGGTTTTATAGCCCTTTGGGAATAGTTCCAAATTATTCTACAGAATGGTTAAATCAGTTCACAACTCCATTAAGAGTATATTAATGTCTCATTTTTTCCCACATCGTCTCCCACTTCTGTCATTTACCTTTTCTTTCCTACTAGCCTATCTAATAGGTATGAGGTATTACCTCATATTATTTACTAGTTGCTTGAAACATTTTCTCTTTGACCTGGAAACTCTGGAATTTGACTATAATATCCCTGGTAGTTTTCATTTTGGAATCTCTTTCAGGAGGTATTCAGTGCATCCTATCAAATTCCATTTTACTCTCTAATTCTAGACTATCAGGGTAGTTTTCCTTGATAATTTCTTGAAATATGCTATCTAGGCTCTGTTTTGGTTTTTTATCCTGGCTTTCAGGTAGACCAAAAATTCTTAAATTTTCTCTCCTAGATATATCTTCCAGGTCAGTTGTTTTTGTTTTTGTTTTTTTTCCAAAGAGATATTTCACATTGTCTTCTATGTTTTCTTTCTTTTGCTTTTGATTGTTTCCTGATTTCCCACAGTCATTAACTTCCACTTGCTTCATTCTAATTTTGAAGGAGTTAGGGAGCCTTTGGATCTCCTTTTCCATTTGACCAATTCTGCTTTTTAAGGCATTCTTCTCCTTTTTGTCTTTTTCAAACCACTTGAACTTCTTTTAACATTTGGCCTACTCTGGTTTTTTTAAAGTGTTATTTTCATATATATCTATATAGAAGAGACATATATATATATATATATACATATGTGTGTATGTGTGTATATATATGTATATATATATATATACACACATACGCACACACATATGTCTCCTTTACCAAACTGTTGACTCATTTTTCATGACTTTTTATAATACTCTCATTTCTCTTTTCAATTTTTCCTCTTCTTCTACTTCTCTTACTTGATTTTCAAAATCCTTTTTGAACACTTCCATGGCCTGGGACCAATTCATATTTTTCTTGGAGGTTTTGGATGTAGTAGCCTTGACTTGGTTACCTTCTTCTGAGTGTATGTTTTGACCTTTCCTGCTACCATCATAACTTTCTATGTTTGGAGATTTTTTTCTCATTATCTCAGCCTTTCTTGACTTTTGACTATTTTTTAAAGGAGAGTTCTGCTTCTAAGGTGGAGGGTGAACTGTTCTAAGCATCAGGGATTTTGTGCAGCTGTTTTCATATATACTTCTAGGGACCTGTAAGCTTTCAGTTCTTCAAAAGTAGTATGATCTAAGGAGAGGTGTTTACTCCTCTTCTGACCTGTGAGTGTCTGTGGGTTTGTGAGTGACTACAAGTACTCTTTTTGGCTCTGGAACTGTGAGGAGGGCTCCCCCTCCATTGTAGCCACAAGCTCTGTTATACTAGTGTTCTTCCTTGCCCTAGACTGACATCCTCATCTGCAGCTCAGATCTTTGTATGGACAAAGCAACAGAGTCTTGTCTCAATGCTGGCAAAAATATCCCTGTAATCTCCTTCTGGTCAGTCAATCTCCTTCTTTCCATCTGTGGGCTGAGAGCTCTGCAACCCACTAACTGCTGCCTATTCAGTCACTCCCAAGGTCTGCACCTAGTTTCCCAGGGCTGTGCTGACATTACCTGCCTTATATTGTGCTCCATTCTCACCCAGTTGTCACAGACCCTTCCTTATGATTTTGTAAGTTGTCTTTGCCATTTGTGGGCTGAGAGGTCTGGAAGCTATCACTGTAGCCATTCAGTTGTCCCACAGCCTGCTGTAGGTTGGCTGGGGCTGGGTCTGCAATGATGTGGCCTGTGCTAGACTTTCCTCTTATCTGGTGCAATGGACCTTTTCTGCCAAACTTCCAAATTGTCTTGGCTAGAAATTTGTTTCACTGATCTTTTGTGGGTTCTGCTGCTCTAGAAATTTCTTTGAAGTTGTTTTTAAAGGTTGGGGTTAAAACTCGGGTGATTCTCTACATTTACTCTGTCATCTTGGCTGTACCTCCTGGGTAACACATTTTGGAGCATGTCCAGAAGACTGTAACCACCTTGCATTTTTTTTAGGAAATGAGTTTGGGTATTTTTTTCGTTTTGGGAAGGTGGACCTAGAAAAGAAAAGACTTAGGGATGACATGATAATTGTTTTCAACACAACCCAGAAAACAGGGGCATTGTCATCTGTGTTGGGAACCTCTTGGTGGTATTTCAACTTTGCAGTTCTGTGATTGTGCAGACTGTGATAGAGTTTATTGGGATTTTGTTCTTATTTTGGTTTTCTTAAACTTTATAACTTATTAAATAATGCAGACCATAGGAACTGTGTCTGAATTTTGTCATAAACAGATGGCTCCTCTGTCTTTGGTGGTTCAAATATATCCTTTCCTTGTGGAGGCAGAGGGATGGATTAAAATGAATTCCTTTGGTTCATTTCATTCCTGTGGGTATAGAAATCATGGTGCAAGCCTGGTTAAAAAGGAAGAAAAAAGAAAAGAAAAAAAGCTTCTACCATTTTCAAGTGTAATTTTACTTGAATGTCTCTGAAAAAGCATTCAGGATTTCAATGAAAAAGAATACAGGTTTAAATTTCTCTTCAGTTTTAACGAAAGTGCTTTTTTCCACAGAGCACAGAATGTTTTTCTTTTTGATGACATGTTTCCTTGGGATAGATTCCATCATTAAGATTTTATTTCCCCCCCTTTCCTCACCTGTTTTCAAATTGAAAATTCTAGTCCAGTGAAGTTTAGAATTTGTGAAGGTTGTGATTTTCCCCTGAGCATTTATTTAGTAAACTTCAAAGGCATCTGGCAAAGGAAGGAAAGTGACCTTGAGATGTTCCTAATTCATCTCAGAATTATGAATTTGGGATCTAGAATCCCACATGTCTCATTGAAAAAAATACATATATTAACAGAGCTTTAGGCTCAGCTCTAGAGATTCTGAGATGTAATGTTGAGATTTCTGAGAGTTAATATCAATTCTATAACATGTTCCAACTTTGGATCACTTTCAGAGGGTGTGTCTTCTATTGATTCCTACCTTTACCTGAACTGTCTTGTGTCTCTCCTAGTTGACTACAAAGACAAAGGCAGAAGAAGCAGTAGAAGGGCTGCCATCTTTGTATTTTCCACTTCACAACTTAAAGACTTCCAGTAGACAGATTTTATTTCCCCTTCATTCAGTTTCACAGGCAATTTTCCCCCAAGGGGAATATTATACAAGACAGAAGAGCTGAAGGCTAGAGACAAGCCTTTAAAAAGACTAATTAAAGATAGAGTGCATAGCAACAGCTCACTGCTCACAGAGGAAGTCATTTTCTGGTTCCTTGTCCTCATTCTTCTCCCTACCTACTCCCATAAGTGGTAAAGGAACATTTTCTCTTTAAAAAGGCAAATGTTTTCCAACATGTTCTTAATTTGATTAGTGACTCAAAGTTTTTCAGGCAGGGATTCCAAGTAAAGGTTTTTTTTTTAATTCCTTTGAAATATGAAAATACTTGAAAGAAAACATCACTAATAATAGATGGCAACAATCCCAGCATCCTTGCATCACCATTTTGTTTTATTTTTTCAGTTGTCCCTACTTTCACACATTATGTATGTTGGTAATCTTAAAATGTGTCTCTCTTGTTTTGTTTTGTTTTTTAATAATGGTAACATTCAGACTCCTTTGTAAAGTGTCTGCACAGATACACTTTGCCTTGCAATGGTTCTTGTGACATTTCAATTCAAAGTTAAGGCCACTAGCTTTTGCAGCTACTGCTGTTCTATTAAATATTTGTCAGAGTGAGGATTACTTTTTTCATATACCTAGTACTCGTTGCACCACACCTGACAGAAAATGTCAGTAAAACATCAGCAAAAATTTCATTTCCCTGATTGAAAATCTGATAGTATAAAAAAGGGAGATATTGGCATCAGCACTTTAAGAAAAAATCATATATCAGAGTGAGGGAGGCTTTTCTATCCTTAGGAATTGGAGACAAACACATGGTGTGTGTGGGGAGAGGGGAAGACGGATGTTTTTGAAGTTTATTTTCAACATTATTATTGTCTAGACTTTTGAAGTACAATCTTACAGGATTGAAAAATCTTTGACATAACAGGGGTCTTAGAGGTCATTTATTCCAAGGTTCTGTCAGAATATTATCTGCAGTATTCCCAGCAAGTGGGACTGTTTGAACATGTCTTATGTCAGATGTCACTGCCTCATGAGACTGGCGATTCAATTCTCAGATGTCTCTGACTATTTAGGAAGCTGTCTTTCCCTGTCTGCCCTTATTCAGTCCATATAGAGCTATACATACTCAGTTTAATCCCTTACTAATGTTGTAAACTAACATAGTAGACCATGTGGTTATTGGAACAAATAGACCTTGGAATTGCAAATCTCAGATTTTATTCTTAGCTCTGCAATTTATAGACCATTTAACTTTGGATAAGTCTCTGGATTTTTCAATTTCCTCATTCATCAGCAAGTGTTTATTAAGCACCTTATACGTACCAGACAATGTGCTAAGTGCTGGGAATATTTTTTCACTTTAAAATTATGTTTTTAATTAATTAATTAATTTTGAGTCTTCAACGTTTACTTTTATAGGATTTTGAGTTCTAAAAATTTCCCCTTTCTTTACTTTCCCCTTGCCCAAGATGGCATGGAATCTGATATAAGCTATGCATGTTCTATCATATTAAGCATATTTGCACGTCAATTATGTTGTAAAATAAGAATCAGAACAAAAGTGAAAAAAAAAACCATGAGAACTAAAAAGAAAATAGAAGACTTCAACCTAGGTTCAGACTCCATAGTTCTTTCTCTGAATCTGGATAGTATTTTCCATCATGAGAATTTTAGCATTGTCTTAGATCATTTCATTGCTAAGAGCCAAATCTATCAAAGTTGGTCATCACGCAATGTTGATGTTACTGTGTACAATGTTCTCCTGGTTGTGTTCACTTTACTCAGCCTCAGTTCATGTAAGTCTTCCTAGGTTTTTCTGAAATCAGCCTGCTCATCATTTCTTATGGAAAAATAGTATTCCCTTAGTATGCTATAGCTTGTTCAGTCATTCTCCAAGTGATGGAAGGAAACATGAGAAAGAAAAAACAAAACAAAACAGAAAAAAAAATATCTTATTTGTTCTGTATTCAGACTCCATAGTTTTTTTCTGGATGTGGACAGCATGTTCCATCATAAGCCTTTTGGAACTGTTTTAGGTCCTTGCATTGCTGAGAAGGGCTATGCCTATCAGAGTCAGTCATTACACACTGTGGCTGTTACTGTGTACAATGTTCTCCTGGTTCTGCTCACCTCACTTTGCATCAGTTTGTGTCTTTCCAGGTTTTTCTGAAATTAGTTTGCTCATCATTTCTTATAGTAAAATAGTTTTCTATTACGTTCATATACCACAACTTGTTCTGCCATTCTCCAGTTGATGGACATTCCCTCAATTTCCAACTCATGGCTACCACAAAAAAGATCTGCTAAAAATATTTTGTATATGTGAGTTCTTTCCCCTTTTTATGATCTTTTTGGGATGCAGACACAGTAGTGGTATTGCTGGATCAAAAGGCATGCACAGTTTTGTAGCCCTTTGTGCATAGTTCCAAATTCCTCTCCAGAGTGGGGTTTTTTTTTGATGATGTTTATTTTGCCAAATTTCCAGTCTTTAAAATTTTCCTGTTTTGTCACATTAACCAATCTTATAAGTATGATGGTGGTACCTCAGAGTTGTTTTAATTTGTTTTTCTCTAATCAATAGTGATTTAGAGTATTTTTTTCTTATGTCTATAGATAGCTTTAATTTCTTCCTCTGAAAACTGACAGTTCATATCCTTTTACCATTTATCTATTGAAGAATAACTCTTATTCTTACAAATTTCATTTCTTTCTCCACATATTTTAGAGATGACTCCTTTGTCAAAGATACTGGCTTTAAAAATTATTTCCCAACTTTCTGCTTCCCTTCTAATCTTGATTACATTGGCTTTCTTTGTGAAAAAAACAATTTCATTTAATTAAAATTTTGCATGTCATAATGTTCTCTATCTCATTTGGTCATACATTCTTCCCTTCTCCACAGATCTGACTGACAAACTATTCCTTGCTCTCCTTATTTGTTTATAGTCTCACCATATATGTCTACATCACGTACTCATGTTGACCTTATCTTGGTATATGATGTGAGAAGTTGTCTATTCCTAGTTTCTGCCAAGCCATTTTCTCATTATCCCAGCATTTTTGTCAAAGAGCTCTTATCCTAGAATCTGGAGTCTTTTGGTTTGTCAAAGAATAGATTACTATAGTCATCGACTACTGTGTCTTGCAAACCTAACCTACTCCACTGATCTACCACTCTATTTCTTAGCCAGTACCAAGTAGTTTTGAAGATTGCTACTTTAAAATATAGTTTTAAATCTCCTATGATTAGGCCATGTTTGCAATTTTTTCCCATTAATTCCTTTGATATTCTTTTGTCCTTCCAGATGAACTTTGTTATTGTTTTTTCTAGCTCTGTAATTATTTTTGTTGTTTTAATTGGTATGACACTATATAAGCAAATTAATTTAGATAGAATTGTCTTTGTATTATATTAGCTTGGCCTACTCATGAGCAATTGATATTTTTCCAGTTGTTTTAATCTGATTTTATTTGTGTGAAAATTGTTCTGTAATTCAAATATTTTATATTATCTTCAGTTACTTTAAATGGAATTTCTCTCTTTCCCTTGCTGCTGGGCATTGTTAGTAATATGTAGAAATGCTGATGATTAATGTAGATTTATTCTATATCCTACACCTTTGTTAAAATTGTTAATTATTCAAGTAATTTTTTACTTGATTCTCTAGGATTCTCTAAGTATACCATCATATAATCTGCAAAGAAGGATAGCTTTGTTTGTTCATTGCCTATTCTAATTCTTTCAACTTCTTTTTCTCCTGTAATTGACAAAGCTGACATTTCTAGTACAATACTGAGTAGCAGTGATGATAATGGACATCCTTGTTCCACCCCGATCTTATTGGAAATGCATCTCGTTTATCGCCATTACATATGCCTGTTGATGGTTTTATATTGATACTACTTATCATTTTAAGGAAAACTCCATTTATATCTTTGATTTTCAGTGTTTTGAATAGAATAGGTTTTGTATTCTGTCAAAAACTTTTTCTTCATCTATTGAGATAATCATATGATTTCTGTTAACTTTGCATTGATATGGTCAATTATGCTGGTAGTTTTCCTAATATTGAAGCAACCCTGTATTCCTGGTATAAACCCCATCTAATAATGTTGTATTATCCCATGTCAAGTTGCTTTAATCTCTTTGCTGACTTTTTATTTAAAAATTTTGCATATATATTTATTAGGGGATTTAATCAAAAATTTTCTTTCTTTGCTTTGACTCTTCCCAGTTTAAGTATCAGTACCATATTTGTATCATAAAAAGAATTTGGTAGGACCCCTTCTTTGCCTATTTTTCTCCATTTTTTTTCAAATAATTCCAATTAGAATTAGAGTGTACACACACACACACACACACACACACACACACACACACACACACACACATACAATAAGAATTAATTGTTCTTTAAATGTTTGGTAGAATTCACTTGTAAATCCATCTACTATTGGAGATTTTTTCTTGGGGAGTTCATTGGTGACATGTTCACTTTCATTTTATAAAATGGGGTAATTTAAGCATTTTATTTCCTCTTTTATTAATCTGGGCAATTCATAGTTTTGTAAATATTCATCCATTTCATCTAGATTGTTAGATTTATCAGCATGCAGTGGAGTATTATAGCTCCTAATTATTATTTTGATTTTCTCTTCATTGATTGGTGAATTGATGCTTTTAATTTTTGATTCTGGTAATTTGTTTTTCTTCTTTCTCTTTTTTAATCAAATTAACCAAAGGTTTATCTATTTTCTTGGTCTTTTTTTTCATAAAAGCAAATCTTAGCTTTATTAGTTCAGTAGTTTTCTTACTTTCAGTTTTACTCATCTCTCCTTTAAGTTTCAGGATTTCTAATTTGTTATTTAATTGGGGATTTTTACTTTGTTCTTTTTCTAGTTTTTTTGGTTGCCTGCCCCATTAATTCCCTCTTACTCTGCTTTATTCATGTAAGCATTTGGAGATATAAAATTTCCCCTAAGAACTGCTTTGGCTTCATCCATTTTGGCATGTTGTCTCAATATTGTCATTTTTTCCTCCAGTTTTCTGTATTGTAATCCATTCATAACTGCTCATTGTTTGAGATGCTTATCAATATTCTCTAAAAAGTTAATCACAAAATTCAGTACAATGTTAAAGTCTTTCCTTTTGTTAAATATATTTTATGTATTTCATTAAATATTTCCCAATTGCATGTGAAAAATTTTTAAACTTTCATTTCTTCAAATTTTGAGTTCTGTGTTCTCCTATCTCCTATTCTTTCCTCCTTCTTGATAAGGCAAGCAATCTCATTAATTTTACATATGAATTTATTCATAATGTGTTTCCATGTTAGCCTTGTTGAAAAAGAAACTACATTTACAGAAACCAAGAAAATGAAGAAAGCCATAAAACAAAAGGGTCACTCAGAGACTATCAATCCTTTCTCTCTGGAGATGACTAGCATTTTTCATCATGGGTCTTTGGCAATTGCACTGGAATTTGTATTAATCAGAGACTGTCTTTTACAATTGATCATTGTTATAATATTTCTGGTACCTCGGTTCTGCTGACTTCATTTTATGTCAGTTAATATGTCAGTACAGGTTTTTCTAAAACCATTCTGCTCAACATTTCTTATAGTGCAGTAGTATTCCATTGCAATCATATACCACAACTTATTCAGCCATTCCCTGATTCATGAGCATCCCCTGAAATTTTAGTTCTTCACCACAACAAAACAATCTGCTAAAAATGTTTTTTGCAAAAATATTTACTTTGTGGATGAGCAGGTAAATGGTATCATGAATAGTGCACTGACCCTGGACTCAGAAGATTTCAATTCAGATTTGATCTTACTTTCTAGCTGGGAGATCCTGGGTAAGTCACTTAACCCTTTTTAAATCTAAAACAAAACAAACAAACAAAAAACAAGACCAAATAAATGAAAAAATACATCTTTTTCCCTAGTAGTGGTATTTTGGGGTGAAAGGGTAGGCACAGTGTTTTAGTCCTGTGGACACAGTTCCAGATTTCTCTCCAATGTGGTTCGATCAGTGCACAACTTCAGTCAGTGTTCCAATTTAAATTAAATTAAATAAAAATTAGTGTTCCAATTTTTCCATATTCACTCCAGCATTTATCATTTTCTGTAAGGTTAGTTAGTCTGATAAGTATAAGGTAGTATCTCACAGCTGTTTTAATTTGCATTCCTCTAATTAGTGGTGATTTAGAACATTTTTATGTGATTATAGAAAGCTTTGACTTCTTCTTATTCATATCCTTTGATCAATTGGGAAATGGTTTAGATTTATTTTTTATAAGTTTAACTTGGTATTCTACATGTTTAAGAAAGACTTTTGTTAGAGAAACATGGTATAAATATTTATCTCCATTTTCCTTTTTTCTTTCTAATTTTTCCTTTATTTTATTTTTGCCAAAACTGTTTAATTTCATGCAATCATAATTAGCCATTTGAGTTATTTCTTGATTGGTCATAAACTCTTCCCTTATTCATAGATCTGAAGGCAGATTTTTCCTCATTTCCCTAATTTATTTATGATATCACGTTTTATGCCTAAATCATTTATCCACTTTGACCTTATGTTGAGAAACAGTGTGAGATGTTGGGCTATGCGTAGTTTCTTCTGAACTGCTTACCAGTCATCCAAGCAATTTTCATTAAATAGTGAGTTCTTATTCCCAAAGCTTGAATCTTTGGATTTATCAAATACTAGATTACTATAGTCACTTACTATTGCATATTGTGCGCTTAACCTATTGAACTGATTTACCACTTTATTTGTTAGTGAATCCCACACTGTTTTCATGATTACCACTTTTTAATATAGTTTGAAATCAATTACTGCTAGGCACATTCCTCTGCTTTTTTTATTGATTCATTTGATATTTGAGGCATTGTTTTAAAATTGTTTGAAAGCAGATGTTAGTAGAGGTCAACCAAGTGTTTCCTCTACTCTGCCATCTTGCTTCTGCACTGAAAGTTTCATTTTTAGACACTTTGTGCATTTCCTCCCACACCCTCACTCTGTCCGTATGACCCTTTTTTCTCCATTCATTGCACCATTCTCTATTGACATCCTTTACCCCTATTCTTCTTTGCTGTTGATTATTGATTATATGTATTTGTATGTTCATACCCATCATACCTCTTTCAATAAACTATTATGTGGTGCTGACCCTTAATTCCTCAAAGGAATTGGTATTCCAGGTACTCCTGACATACAGCAACAACAGTAGAATGTTGAGATGATAGGCTTTTGTAATTTTGGGAACTTGAAGCTAGTGAAAATGTTTTATAATATCCATAAAGTCACCAGCCCATAGCTCTTCTCATTTTCCATTCTAAGCCAATCTGACTTTACATCTGCATTGTCTGTCTCAGATATATAAGCTGCTGAACCAGTCTAATAGGTTATCCATTCAAATGCATTTTGAAATCTAGGCAATAGACATTCTTCATTTATTTGGCCTTTCTTTTGTGGACAGGTAACTAACGTACTTTGAATGATTATAGATATCTATCATAATATCTATAATCTGGATTGATGTAATCAATCCAATGTTATTAGCAAACAAAAAAAATCTAAAGAGCTTTTCTGTCTACATGCAATCCTTCTTTTATCTGAATTCTGCAATGGAGCTCATCGATCACCTTGCAAATATTTTGTCAAGCATAGGTCTCCTGGTTTTAAACTCACTTGATATCTTTTAGCCAACTCTAAATCTATTTAGTTCAAGAGATCACACATTTAAAATTGGAATAGATCTCATAGGTTATCATGTGCTATCTATTTATTTTAAAGAAGTTCAATCATATAGAGATGCAGTGACTTGCCTAAGATGCATGATTAATAAATATTAAAAAATGAGATATGAAATAATTCTAAATCCTGCATTACATGCTTACATAGCACTTGTCCAAGGTCATACAGTCACTATTTGTTAGAGCAGAGCTTGAACCCAAGTCACTGAATATACAAACTTTCAGGTTAAAATCTATATTTATGTAGCAGTGTTTTTCACATAATGAGCACCTTTTGATACTTTCATTCATTCATTCATTCACTCAGGCATGCTAGCAAACTATATTCATCCAAAAATATTCTAAGCAACTAAGTGTGAGACACAGTATTAAGTGCTGGGATACCCTTCCCCAATTAAGAACAATCTCAGTTCCTGCCTCCAGAGGTGTTATATTCTCCTTGGAAGTTACCACATAAATACAGACAAGTTTGAGGGAGGGTAGGAGTAAGGAGAGATGTTGGAAAGATTGTAGAGGCAGAGATCATCTATAGCAAGGGGATTCAGGGCAGGTTATGTAAAAGTGTCCAATTAACTGGAGTCTGATTAAAAAAGAAATAAAATGTTCTAGGTTTCAGGAAGAGCTCCTGAGAATTGTTTGTCATGGGAGTCTTCATATCAGGCAATTGTCTGTGGGATTTAGGAAAACTTTTGGTTTGGGTGGAGTACTGAGCATGTGAAAAAGAGTTAAGTGCTGTAAATGTAGACATAATCAGATTGTATATTATATTTTATTCCAGAATAAAGGAGTGTATTTTATACAGTAAACAACTGGGGAGCAAAATTTTTTTTTTGAAGCGGAGAAATGGAAGTTATCTTCAGTAGCTATGTGAAGGATGGCTTGGAGAAAATAGAGATTCGAATGAGGAAAACCATTTAGGAGGTTATTATCATAATAGGTAAGCTCCTGAACTAAAGTGGTGGTTGTCTGAGTGGAGAGAAAGGGAAGAATATGACATGTATTGTCAAGCCTGAACAGGCAGGTCTTGGCATTTTGGTGACTATTGGATATTGGGAGGGAAGGAGGGAAAGGGCTAAACAATGTCCTAAAGGCTAAGAGGAGAGAGTTTATCCTGAAAAGGGACTTTCAATGATGTAGAAAGCTGCAGGACTGAGGTAATCAAAATTGAGCAGCTATGGTTTGATCTTTAAGGAAAGTGGTTTAGCTAAAAGCCAGCCAGCACAGGAAGGAAGAATGAATGGATTGAGAGGGAACAAAAACTAGTAGTATTTAGTTTTATTTCTAGGGAAGATGATATATTGGACTATATTCTGATGACAATGTTGAGGAAACTATTTGTAAGGACACTGAAAACCTCTGTGTGTGTGTGTGTGTGTGTGTGTATGTGTTTAATGTGGAAGGAAAGAAGCCAGTAGATGAGAAGGAACTGAATATAGGGGTGTGTGTATGTGTGTGTGTGTGTGTGTGTGTGTATGAGTGTTTGAGAGAGACAGAGACAGACAAATATAGAGAGACACACATACACAGAAGGGGAGGCAGGCTTGATCAGAGGCAAAATATAGGAGAGATGTGGGACTCGTTAAACAATATCACAATAAGGTAAAATGAATTCAGTTGCTCTGTATCACTTAAAGCCTAACAAATGACCCAAAAAAAGAAAAAACAAGCTACACAAGCACAAACCCTTGCAAAAAAAAATATATACATATATATATATATATATATATACATGAATGATTATATATATGGACTTTATATATATAATATATATATATATATATATATATATGAATGATTAAAGAAACAAGTAAGAAAAGAACAAAGAATAAAAACAAAATGAGTAAACATTAGGGAGTAAGGGATACTGTAGTGGATGCTAGAAGGGAGGAGGGGAAAACCAGAGAAGGAAAATTCAATTGATCACAAGAATCTTCAAATTGGTTAACAGTCTTAGCAGTAGAAGACACATAGAGTAGATAGAGAACTATAGTCAATGAGGGAAGGGCAATGATAAATGAGTCAGAAATGTAATATAACAGATAATTTGGAGGTGATTATCAACAAAGATTATTTGTTGATGATTTTAATGAAAGAAAAATGGTCTAGTTGAAAGAATATATAGACAAAAAACCAGAAATCAACCCAAATAGAAGGACTTTTGAGAAAACTGAAAGGATAATATAATTATAGGACAGGCAACTTGAGAATTATTTATCTTGCAGAAAAAACAATATAAAGAAACAATCTGAACGGAATGTTTCATAGAAGGTATTGAAGACAATATCAAGAGATCATGTAGAATGCCCGCAGAGGTGTGCCCTAAATTCATCTCATCCAGAAATGTCCTGAAGTTCCAGAGCTTCACTAACAAAGAGGGGGTTTTCAAAGCCATCAGGATTCTGTAAATCACTAATCAAAAAAGTCCAAGTGTAATTGTCCAGAATGTCCAGTCTGTGATAAAGAATGAAACAAAGAGACTGTGTGCACTTCATCAAAATGCCATAGAATGGACCTGTAGCCTCAAATTTTCTATCCAGAAATTTAAGCATATATTTTTCATCAGAAAAAATGTCTAAAAGGCTCACCCAGGATCTTCTAGATTACTACAAAACCAGACTATGCTTGGGCTTTTGGCATACAACCTAGTTAGAACAAGGTAAAGTAGATTTAAAAACAATGAATGGTGAAATGATGACTTTATTCATATTTCTATAGAACCAGGAATATTGGATCAAGGAAGTTCCTTCCAGCTTTTAAAAAGAACTTCAAAGAATCAGTAGCTAGGATTTGATAGGCATACCTAACAAGAAGGGGGTCAAAAGGAAGCAGAATATATTTAAAAAGGGATAAGTAAACATTTTATTTTGAGTTGTGAATGTGGATACCTTAGATGAAGAAAGACTATAGACCTTGAGGTGAGAGATATGAGGTAGAATATGTAATCCCTAAGCTGGTCATTCCACATATGATCTGTGTGGATGAGGGTCAATTGGTAGATATGCCTGTGTGTGGAGAGAGACTAGGATTAAATATCTTTTCATGACTCCTAAAAATAATATAAAAGATTATGGTGAACACAAATGTGGCTCTGAAAATCAATTGATCCACTGAGGTGGTTATTTTTCTTTTTGCGTTAAATATTTCTATGATATCCAAAGAGTCTGAATTTGTGATTTCATTGGTGTAGGGACCTCTTGATGAGAAACAACTTCTATCATTTCAGGTTGGTACCTTCTTGGCAACACTTTTTTTCAGGGTTGCCTAGAGCACTAAGAGATTAACATAGCCAGTTTGTGTTAGAAATAGAACTTGAACCTTTCTTGGCTCCAAGGCCAGTTCTCAATTCATTATGCAATGTTGCCTCTCCTGTCATCCAAAAGTTATAGGAAAATGATACAACTTTACATTCATTTAAGAGTCATTCCCCAATGAATCAATTTCCAATGATTATGAACAGTTTTCAAAAGAACTGTCAACTTGTCATCCTTTTGAAAAAGTGTTCAAAAATCACTAACAGAGAAATGCAAATCAAAACAATGCTGAAGTCTCATGTTGCATCCGTCAAGTTGGCAGAGAGAGTAAAAGATGAAAAAGCTCGAAGGAAATAGGCAGGCCGTTTCACTGTTGATGAAGCTATGACTCATTCCAAGCATCTTGGAAAGCTCTATGTGAAATGATACAATGAAGGTTATGGAAATGCTTGTACCTTTTGACTCAGAAATCTCACTATTGGTTTTATATCCTAAAAGAATAATTGACCAAAAACAAAGACCTATCTATACCAAAATATCCATAGCAACAATATCGATAGTCACAAAGAGCTGAAAGCCAGCAATGGGTACAATTATTGGGGAAAAGTTGTATACACTCTAGATTTATTGCATAGTAAGGAATGACAGACGTGAAAGAACCCCATGAAATATAGGAAAATTTATATGAAGCTAAGCAAAGAAAAATAAGAAGAGTCCCCTAAACACTATAAACACTAACTTCAATTATGTAAATTGAGACAATAGGAAACATAACAAAATTCAGGAGAATTACTGTGGACATTTTATTTCTTAACAGATAAAACATTCAGCTTTCCTATTTTAGCAAATAGCAGATAGTAGTTTTATACCATTGCATCTGTTTTTGGAGAAGCAGAAACGTAATTTCACCGATATCAGGAACTTCCTATGAGGAGTTTCCTTCTAGAAATGCAAGTTGCCACCTGTTCTGCAAATTATAGACTCAGAGAATTTTGTGGAACTTTCATAGAGAATTTAAGTGACTTGCCCAGTGTCACCCAGTTAAGTTCAGAAGTGTGACCTAATTCCAGGTCGTCCTGACTCCAAAATTCCACTCTATTTACTATACTATACTGTTTCTCAGAAGAATATACAATGATGTAAAATAATTTGTTTTGGGTTGCTTTGCTTTACTGTTTGGTTACATTTTTTAAAGACTCTTCTATTTTGTAAAAATGTTTGAGATTGAAAGGAATGGGACCAAGGACACAGAAGGGTTAGTTTTGGCAAGAGGATGAACTTCTTCAAGCTCTGAGCTGGAAGTAACCAGCAAGAAGATAGATTAAAATGCCATTAGGGATACTAAAGATGCTCAGGGCAGATGACCTTAACCTTCTCTTCAAGCAACCAAAACCACCTCCTGACTTCTCTCTCAAAAGATGATGTTGCCTTAGAACCATGATCTTTCTCACTGCAGGTCCAGTATTCTCACTCCTGAAGATTACTTCCTCTTCACATGCTAAATAGAATACCATATTTCACTGCATAATCATCACATCCTATTTTTTTAATCCAAAAGTTGGTTTGTAACCTATCATCGCACGACATAATTCTGTTCATCAGACCACTTAAAAGGTAAACAGGGCAGCAATGTATTCACCAATGGCATATGGAGAAGCAGTTGTCTCTTGTACATTGCAAGCCTAGAATTCTCAGCTCAGGAGCTTAGTCAGTATTTGATTTTAATATATATTCATGAATATTCCATGCATCCTAATCTTGCACCAAAGACAATTTAGTAATAAATGATTTTTAAGTAATATCGACACAATTTTTTAAGCTTCACATAATGTTTGCACACCACTTATTTTACAAAAAAAAAAATGGGCATAAAATCTATGATGATTATATGGTGAAATACGGTACTCCTGTATACATACTTGATATATTCCAACTAAGCTCATCTCTTTGCAGTTTCCTGAACTAGACATTCCATTTCATGTCTTTGTGCTTTGCATTAGCTACTCACTGTTCATGGAATGTGCTCTTTCCTCACCTTTAGCTCTTAGACTCTTCTTCTTCTTTCGCTGATCAGTTATGTACCACTTTCAATGGGAAGCCTTTTTCCCCTTCCCTATCATCTTTCTCAATGATTGGTCACTTCTCACCCAACATCACCTTACCTTTGCATATACGTATACATGTACATACATACATTCACACATAATACATATATTTGTACATGTGTGTGTACACATATTATAATTCTTTTTTTTTAATACAGGGACTATCTTTGGATTTTTAATGTTTATTCTAGTGGTTTGAACCACTAGCAATTTTAATAGTTATGTTTCCAATACCCAAGACCTGGGCATTGACCAAATATCTTTAGTCATAGAGGACTCAAAAATGATGTACATTTGGTTCCCTTTGACCTGACCCAGAGTCTCTTTTGTGAACCTCAAAATGTTAGTTTTCACCAGTGTGAGGGAGAGTCCTGGGCTTTGTGGGAGTACTTAAGGTACTCAAGGCACTCAAGGTATCAGTTCATATACAGAAGAGGACAGCTTTTATTTCATTTTTTAAGTCAAATGAAAAAAATAAATACAAAGGACAGTAACCATACACAGTTAATGCAATGCTCCCTCTCCAGAAAGTTCTACCTTCTTTACAGGGACTTATATAACTTTCCAGGTTTAGAGGCCTGCTCTGTGGTTTCTTTTTGTCTTTGAGGGGAAACAAATTTGAGGTTGCCAGAAAGGCAAATGTCCAATATTCTGGTGAGTACCACTTAAATCCCAGTGATTTACACAATTTACATCAGTTTAATGGTGCCACCTCAAGAATTTGGACCTTGCCTAGAAGAAGACAAATTTGGGGAGCTTTTGGAGAGCCAACCTTCTTCCTATTGAACCTGTACCATCTGACTAAATTACACTAGTTTCCAAAATGTTGCCAGGATTTGAATGGTCTTCCTCTTCTGTTAGGCTGTATCTCCAAATTCTCAGTGTTTTCTAGGGTATCTGTACTCTTTTCTCCAAGAAGTTGTATCAAGTACTCTCTAGGAACTTAGCATTATCAGGAAATCCCTGTACTCTTTATATAGGATAGATTAGATGGCTCCCTCATCTCCAGCAGCCATTTTATTAAAATGATCTATCTCTGCCTCATCTCATATCACTTGGGAGACAGTTTGTACAATTGGAAGACATTTTTGCCTTTGATGTTTTTTCCAGGAGGAGGCTGTGTAGTACATATACTCTTTCTTCTCTTGGTTGCTTTCTCCCTACTTACTCCATAGACTCAGGTCCATTTGTATATCAGCTTTGTTTTTCTGGTCTATATTTAGTTATGTTAGCCTCTCCTCCAATCCTAATTCTGTCCTTTTGTAGATCTACTACAAAGGAGATTTCTCTCACTCTCATAGTCCAAAGGCCTTCCAGTCATCCCCAGTTGTTGAGACCCAAATGTGTCTCCTCTCAGTGACATATGAATGGGTTCCCAGTGGATCCTGTCCACGTTCAGGAGATGTTCAGTTCTCTGAAAGATGCAGTAATGGATACGTCCACACTTGCCATACAGAGATACAGTCAAGCAGACTAAAGAAAGGCACACCTCTCTGAAAGTTATAAAACTTGACCACTCATTAATACCTCACTGTAATAAGCAACTTTCTCAAGCATTGTCTGTTATAGGTTTTCTATTCAAAGAAGTGAGAAATTGATTTGCTTCTTTTCATACCAAAAGAGTTAAATTGTACTGTTGTTTTTCCAGTTTGAATTCCTGCCATGGTACCTCTCTCAAATACCAATCATAGGTCTGGGTTTTTTTGCACTGCTAGAGTACCCAAATCCATTTTAATTCTATTTTATTTTTGAAGTTGTGGTACAGAGGTGCACTCCAGGCATGAAGTGAACCCAGCGTACTGGACTGATGACTTTAACTAATAAACAAGCCTCATTTCATATAAAGAAGTGAGATGAAGGCTTAAACGTGCTTTTCTATTCACCTCCCTTTCTGGGAAGGCCTTCTCATAAAGAGCACAATTTCTCCAAGGGTTTCTGTGACCTGAAATGGAATGTGAAAAATAGCCAAATCTTGGGCTTTAAGTCGCAGTGGAAATCGGGGGCAGTGCATAGGAATGTAGTTCCAGGACCTTCCTGCCTCAGGAGGACACAAATCATTGAAGAGTATGAGAGTGATTTAGCTTTAATGGGTTCACACTCCCAGAGTAAAGGACTCCCATTATCACCCCAGAGCAGAAAGCTGTGCCCAAATCTTAAGAGACAGAGAACTGTAATGAAATGTGAGTGGAATCCTGGAAGTCTATATTTGGAAATAAGTTGAATTTTCCTCTTTAAGGCTACAGTGGGGAAATAACACTGGTGTTGACACAAATCACTTGGCTATGAGTTAAAAACCTTCACAATTTAAATTAGCTGAAAGGAAATTTGTTGGATTATTTAGATTCTCCTTCAAAAGTCTGATGATTAAAAATGTGGTCAGTTAGACAAACCAAGTCAAGGTGACATTATTCACTCTTGAATTAATCCCTTTGACTCTGGATAGAGAAGAGCTAACCAAGTGGTGTCAGCAGTCCCAAAATGAATTATTGGCTGGGCATATACCTGCCTCTGCTGATGAATGTTTTCTGTCAACTACGGGAAAAGTGATCACAAGGGAAAAGAGAAGTCTTATATATGAATTTAGTTGTGAATGTCTGTTGATGAGTATACTTTCTGACCTCTTAGTCTTTACTGGGTGTAGGTTTTTTTTTTTTAATTCATTCATTCAAACATTTCATTAATTTCTTTCACCAACATCCAGTTCTCTTTTTTTTTTTGGAGGATATTCTACCAATGTTCCTGTATGACGGCAAGGAATTGTTTGTAACAATCTCTGAAAAATTGAAAATGAATATGATACAGAGGGAAGCGTAGAGGGTCATGATTTGTATAGGATGCAACATATCATAAATATGGAACTTGGAAGGAAAATAGGAGAAAAAGGACATCATTGAGCCTATGTATTAGAGTAAAGGAAAGTGAATTGACTGCAGAAAAGGCTAGGGACAGCAGCTAGACAGCCCAAGTGTTGCAGTGATACTCTTATAATTGCCAAGAGAAAAGGAATACAGTTTTCTACATTTTGGGTGGGCATCCTGTGAAAATCTTATAGGAAAGCATGACTGAGGGTCACAAAGGAAGGCATGGATGAATTTCAATTTGCATCCCTGGAGGAAATATCGAAAAAGCTGAGAGTATAGATGAGTTTGAATGTTTTGTTGAAAGTATCATCCTAGATGATAATGAAGCATGTAGAGTTGAATAGAATAGATTGACTATTCTCAACAAACATATTATTCAACTGGAATATTGAGACAGGTTCACCACCTTTTAGAACATGAGGCAGTATGTATTTAGATTCCATATGAATAAAAATTTATCCTAATAGGCAAATTATTTTGTTATTCTTGTGCTATTTAATGAATCAAAGTCATAATAAATTAAATATAGGAATGACATCAAATCACATAATAGAGAAGTAACATTTAACTCCCTTATCATTTGCATGCACTATTACTTGTGGTAATTACAATAAATTTTATATGGTATTTTTATAAAGTATTATAATACTACTTTATTAAAGGCTAAATATTTGATATTTATTATGATTTGTATGTTAATTCTATTTGTAAAAAAATCCATAAAGATACATATGCTTCATATTAGTAAGTCAGTCAATAAATATTTACTAACTGCTTGCTGAATATGTGCAACTATACTAAGCACTGGGGATCCAAAAAATTTTTGAAAAAGTAGAACTCAAAGAGTTCATATTCCAATGGGGGAAAGGACCTGCAAGCAGCTATATATATTAAAGATAGTGGAAGGGATGGGGGGGAATGGAAGCTGGGAAGGCTTCTTGCTAAGGAAGGCAAGAAATATAGATGAAGAGGAAGAATTTCTAGGATTGGAAGACAGCCTCAAAGAAAATTCAGGAAATTGAATATTGTGTGAAAACAACATTAGCAGAATTATCTTTAAGTATGTGAAGAGGAAGAAGTGTAAAAAGGCTGGAAATGTAAGAAGGGGCCAAGTGGTAAAGGCTTTAAAAGGTAAACATGTTTTAATATTTGATCCTGGAAGAAATAATGAGATACTGATATTTATTAAGTAAAGGCATGACATGGTCAGACCTTAGCTTAAAGAAGAGCTCTTTGTCAGCTTAGTGGAGGATGGATCAGAATGGGGAGAAAAGAGACAAGGAGAACAAGCAACTAGCTCTTGGAATGGTAGAGGTACACCATGATTAGGGCACGTTTAAGGATGGTGGCACTTAAGCCAGAAGAGAGAAGGCAATATATGTGGAGATATTGAAAAGTAGGAAGAATAAGACTGAACAAAAGATTGGACATATGGTGTGAGTGTAAAAATGAAGACTTAAGGGTGACATTTGGGTTGTGAATTTGACTTACTGGGAGTAACAGAAACAAGGACATTCTGAGGAGTGGGGAATTTTTATTTTTAGAAATTTATTTTATTTATTTATATTTCATTTATTTATTTTTAGAAAGATGGTGACTTCTGGGTTAGATATATTAAGTTTAAGATTCCATAGAATATTCAGTTCAAGCTGTCCAAGAGGCGTTTGGTTAGTGAGACTGGAGATCAGGAGAGAAGTTAAGGGTGGATAAACAGAACTGGGCATTGTCTGAATAAAATTGAAGAATGTCATTTATAGGCATTAAGTAAATATTCAAGTTTATATCATCCGGATAAAATTTCTCTGGACCTTTAAAAATCCAAACTGATAATTATTTTAGATCCCCAGGGTTAATCCTGTACAAACCCCTTGCTTTAGATAAACATTACATGCTTATGTTTTGGAGCCAAGCCAAGAAAGTCACATCTTGGATCATCTCCAGTCATCCTAAAGAGTATCAGGTCACTGGATTCAGATGGCTCTGGTAGAGAGGAGAGTCTGGTGACCTGAACACCCCTCCTTCACCCAAAACAAAGTGCAAATCATGTCATTGTTTTTCTGATGGCATGGTCTTCTTCAGCAACGAAAGATGAACACATGCTTATATGTATTAAATATGAAGAATTCAGATTCTTTTATAGACATGTGTTGGACTTGTTGGTCTCTAACGCCATTGCTTTTTCCCGAAGAGCTTCAAAATTAACAGCTTAACTCATTTTTCAGGAAAGGAAAAAGAAATGGGTACAATTATAGTTTTGAAAATTGTGTCCTGGACATAAGATCATTAATGAAATGTGTTAAAACAACAAAATATTCTGTTGTATTTGAAAGTATTGGATTTGGAGTCACAGGACCAAATAAATGTCCCTGACATTTGTATTCAATTACCATATTTCTGTTCTTTCTGCCTCAATTTACTCTCTTGCAAAATGAGGGTAATGGTATTTATAATACTTGCTTGATAGATTATTGTTAGAAAAGTATTATCTGTAAGAATTATGGCCTAGTTTCTTGCTGTTCATTTTTCCTTTTTGAAGAGGGCCATTGATATCACAGAATGATGTCTTCATTTGTATGAGTAGGATTTAAGTGAGGCAGAATTGCATGAAATTGTCAGCCTCATTTTCTCTTTCATACTCATCCAAGTCCAAGTGGCAAGACAAGGGTCAAGATGTCTAGCAATGATCTGGAATACAGTGGGTGACCTTGGAAGCTGACCAAGCTCTGAATGTTCCACAGTGTCTCCTTCAGCTGCTTTCATGGCCATTGGAACAAATTTCTCACATCTATTCATTTTTCTGGAGGAAGTCTTTACGTGCTTGAGGTAGACATCCTCCTAACACACCAACAATATTTGAGGTCTGGCTTAACCTGGACCCAATCTAGCTTATTTGCCAAGACTGTTCTGCCAAGGTGTGGACATTTCACACTCTACAGCTTCTTAGAGCCATAGGTGAAAGTTGGGTGAAGATGGACACAAAACACAGATGAACCGTCTTGTAAAGGGTTACCAGGGGTTCTTGATCTGGGTTTATTATTTAGTTATACTAAATAAAAATCCTACTCATTTAAAAATAATCATTAAACTGAACTATGTTAGATTAATTCAGAAAATTAACTGCAACTTGAGTTTGGAAAATGTTCATAGGATCACAGATTTAGAGTTATAAGTTCACTGAGTCCAGCTCACTTATTTTATGGATGAGGAAACTGTGGCCCAAAAAGGATAATTTCCCCAAAGCCATAGAGTTAGCAAACAATAGAGTTGGTATATAAACCCATTGTGTCTGACATAAAACACAAACATTCCTTATTGTACCAGGTACTGTATGTATTTGTTTTGTTTTCTCTCTCTAGGAGTTAATCATTCATAACAGGTCCCTCGATATGACTAATTCCTAGAATAGTTCATTAGAAAATTAAGTCCCCTCATATCACATACTGTTTTTCAAAGCTGTTTAATTAGAGAATTTTGTTTTTTTCTAGTCATCAAAACTTCATGAAACCAATCAGATTCTTATTTACCGTTTGTTTTCTAATTTTAATAATTTCATCCAAGCAAATTATATCCTCTGTCCCATTGTAACAGATTGATTAATCTATTTGTTGCTAGGATCTGTACATCTGTAATTTATGATAGTCTTAGCCTAAAAATTTCCACTAAAAGAAAATTTTCCATTAGATGTAATTGACTATTTCACAGTATCAGAAGTGAACAACTGGAAGAAAAGTCAGGGGTTGTCTAATCCAGACTCCCTAATGAGGAAACTGAGACCCCCAAGAAGGAATCAACTTCTCCAAGGTCATTCTAGTAGCAAGTGACAAAGCAGGATTCAATCGTTTGACTCCACAGTCAATCTTCTTTTTAAAATAAAGTTAATCACCAAATATTTCACATTTATTAGGAAGAAATACCTCAATTAGTTGTTAACCTACTTTGTTTTTCCCTGTCATATATTTTTGTTGCTTTCTTGGGGACCTTTTAATATCAATCAAATCAATTGATGACTAAAAAAGTGTTCATTTTTAAAACATACAAGAATCAGTTAATTAAACTAATGTTACCACAGACCACAGGAAGGTGGCTTCTGGATGGAGTGCTGGATTAGGATTTAAGAAGGCAGATTTAAACCCTACCTCAGATTTTATTAGCTGTGTGACCAATGGATTATCCTGAGCTTTAGGCAACTAATTTTCTAGGACTTTAAGTGAGAGGTGGGTTGGAATCCGCCTCAGGCAAAGGGTGTTCCCACAGGAACTCCATTGCTTATTGACCACAAACCACCAGAATATTCTCCTATTGGAATTTTGTGTGCTTTAGCTCCAAATTAAAATGGTGAGTATGTTTGTGAGGGCACGATGTGTTATTTGGAGGACTTCAGGAGGTATAAAAAAAGAAGAAAAAATCTATCTTCCTCATTTTACTGTGCAGGGTAGAAAATGTGGTTTTCTAAACTAGCAAAATGAAATGTGATTGATAATAATAATAGCTAGCGTTTACTAAATGTTTTATTTTGCAAAGAATTTTAGATCTATTTTATCAGATCATTACAACAACCCTGTGAGCTAGGTGCTGCTTTGTTGATGCATAGACAGATTAAATAATTTACTTAAGATCACTGAGTTCCTTAAGTTTGAGTCTGGGTTCAAGTTCAGATCTTTCTCACTCCCAGTCCAGTGCTATATTGATTTTGCCACTTAACTTTAAAAATTGTGTGTGTATGTATGTGTGTGTGTTTGTGTGTCTAAAACCCAGAAGCTGAGACATAATGAAGGACCAGACAAGTTAAATAACTTGTTAAGGATCTCACTACAGTAAGTGATATAGGATTTAAACCCAGTTGCAAAGTGACTTGATTTTCATTTACAGAACTTGTGTCCAGCAATAGTATTGCCCAAACAGTCCTGTACCTCTTGGGTGGTGCCACTGCAGATAAAAACCAATGAACTGAAGCCAGCCTTTGGATTGTAAATATTTGTTTAAGCTTTTTACAAATATTACAAGTAGATAAATATGTCACCCTGCTTTAAAGAGTGAAATACATAAAAACCCACGGTCCCCCTTTGATGCTCTGTTTGACCAAATGGACATAGTATTTTATATCCTGTCTCATTTGCCTATCATGATATTGAATTTTATGTTTTCTGCCAACTATTTATCTCATCCTTCAATGGGAAATAATACCAGATGCACCCTGAATCTAATACCTTTTGGAAATAAATACAAACTTACTTCCAATAGGTTCAGAAAACCTCATGTGGGAAGCCAGAGGGCAAACTGTTACATGCATGAGCCTCCAACTCTTACGAAGTTTGATCTCAATCATCTCTTTTTTGGTATATGCTTTATTAATCATATGCTGTGATTATGAATTTCCTATCTTTATACCTCATAGGCTTTTATATTCCTGATATTATCCCATGGTTGAACATATCTCATAAAAAGATTCTTTTAAATCCCAGCATGAAGGTTATAGAGGTGAATTCCATATATTACAAAGTCTGTCCTAATGAAATTTTTAGTACTGTGAACCACAGTACAGCCTCAGCCAGCTGTATTGAACTCTTTTTGTAATACACAAATCTCACAACAGCTAAAAATTGTGAGAGTAACAGATTTTCATCTTCAATGAGAGTAAGAAGGTAAAATGGTTAAATTTATAGGATGGTTATGCAATTCATTTGGTAATTTGATGCTGCTAATTCAATTTTTTACTAAATATACTATCCATACTTTTACTGGTATCTTTAAATAACTCCATTAATATAGCAATAGTACATTATATTTTATTTTGTAAAATTAGAGTTAAAATAATTCTGAAGATTCTTTGTATTGAGTAAACACCATCTGTATTATAAATTGAGCCCTATATAATGTGCTACATCTTATGAGAAAGGACAGTATCAATAGAAAACATTGTCCTTAAACTTGAGAATGTCACCACTGTAGAAGAGGACTCTGACCAGATTCAAATAATATATTTAAATATAGATTACAGAAACATTAAAAAATGCAATCAAATTAATTTGTCTTGGTGATGTGTGTGTGTGTGTATGTATGTATGTATGAAAATACCTAGATTTAGAGTCAGAAGATTGTTTTAAATCCTGATTGCCTGGGCCAACTTAGATAAATCTCTTCCCTTTGCTAGGCCTCAGTTTTCTCATTCATTAAGTGATAGTTTTAGGCTAACTTGTATTTTCCTATTACATTATAATTCTATCATCCAGTAATCTGAGATGTACGCACACACACACACACACACATACACATACACACACACACACACTGAGAGACAGACAGACATATGGAAGAATGAAATATATAGCTGAGAAAAAAACGTATAGTCATTGCATCACTGGAAGTTAGGGCAAAAGCTCTGCAAAAGTTTCATAAAGAATAATTGTTCTCTTATCTCTCTATTAAAGGGAAAAGGCAAAGTCTGATGGACATAGAGGTTGTTAAAAGATTTTTGAGTATTCTGATTCTGTGACTTTGATGGTTAGGACTGGTAATCTAAATGTTAAAAAACTTGGAACTTGCTGCCAAAATAGTCTTAGTAGAACTAGCTGGCAGGCATAATGCCTAAAGCCTTTGCCCCTACTGATGTTATCAGTGTTAACCAAAGGAGAGCCAAGACAACTAGCCCTTTTTCTAAGCAATGGAATAGGATGAGCAGTTTCCATCTTCTCCAAAGTGATAATTTTCACACAAGGTAACTTTAGACCTCCTAAAGAAGATATGGAGAACTTCTAGTGTACAGAGGACAGGCCTTCTTTCTTGTGCTTTGCCTCCCTTTTCAGGGAAAAAGGAAGAAGGAAGTTGGTAGTTGGTGGGCATCTGGACTTCCTTTCCCTGCTGCACCCTTTTCTGTCTCATGTTCAACCTTCAGAGGGAGGAGGAATATTGAGGCAGGGCCTCCCATTTGATCATGTACCTCCCATCTCATTGTGTACTTCCAGCTTGGATGAACATTCTCATACTTGGTCACAATCTATACATCAAAGTGATTCAAATCCACGTAGATCATCCAATACCCATTCCCTGCACCCCACCACTGATTGTTCACATCCTTCTCAACCACCCCTCACCCCATCACAACATTCAGCTCTCCACCTCTTCCAGTGTGCCCTCTGGAATACCTGTTCCATAGGCCATAGACTTCCTTTCATGCCAAGTCACTTCCCTTCCACTCTTTCCATTGATAGTCTCTTAGTGAAAACTGTCTCTTCCATGATAACACTGACTTCCTACCTACCCTTTGTAATACTGGTAACACCTTCTCTCCTTAGTTTCTTAGTTCACCTTCTCTCACCTTAGGTTAAGCATTGAGGACATCTACCCATCAATTCTTTCTTCTATTTTATCTCCATCCCTCATTCATTCAGTAACCTCTCCTTCATTCACATGGCTCATATCTATCACCCAATCAAAATCCTGGTACCTATTGTCTTCAGACCCACAGATCGCTCCCCTTCATTCCTCAATGAGTTTGGTCTATGGTTCACAATTTTCTCTCCTCCCCAACTCATAGCCTCACACTAGGAAACTTCAAAATACATATTTACTGCCTGTAATACCCTAACCACTCAGCTGTTCAATCTCCACATTTCCCATTGTATACTCTTCTGTCTTTAGCCATACACAAAAGTGGTCATTCTGTTCATCTTGCTGCCACCCACCAAATACACTACTTCCATGTTCAAGAATGTTGAAATCCCTTTACCTGACCAAAATCTACTAGCTTTTTTATCTCATCCTCTAGCTTTTCTTTTCAAACCTTTCTTTCCATTCATATCATGTGCTCTAGGCAATCTCCCCTTCTTTAGGCACTTTCATCTCTTTTCACTAGATCTTGACTTGTAGATGAACCAGTTAAACTCTACTGTTTTCCTTTCTTGAATTCCTAGTTCCTTTATCATTTTAATTAAACCTTGCTAATCATCAGCTTTCAATTACTCCCACCATTTCCCCCCCTTCATCCTTATACATGTGGGGCTGAAAAATATTTGGAGAAAAATCACATAATCATTCTTAGTCCACTGTCCATTTTTGTCAAACAACTTCAACTGGGTCCTAACTGCTAGTAGTCAACTCTACTACACATGAGCTCCCTCTTCTGCCTTTCATAGCCCTCATATGCCTTCTGTCACTATTGCTTCCTTCACCCCTGTCCGATGTAGTATGATCACTTAAATCCTTACCAAGACTAAACTCTTGTGTAGTCTTGTAAACTCTTGCATGTGCTCAAGCAGTCCCATCACAGCTCTTCCAATAGATTGCCTACTCTATCATTCCCACTCTTTCACTTAATTTAATTTCTCCCTACAATCACGACCATATCTCCTCTATTGTGAAAAAAAGAAATACTTATTTAATCCCTGCATCCTGGTTAAGTATTGTTATATGTCTGTTTTGCCCTTTGTAACTAGATCCCTTAAAAAGACTGTTTACAGTAGGTGCCTCTACTTTCTTCTTAACCCTATACAATACTGCTTTCCATGTCTTCATTTCAGCAAAATTGCTGTCTCCAAAGGTACCAGTGATCTCTTTTTTAATTTTAATTTAATTTTTAATTTATGGAATAAAAAAGCATTTCTATAATGTAGTATAATAAAAAATAACTGCCCTTCAAACTGCAAATCTATTATTTACATGTTTCGAGTCCTTTATATATATATTAAAGTTATCATGTAAATTTTTCCCATTTATTTCCCTCCTCCCACCCTCCCAAGAGATGGCTACTGTTAAAGACAAATACACACACTCACACACACACACACACACACTATATTGATAGAATAGAATATATTCATTCTATTTATACTTCTGTTTATCATTTCTTTCTCTGAATGCAGATAGTGTCTTCCTTCATATGTCCTTGGTAATTAATTTGGATATTTATAAGAGTCAAAATGACATTTGCTCAGCGTTGTTCTTAAGACAATATTATTGCTAGCGTATAAAGCTTTCTCATGGTTTTGCTCATTTCACTCCATTATTTCTTGAAAGCCTATCCATGTTTTTTTTCTAATATCATTGAGCTCATCATTTCTTGTAGCATAATAGCATTACATCACCATCATGTACCACAACTTGTTCAATCATTTCCCAAGTGATGGATCCCCCTCTAGTTTTGGAGCCTTTCCTTCAACTTGGAATGGAATAAGTGACCTAAGGATCTCTTAGTTGCTAAATCTGATGGTGTTTTCTCAATTCTCATTCTCCTTGATCTTTCAATAGCCTTTGACACTATTGATCACTTTATTATCTTTGATATTCCCCTCTTTCTAGACTTTCAGGACACCAGTCCTTCCCAATTTTTCTCCTACTTCTCTGTTCCTTCTCAGTTTTCCATGTTGCATTCCTATCCAGATCACACACTCTAACCATAGGTATCCTACGAGATTCTATACTGGGTCTTCTCTCCTCTCCTTTTCACTGCTTTACTTGGTGATCTTACAAGTTCTAATTAATTTAATTTTCATCTCTATCCTGAGGATGCACCTATATATACACCTGTCCTGCCCCAACCTCTTTGCTCACCTTCAATCTCAGATTCCCAACTTCTTTTCAGATATTTTGAACTAGATGTTTAGTAGACATCTTAAACTCAACATATCCACAACTGAACTCAGTACCTTTCCCTTAAACCCTTCCGTCCCATCTTCCCAGTTACTATAGAGGACGATATCAACCTCCAAGTCACAAAGGCTTGCAACCTAAGAATCATCTTGCACTCCTCACTGTCTCCCTCCTATGCTCTATCTGTTGCCAAGGGCTGTTAATTTCACCCTTGCAACATTTCTAGAATACTCCCCACCCCTGCTTCTTCCTACACTACCACCACTCTAGTGGAGACCTTCATTACCTCATGTCTGGACTACTACTATAGCTTGCTGATAGATCAGTCACCAGGATAATTTTCCTAAAATATGGAACCAACCTGTCATTGCCCCACTCAATAAACTCTAGTGACTCCCAATTGTGTCTATGCTCAAATATAACATTTTCTGTTTGACATTCAAATCCTTTTATAACCTGGCACCCTCCAACTTTCCAATCTCCCTATATTTTACTTCCTTCTATACACTGTTTGATTCAGTTCCCTGAACAAAACAATCCATCTCTCAGCTCCAGGAATTTTCTCTGGTTGTCCTTCCTGCCTAAAATATTCTCCTTTCTCATCTCCATTCTCAGCCTTCTCTGTCTTATGTGCCAATTTCCTCCCATCTTTAAAGTTGTTTTCCTTTATGATGTATTTGTTTACAGTATATGCATTATCTTTTTCATTTAGCTCACTTCAGTATGCATTAGCTTATACAAGTCTATCCTAGTTTCTATGAAATTGTTCCTTTTATAATTTCTTACAGTTAAGTAAAATTTTATTAAATTTATATAATATCCATTAAATTTGCTAGTTTAATTTGTTCAGCCATTAGCAAGTTATAGACAACTCCTTAATTTCCAATTCTTTGCCATTACAAAATGGAGATGTTATAATTTTTTATATATGAGAGTGATTTTCCTTATGATCCTTTTAGAATAAAACTTTTATAGTAGTATTTCTGGGTAAATGGTGTCACCTTTAAGAGTGTCATCTAAAATTAACTAAAAAAATGCACAATTTAGTGACTTTTGGGCAATAGTTTCAAAATCCTTTCCAAAATGTCTGGAGCACTTCACAGCTTCTCCTATAGTATATCTTGTCAACCTACATTTTTTTTTTCGTACAATAATTCCAAAATTATTGTACTTTTAGTTCCTTGTTTTGCCAATGTGGTGAGCTTGAGGTAGAATTGGTGTTGCTTTAATATGAATTTTTAAATTATTAGTGATTTGGCACTTTATTCTTTCATATGACTGACTGTTTTAAAGCTTAGTTACTTTCTTTAGAGTTTTGGCTTCACGTCCTTTGACTATTTTTTTCTTATTCTTACATCAGAACTTTTTCAGATTAGCTGTTTCCCTTTTAATTTTATGTGCATTTGTTTTATGTGTAAAACTCTTTTTAATTTTATATAATCAAAATTGCCCATTTTTTTCCCTTTGTTACTCTCCATGCATTTAATGGTCCTTAATTATTTCCTCATCTATAGCCACAAAAATATTTTTTTTTTGTCTTCTAATTTAATGTATAACTTTTTATATCATTCCCATAGACTTTTGGAGGTTAGCTTGACATACATGTGATCTATATCTAATTTCTAGGATACTGTTTTCCATTTTTTCCAGTGGCTTTTCTTTCTTTTTTTTTTCAATAATGCTCCTAACTCTGTCAATTGGAGTCTTTGGGTCTATCCAACATTATCCTGTAATTGTTCATTTATGCATGGCATTATTAATCATTTTCAATGATTTACTTTTTTTACTATGAATCAGTAGGAAATATTTTTTTTAAATTAGTGCTTTATAATATATTCTGAGATGAAAGTACTGCTAGGCTTCTTTCCTTATGTTTTTTCCCCCTTTAATTCCCTGGAGATTCTTGACCTTTTACAACTCCATAGGAACTATTACTTTTTCTTATGTCTTTATAAGTTTTTTGGGTGTTTTATCAGTATGTCACTGAATAGGTAAATAAATTTTAGGTAATTTCATTTCCACCATATTGGCACAGCCTAACCATGGGCTGTTAGTATTATTACATTTACTTTGGTCTTTAGTTCTATAAAGTATGTTTTACATTATGTTAATCTTGTTCCTAAGTGTGGCTTATTAGATAGATTCCCAAGTGTTTTACACATTTTGTAGTTATCATAAGTACAATTTATCATTCTCTCTTTTCCCCCTGAATTTTGTGGGCAGTATACAGAAATATTGGTGATTTATTTGTATTCTTTTTACATCCTGTAATTTAGCTGAAATTTTTTTCAATTAATTTTAGATGACACTATAGGAATCTCCAAAAAGACCATTGTATTTAAAAAAGTGCTATTTTTTTTCTTTAACTAGGATTAGTCCCTCAATATATTTTTGACATCTTACTGCTATAGCATTTATTAGCATGGTATCAATTAATAGTGGTGACAGTGGATATCCTTTGTAATTGTTTTGTTTAGTCACAGGTTCAATTCATTTATCTGTTCATTTTGTTGTTGGTGGTGGAAATCTTTTTGAGATAAATATTTTCCTTAAAGGATTTAGTTAGCTGCATGCTAATAATTTTGGTATATTGTCGTGGCTTGAAGTTAAATTCGTTTATTACTACATTGTAATGTCTTTCTATTCACATATGAGAACTATATGTAAGATTCAAATCTGTCTCATGAATTAATCAAGGAAAGGAACAGCACTTTTAGCTATTTAATGCAACCTGGCAGAACTTAGATTGTATGCATTTTTATTCCACATAAAAAAAAAACAACCTAAAGATAAATTTTAAACCATATCCCTACTACCCCTTTCCTCCTCACCTTCAAAAATATTTGCAAGCCATCACCTGGAAGAACTTTATAACGCACTTTCAAGCTGGCAGGGCAGTAAGACCCAATGGAAACAACAATTTTACACTTGAACTCTGAGGAAGTGCCAGGCTTATCCCGTGCCCGACCAGTGCTGACACTTGGAAAACATGAAAGAATGTGGAATAAGAGGAGTATAGTTGAGCCAGAACACTGACTGCTCTGTGACATCTCATTGACAGCTCATTAAGAAGAGTTTTCAATTGGTACTTGGTGAAATCCCTGAAGTTGGATTGGAATCATTGGCTTCTCTTTAAATCCACATAAACAGCCTAGAAACTTTCAGGCATCCAAGAATTATTATTAAGAATTCCAGTTATTTCCTTAATAACTGTGGGGAGGACATTTTAAGAGATGGAAAGACATGTATGAGGAAGTATACTTAGGGATATTAACTAGAGATTTTTACTTTGAGGAGAAGAAAAGAGCAGAAACCCCTTAGGACTATTTATTGCCTCCTTATACAACCAAACTCTTAGCAGTTCCTGGAAACAATAAATGCTTACTAAAATGCCTGTTGACTGACAAAAGTTGCCCACCATCGAGACCTTTCTTTTCCTTCAGTGCTGCTATTGTTTTGCCCAGTAACCAAAGGTTAACAATCTCGTCATTGTTTCTACATGTGAGTGTGTTCGTATGTCTCCCTTTTCCTCTTATCCTTTTCCCCTCTCTCTCCTTTTTCTTTCTCATTCTCTCTGCTATCTAGCTGTCTGTCTATCATCTATATATCTATCTGTATGTACACACACACACACACACACATACACATACACATACGCATACGCATACACAGATATATTGCCTCATTCACCAGATTGCAAGCTTCAGTAAGGCAAGGCTTGTTTGAGATGTTCTTTGTATTCTTAATATTTAGTGCAGTGCATAATGCTTTGCATTCTTAATGCTTTTCTAAGCCTAATTTTTTTTTTTAATTGTCATTTTGTAAGGGCTTATGGTTAGAGGAGGATATTTGTAATGTAGGGAAGTTGTGCCATGTAATGTGCAGAAGTTACTACGGCTCAGCAAGATTATACAGTGATTAGTATTCATGAAGACTTAAGTTCAAATATGGCCCGAGGCACTTACTAGATATTGGACAGTGACCAAAAATGTACCCTTTGTTTGCCTCATTTTTTATCTGCAAAATAAGGATAAAAGTAGAACCTATCATCCAGAGATACTGAGGGGATAAAATAAGAAAATATTTGTAAAGTGCTTAGCACTCTGCTTGACAAATTGTAAATTTTATAAAAATTATAAAAACATTTATAAAAATTATTATTTAAAGTGTATTAGGATATCTTCTTCTGAAGTCAAAACCAGATATATTCCCCCAATGAATCCAGTACCAGTATATAAATAAGTTTGCAAACACCTTTTTATAATATGCATATTTTATATATATATATTTATACATATACTTATGTATATTTTATATATATTCATATAAATATATGTGTATATTTTATATATATTTATACATATATTTATGTATATTTTATATATAGTCATATAAATATATGTGTATATTTTATATATATTCATATAAATATATGTGTATATTTTATATATATTTTTGTATAATAAAAAAGTTCAGGTTGACCACATCGTAATTTATATAATGTGACTGAAGAGTGTATTAACAAAAATGATCATTTTTAAATAATTTAAAAGATTGTATATTTATATTTTTTCTTTATAAATATGGAATGTTCATGGTTCTCATCTGCAATGATAAGATTCATCTTCTAACAGACATCTAATTTTGATGTATATGTGAAAACATTCCAAGGTTCAGAAAACTGATAGAACGAAAATGAAGTTAAATATAGATTTTAATAAAATGACTTTAAATAGAAACTTAGGGAAATACTACTGAATTCAAAGATAAGTGTAATGTAGAAAATTATAATTACTTTGAAATGTATGTTTTAATAATATTAAAAAGTTGGAGAAGTTTAAAATTTATACAATTGAGGAAAAAACTTGTATCACACATAAAAATATAGACTTTGTTTCCCATAATCTCTCAGAAATTTACCCTTTTGCTATATTTTAGCTATTTAATGTTCCTACTTGGGTAAACAAGATTCCTATAAATGTCTTGCCCCAGGTCCTCATTTCTAGGACAGACTTATGATCCCAGAGAAATTTCTAGCAATAGAGTATGTAAAAGTACTGGGTGATATATAATTAATATATTCTTTTAAAGATATTGCACACATGCACACACACACATATGCATGTGCACACAGTTCTTTTCTACAACATATTCTTTCTTCTCTGTATTTTTTGACTTCCAGATATGTCAATCTTTTCTTCAAAACTTCTAGTCTTTTGGATTGACTCACCATATGTTGTAATTCCTTTTCCCTATTATTTTCCCTCTTCAATTTTGCATTGAGACCTATACATTCCAACCTCATTTCTATACTACCTTCTTTAAGTAGTTTAATTTCTCTTTGAGTCATTCCATTGTTTCTTAATGTTGTTCCATGAACTGTGAGGAGTCTATAGATTTATTTTTTGTATTGAACATTTAGATTAATTTTTCTTTACAATAAAATAATGGTTTAATGTACTTTTTAAATTAAAAGTGTTAATTTTTCCTTCTGATTATGAGTTTCAGAATTGGTTTCTTTATTTATTTAGGAAGTAGGCTTATATGTAGCCTTATCATTTAGTCTTCTTGTTTTCTCAATAGCAGGGCAGGTAAGTGGTGCAGTGGATAGAGCACTAGTGCAGGAGTCAGGAGGATCTGAGTTCAAATCTCACCTCAGACACTTGACACTAACTAGCTGTTTGACCTTGGGCAAGTCACTAACCCCAATTGCCACATCCTGGGTCACCTCCAGTCATCCAGATGAATATCTGGTCACTGGATTCAGATGGCTCTGGAGGAGAAGTGAGGCTGGTGACCTGCACAGCCCTCCCTCACTCAAAACAAAGTCAAGTGCAAGTCATGTCATTACTTCTCTGATGGCATGGTCTTCTTAGGCAACAAAGGATGAATACACATTCTCAATAGGATTTTATGAGCCTTTTTCCTCACTCTTTCACCTGTACCCCTTCAGTGTTTATATTAGACCCCCAGGTTAACCATTGTCATTTGAGGGTACAAGAGAAGAGTCCCACATAGAATGAAGTACGCTGAAGGAAATGGACGGCAACTAGGTTTTTAGTAACCTTCCCCTTGGGCATACTCTTGTCTGCTCTCTATTGCTATGTACAGTAAACTATGTACCTCCCTCTCCCACCCCTGCCAAAATGTGCATCTTTACTTCCCATTGTTTAGCAGAGGCATACTTTTATGCCTCTTACTGATTACAGAGGGTTCAGACTGAGTTTTTGCTGTGAGACCCTCACAATCATGTCTTGAGACATATCTTAGAGTATATCTGCTCAAACTGGGTCTCACACAAATTCTCAGGAATGAACTCACAGAATGACAATTTTCATTAATATAGTTATTTGATTCATGTGGTTTTCATCTCATGCTGATATTCTTTGTTTTTTTATTGTGTTCAGCTTTAATTTCTATTTGTTTGAGATTTTTAGTCTATAGAGATCTGTAAAAAGAAAAATCCTATCAGTATTCTGCCAACTGGATTATGTGATCCTAAATGCAGAGGCTAACATTTGAATCTAAATCTTTTAAGTACATATTCAATAATCTTTTCATTATAGCACATTGCATTTCTGTATCCTCAACAAAAGTACAAAATTTTGATTATATTCATTTAAAATCATAGCATTAAAATCATCTTATTTTATTTTAAGATGAGAATACTAAACTAATTGAAATTAAAGAATATCTTGAAACTTCCCATTTGCTTACTGAGCTGAGAAAATGGGCCCACTTTTGTAAGAAATACCCTGGAACGGACATTTTTAAAATGTGTTATGTATAGTCTAACATAGCCCTCCCTCACCCAAAATAAAGTCAAGTGCAAGTCAGGTCATCATTTCTCTGATGTCATGGTCTTCTCCAAAAACAAAGGATGAACACAGACAGATAGTCTATCTAACTTCGTTCCTTTTAGAAATTCATTTAGGATTTTTCTTGATATGAGAGGAGTAAATTGACATCCCCCACAATTATAGCTTTACAATCTACTTCCTCCTGTAATTTATTCATTTAACTTTGCATATGTGTATAGATAGACACAGACAGATATTTATATCTATCTATATACATACATATATACTTACATACATATAGATAGATATGTAATTATCTCTGTATATGTATATACACATCCCACCTTGAACCAATATAGTTGTGTTAGGTTCAAGTGTTGAGTGCCTCCACCATTTCTGCCTCCGCTATAAAACCTTTTCCTTGTGTGCCTCTTTTATTTTTCACATACTTCTCCTTCCCCATTTTCCCCAGGGCATTCTTTTTGCTGCCTATCCATTTTTTAATATCATGTCAATATAATTGAGTCACCTATATGCCCAATTATTATGTAGAATCTTTCTAACTGTTCTAAGGCTAAAATTCTTAGAAGTTGCATGTATTATTTTCACAAATTATTTCCACAAACAGAAATACCAACAGTTTAACCTTATCGAGTTCCTTTTATCTTCTTTTTCATGTTTAACATTTTATTCTTCTTGTGTCTTTCATTTCAAAGTCAATTTTTCTATTCAATTCATATTTTCTTTAGGAATAGTCAAAAATTTTGTATTTCATTAAATATCCTTTTTCCCTTGAAATCTTATGCTCCATTTTCTTAGGTAGGTTATTCTTAGTTGTAATCCCTGATATTTTGCCTACCAGAATATAATATTCCAAGCTCTCTGTTCCTTTAACATGGAAGTTTCTAAATTTAAAGTTGCTAAATTTTATATGATCCTGTATTTTCTTCTTGGCTCCTTGAAATATTTTCTTTTTGACTTAGGGGCACTGGAATTTGACTGTAATACTCTGGGAGTTTTAATTTTAGGATCTCTTTCAGAACTGATGAGCAGATTATTTTGATTTCTAGTTCTACAATGTCAGGGCAGTTTTCCTTGATAATTTCTTGAAAGACGATATCTAGGATTTTTTTTAAATCATGGTTTTCAGTTAGTCCAATAATTCTTACATTATCTTTCCTTGAACTATGTTCCAGGTTAGCTATTTTTCTGAGATGTTTCACATTTTCTTCTATTTTTTTCATTATTTTGACTTTGTTTTATTTTTTCTTGTTATGTAGTCATTAGCTTCCACTTGTCCAATTTTTTTTTTTTTTTAAAAAAGCATTTTCTTTTGGAGGTTTAAAAAAAATTCTACCCTCTCTTTCTATTTGGATGATTCTGCTTTCGTGTATTTTTTTTTCTTCAGAACTAGTTTGTGCCTCTTTTAGCAAGCCATTAATTGCCTTCTCATAATTCTCTCGCCTTGTTCATATTTACTCTCATAATTTTTTATCTGCAATTCTTATTTGATTTTGAAAATTATTTTTTTCACTCTGTCACACATTCTTGTTTTTTCTAATTTACATTTTTAGTTTACTTCTCAGTTTGTGTCTGGACTTTTTTTTTGTCATCATAGTAGCTATTTGTTCTTTGTTTTAGCTCATTTTCCCATCCTATGTCTTGATTTTGAAATTTTTGTTAGAGTTTTGCTCTGCTCCTGTTGTGGCACTCTCTCCAACATCATGCTTTTCCATGCTGCTGTTTGCACAGCTAGTTCTGGAGGTTTGGAAGTTTTCAGTACTTCCCAAGGTAATGTGATTTGGGGAGAGGAGTTGTCACTCTGGTCCTTACTTATGAAGGGCCCTGATCCTTTAGCACCAAAAGTGATTCCGTTTCTCAAGAGTCCTGTTCCCTTTAGAATGAAAATGATACTGTTCCTCAGGGCTCCTACTTCCTTTTTGCTAAAGCTGATACTCCTCAGGGCTTCTGCTCCTTTATGAAAGGTGCTTCCTTCAACCATTGAATCATATCTGACTTACAAGTAGGCATAGGCAATGGATTTGTCAAACTGTGTCTAGTCTTCTGTCCAGGAGTAGTCCCCTCCAACCCCTTTTTGACCAATTGCCTGGGTCTCTTCTAGTCTCTGGCTTGAGAGTCTGAAGCTGCTGCTTCTGTTGCTCGTGTTTCATCCACAAAGATCAACCTCCAATCCTTTGTCACTTATCTCTCTAAACTTTTAAGAGTCCTTGGTCTAGAAGATAGTCACATCCTGACCTTTTGTTGTCTCTGCCAATATATAATTAAATTTGTGGTGTTATTTTTTAATGTTTGCAGGGGAAAGCTCAGTTGAGTTCTTCTTCTACTTTGCCGTCTTAGATCCACCACAGAAGAAGATATTCTTTTCTCTCAGCTATATTATTCACTTTTTGCTCTCCCCTTTGGACTTTCTTTAGTTTAGGGATGATTATTAAATACTTAAGTTGCTTTATGATCTCATCAATGTAAGTACAGATTTCTGCTGGTTCATTTAAGAGCCCAACCCTACCTTCCCATTATAGAATATTTTTATATATCTTTCTATAAATCCTAGACAGTCTAGGAACTTCTGCATTTTATTTTTAAAATATGATAACCCATCTAGGAAAAAAATAGGAAAATATGGCAGTAATACTATTTTCTATTCATTTCTTTTTCACTATTAAAACAAAGATGTATTTTGTTTTGTTTATATCCTAGTCACTTTCCTATAAATACTTTTCTCCTAAACCATTAAATCCTCTGTAGTAACAAAAACAAAACAATTAAGCAAAACCAAAAACTAAACATATCATAGTATATGAAACATTTCACACCCATATGACCTCACCCCTCGATCAAAATGAGAAATATGCATTTCATTCTCTATTTTACAGAACCAAGATTACTTATTATAATTGTTTGAAGGTTACCTATTTTTGGTGCTCTTTTCCCTTATAATTTTGTAGTTGTGTTTTGTTCACTTGGTTTTATGTTCTCTTTTGATCTATTTATCTAATTCTTTCCATGTGTCTCTAAATTCCTCAGAATTATTTCTTTTTTTTCAAAAACATGACATTGATATAGCAGCGTTTGTTTCCAGGTCCTTGGGTGCAGCCTCTTGACTGAGTTCAAGTTTTACAGAACTAATTCTTTTACTAAGAGTATTTGTTCCATGAATTTTGGATTCAGTCATAGTTCTCCACTCCTGATAGACATTCTCTTTTCTTTCATCAGTCATCCTGCTATTATTTGTTCTTAAAAAGTACTGGTGTGAATATTTTGGTATAAATAGAACCTCTCCTTTTATCTTTAACATCCGTGGGGGATAGAGTAGAATCATAAGGTCAAGGAAGGTGAATAAGGTATCCTTATAATTCCAAATTAATTTTCCAGATCAGTCACCTCATCGTTTATAGATAGCTCAACCAATGATGTGATAGTTTGGCAAGTTGTATAACATTGCTGTCTAACTATCATTCATATATTTAATTTTGCATCAAAGTTTTGGCTCTTAAGAATAATATTTTGATGATTTTTTATTTTTCATTGTACTTTCTTTCTTTGTAGACTTCAAAGCTAAATAGCTATATGTCTATGCTGGAAAATCTGGAAGATAGAGACAATTATAGCACCTACCTCAAAGAGTTGCTTTGAGGATCCAGTGAGATAACATAGGTCATTCATTTTGAAAACTTTCAAGTGATATATAAATACTAGCTATTATTAGCTATCATTATTTCAAATAGATAAGATTTATGAATAATATCTGTCTTATACAATTTCTACCTTTCTGATTTATTTTCCATAATGCATTGTATTTTACAATTCTTTTTTACATTTTCAGTATAATTTAAACTGAACTCTTAGAAATTAACAAATTGCTTTATACTACAAAAAATTGTCAAATATAAATAACTCCAGAATTTCATCAAGATTGGAGGTGCTATATAAATGTGAAGACCATTTAACAAAACACGAGTTATAATACTGTACTACTTTTAAACATAGCACATTTTCCATCCCAGGGAATGCTTTTCTCATTGTTTTATTCACTTTCCACTATGATATAGACATTGCAGCCAAGACTAAGTCTTCCACATGCCCCTTTAATCAAACTTACCCCAGTTCTTCATAACTTTCCCTATTGAACATTCTTTTTCTCTTGTCTTCATTCTTTCTTTATCTATGAGCTCCTTCCTGTGCCAATAAGTTTTACAGATTTCTTCTGCCATTTTTTTAAAAACAACACACAAAAAATTCCTCACCTTGACTCCAGTCTGCTCAAGTCATTTTTTAAAAAATGCTTTATTAATACATGTTATGCAATTTTTATTTCTCTCAATCAAGGGAAACTGAGAAATAGACTATTCCTGACAGTCTAATTCACATTCCAAACCTTGATACCACTATGTCTCTATGGAGAGAACAGAGGTATATTTCTCTGTTATTTTTTTAGTCAATGCTATATCATGAGTTCTAAGGTCATTTATTACTTGTTTAAATTTTTATGGCCAATTGTGTAATTTTATCCTGTTTGAGCTTATCATACTCTAGAAGTCCATGTATATTCTCATTTTTTCTGAATTATTTATGTTTCTCATTGCTTACATTAAAATTATTATATTCATATACAATAATTTATCATCCATTTACTTATAAAAAAAGTTTTTTTAATTTGTAGTGTCCACAAAAACCATTGATATGAATATTTTCTTACATATGCCACTTTCTCTTTTTCATTAATATCCTTGTGATATATATATATATATATATATATATATACATATGTTAGTGTAATAAATGTGTCAAATACTTTTCATATTGTTCTAAAAGGCTTTACAGAATATTTGGATCAATATACAACCTTTCAATTATAAAAATTATTTATTATATTTCCATAACTCATCCAATATCAAATATTTATAAGTAAACTTTAGCTTTTTTAAAAATTTGTGTTTCTTTTGTGATTGTGATTTGGATAATTTTCATAGTTATTGATCATTTATGTTCTTTGCTTATTTTTTTTGAGAATACATGATTATGTTGACTCCCTGTATACTTGGGATATCAGAGGTATTCTATGAAAATAGTCTCTTCCCTATACAACAGTTTCCCTCCTGAAAGATATATGAATTGTTTATAGCAAAATCTTCATAATTTTATGTAATTGAAATTAATCTTTCATGTTCACTTTTATCCCATATGTAGTTAAGAATTCTTCCATTTACTGTAGATTTGAAAGGTGTGTTTTATATTAGGTTATATTTGTACTTGGATCTGTACCTGGAGTGTATTAATATTCTCTGTGAACAGCATTTTTCATCATAAATCTTTTTTAATTGTCTTGGATCATAGCATTGCTGAGAATAGCTACATCATTCACAGTTGATCATTAAATATATTGTGGTTACTGTGTAGAATATTCTCATTCTTTTCACTTTATTTTCCATCAGTTTGTTTAAGTCTTTCCAGGTTGGTCTGAAATTTTCCTGCTTCTCATTTCTTACAGCTCCATAGTATTCCATTACACTCATATAATGTAACTTGTTCAGCCATTCCCCAATAGACTGGCATACATTCAATTTCCAATTCTTTGCTACCACAAAAAAGATATTTTTGCATAAATGAGTTTTCCCTCACTTTTAAAAAAATTTCTTTGGGATACAGACCTAATAGTGGTATTGCCCAATCAATATATCTGCACAGTTTTATAGCCTTTTCTGCATAGTTCCAAATTGCTCTCCAGAATGGTTGGATCAGTTCTCATTTCACCAACAGTGCATTAATGTCCCAATTTTTCCATATGCCTTCCAACATTTATCATTTTTCTTTTCTGTAATATTAGACAGTCTCATAGTTTTCAGAGTTGTTTTCATTTGCACCTCTCTAACAATAGTGATTTAGAACATTTTTATATGACTATAGATAACTTCTTTGATTTCTTCATCTGAAACTACCTGTTTAAATGCACAATAAATCATATTTTTAAAGACAAAAATAAAAAGAAAAGATAATGTAAATATTATATTGGAAAAAATCTGAAAACATGTTCAACATGCAACACCTATAAATCTCCAACCTTTGCAAGTGATTGAAATAGTACCTTCCCCATCTCTTCTTTCTAGCCATGATTTTTTATTATTTTGAAATATTCACATTTTTAGTGATAGTTCTTTCACTGAAATATTAGGGTTTTTTGGTTCTTTTTACTTTACGTTAGTTCATAGTCTTAACAGCATATTCCATTCATGTACTAAAAATTATGTAGTCATTCCATAATCAATGGTCATATACTTTGCATCCAGTTCTTTGCTACTGTAAAAAAAAATGCTGCTATAAATATCCTGGGGTATATGATACTTATATTTTTAAAAATCTTGTGTGTGTGTGTGTGTTCATCCTTCGTTGCCGAAGAAGACCATGCCATCAGAGAAATGATGACACAACTTGCACTTGACTTTGTTATTTTTTTTTTGAGTGAGTGAGGGTTGTTCAAGTCACCAGCCTCACTTCTTCTCCACAGCCATCTGAATCCAGTGACCAGATATTCATCAGGATGACTGGAGATGAACCAGGATGAGGCAATTGGGGTTAAGTGACTTGCCCAAGGTCACACAGCTACTGAATGTTAAATGGCTGAGATGAGATTGGGCTCAGGTCCTCCTGATCCCTGCACTGGTGCTCTATACACTGTACCACCTAGCTGCTCCATTTTTAACAATAAACTGTGTAGTACTGAAGCCTAATTAACAGGATCTCTTTCTTAAAGGATATTGATATTTTAGTCACCTTTTATTTCTATAACTTCAAACTTCTTTACAGAATGGTTGCACTGATTTACAGTTGCACCAACCAAGTCTTCACACTAGAAGACTTATTTTTCCTCAAGATCTCCAGCATTGAAGATGAATGGATAGATGGATTGATGGATAGATAGATAGACAGATAGGATAGACAGATAGGTAGCTAGATGTATTTTCAATGTACTACAATCTCATATTTGTTTATATATCCTGTATGTAAAACCCTCATCAGAGAAATGTTATGTAAATATATTATTTTTCCCAAATGAATTCTTTTCTTATCCTACATAACATTAATTTTGTTTTTTGCAAATTTTTATTTTTCAGTTTCACGTAAATTTATTGTCTATAATTGTCTCTATCCTTTTTTTAAATTAATAATACATCTCTAACTCATAGCTGTCAGATGAATATAATGCATTTGTCTTCTAATTTTATAGTATGACCTTTAATAGGGTCACATATTCATTTTAAAGGCAATGAGAAGTTGATTTTAACTTACTTTCTGCCAGACTCCTTTCCAGTTCTCTCAGCAAATTTTTTTATTGCATGGAGTATGTTTTCTAAATAATTTATGTTTTCTGGATGACTGAACATTGGAATGTTGAATTCCATTGTTTTAATATTATTATTATCCCTTGCATACTCTATTTCATCGATCCACCTCCCTCCTTTATAACTAATATCAGATGGCTTTCATGACTGCTGTTTTATAATATCATGTGAGGTGGAAAGTATTATAGACTCTTTGTTGCTCCCTCTTTTCAATTTTTCCCTTGGTTTTCTAGAGTTTTCTTTTTACTTTTTCCAAATGAAATTTGACATTTTAAAAATTCTGTGAAGTATCCCTTTGAAAATTTGAATAGTTTATGATTAGAATGTACATTAACATTAGTAGTATTGTCATTTTTTTCATATTGGTGTAACAGTCAAAAGCACTGAAAATATCTCCAGATGTTTACATTATTCTTTATATCATGAAATAAACCCATGGAAGTATTTTGTATGTTATGGCATATGAGTCTGAGGATATTTTAGACTTATTGAAATTGTTTGAAATAAAATATCCTTTTCTATTTTGCCCTCTACATAATAAATTTGCTTTAAAACAAAAAATAATATTATACTTTCTCAGTGTGTGGGTTAGAAAGATTTTTTATATGATTAGGTTGATTGCTTTCTTAATGTTGACCCATCATCAAATAGTTGGCAGAAAATTCATAATGAATTATTTATTAAATGATTTGTAGTCAGTTTGACATTATTTTACTTAAAAGTTTTAGCAATATACAGCATTAATAATAATAATTGTCAATATATAGTTCTACATTTTATCCTTCCCTTTAGACCCTAAGGTGCTTTATTCTTCTTAAATTTTGAAAATTTGCATAATGTTCATCTTAGTTTTTCTTTAAATGTTTCAAGGTGACTCAATCATGACACTCCACCTAAAATAGTAGTTTTCTCCCCCCAACACTTTTTTTTGGTAGTTTATATAGTTAGTCCTATTTCCTTTATGAGAATGGATTTTTAAACATCTCTAGTTGGTCTTTTGATAATTAGGGCATTTCTTTTAGACTTCTACAAAAATGAGCAGACAACGAAATCTCCCAGTATTGAATGATTGTCTAGGTATTCTTTTGGTTCACTCAATGTTTTCTTTATGTACTAAGTAAACGTATGTTTACTATGAACATTACTTTGTTGTCTATAATTCCTTTTGGGATTAAGTAGTTTTTTGTTTATCCTTTTTTATATTATGAATGTTTGTTCCTTCTTTGTCTAATAGCATTATTGGAGCTCCTTCCTTTTGTGTTTCACTTGATGTATAGTAAGTTTTGCTTTAATTTCTCATTTTTATTCTGTATATATCTTTATTTTCAGGTATTTTTTTCTTATAAGCAACCAATTATGAGATTTTGTTCTCTTTGCGATTTGTTACTTTTTTCCATTTTATCAGTTTTTTGAACCATTAATGTTTAAAATTCTGAGAGATATGGTTACATTTTTTTCCTACATCTTGCTTTCTTAAAAATTAGGATTTTTTTTTTACTTCTGTAACCATAATACTTTCTCTCTTCAGTTTATTTCACTGAATCTCCTTTAAGGTAACCCTATTTCTGCTATCTTTTCCCCACCTCATACTCAACCCTCTCCTTCTTCATTTTATTTAATTTTGCAGTTTTCCTAAACTAATCATTTCTTTTTATCTATCCAGTGACTTGTTCCTAGGGGTTGCAAAAGACTGGGATATTGTGTTCAGTTGCTTTAAGATTTTATTTAAGTATTTTTTGTTTCCCCTAAGAAAACTTTCTCATTTTAAAATGTTTCAAATAGTTTTAATGACTAATGCTTAATAATATTATTTGATAAAGGGCAAAACTCTCTTCCTTTAAAATAAAATAAAACTCTCTCCTTTAAAATATTGTTTTTGAATTTTAATTTTTTTAATATTTTTTAGTTCCATAAAGTAATCTCTAGTTAATTTCGTTGGTATAGCACTAACTCTCTAAATCATTTAAGGAAGTACAGTTATTTTATAGTATTAGTATGGTATAATGATAAACAACCATCTCTCTAGATATTTAAATCTTCTGTTATTCCTGAAAAGAATATTCATACTTATATTTATATAAGTTCTTTATTTTTAGTAGGGTCATTTTAGAAAGAATGTTTCTATCTCTTTTTCTTAAATTAAAAAATGAATAGAAAGGGTAATGATTTTTATGGATTTTTATTGCATACCTTTATTTTATGGAAGTGATTGCATTTCAGTTAAATTTGTTTCATTATATCCCTGGGGTGCAATAAGAAAACCATTTATTTCTCTCTAAATAGATATTTTTACTATCATTAGCAAATATAATTGATATCAGTCATATTTCATCATTCCGTAGTGCAAAAGCCCCTAGGGTTTCTCTGTTAGAAATAATACCAGCTCATAGTTTTAGACTATTTAAAAAAAAATTCTCTTACAGAGCAATCAATTTCTTCCTATCTTTTTGGTAATTTTAAAATAAGAAGCATGTTTTGTTAGTGATTTATAATCCATTTCTTTTTGAAATTATAATATTTTTCAAATAAATTTGATCTGAAACTGTCATTTCATTCATTAATAGAATTTCTAATAAGAAAACCCTCTCTACCCATCTCAACTCGGCAACAGTTATGCAACTTGCAGTTTTCAAGAATTTCCAGGAACAGAGAAGTTGAATGACTTCCTCAGAGTCACATGTAATGCCTTCCTTAGCAGATACAAGATATGAACCTAAGCCTTCCTAATTTTGAAGCTAACCTTCCCAGTTAGCATCACTGCCCTTTAGCTGAAAGTGTTTTCTCCATTTTTAAATTTTCTTAAACTACCTTACCTAGAAATTTCCATTGCCATGACCCTGCTCGTAATATATTACATTATATTTATCTAGGAGAATATAAGTTCCCTTCTTTAGATCAGGAATTACCTTTTTTGTATCCTTACATAATTCTGAAGACCTTGACACATTTTAAGTAATTAATCTTATAAAAGCTGATAACTTATTGTGTCTTAAGATTTTTGGAAATTTTTTTTTACCTGCATGGTCTCCTCCTACCCTCACAACATTAGTGTAGTTTAAATTCTTTTTTAATACTATGAAGATTGAAAAGTTAACAGATTATTAATTCTTGTTCACATTCCTAGTATCTGAAGCAGAATCTGAACCCATGCCTTACTAACTTCAAGACTAGTGTTCTATAAATTGCAACGTGCTGATCCAATTAGATCTATTCTAGACCCTGTTTAACTGTTTTAAATCATCAGTGTTTTCAATGTTATATTGCTGGCTTGCTTAATTTGTCTAGAAAAATTAAACATTTTTGAAGTTAGTTTGGATCTAGCTCTCTGTTGCTCACCATTCCAATATAAATTGTTAATAAAATGACAATACAATTATCACACACATCCCCTTGACATAACAGTATTTTCTTTCATCCAGTGGCAGTGATTTGAGTGATTTGAGTCTTAAGCCCATCTAGACCCATAATTTTAATAATGGAAAAAAAAATCTTTCTAGGTCTTTACCTTAGTTAGCAATTTAGTAATTATTAGTTAGCAATTTCAGTACCTACGACCTGGGTATCCCAGCTTATGCCCTTGTTCCTACTGGTATCGATAGCCTATCATTCTCATTTCTGGTCCCCATAGAGTACTTGATTTAATCTGTCTCAGGCAATCTGTGTTGCTTTAGGCCTTGACTACCTTGGCTAACTTTTCCACATATGCCTCACCATCTTACAGTACTCTAGTTAAGACCTTCTGTATTGAATTTAACAACAAAATCTTCTACTCATTGGTCATTCCCAAAAATTTTCATTACTCTAAGTTGTCAGGAGTCTATCATGCCTACATCTTACCCAATGTCCCCTCTCATCAATTAAACATTGCATTTTGAGTACCTAAACTCATAAGATATAGCATCCCTGTTTCCTTCCATTAGGCTGCAGTTCCAGCGCAATATTCACAGTACCTACTGTGGCCATGAATATCTGGGTGCAATTTTGAATTGCAAAATACCACAGAATTTCCACATGGAAAACAGAAACAAAACATTTATAAACACCAGAAAACCAAATCCATCACAACAATCTATGTACAATAACAATGCAGAGAACATCATCCCCAAACCATCCTCCTGCTAACCTTCCCACAAACCAGTTCCATTAAACAAAATCACAAACTCTTTCACTCACATTAGCCAGCATCCTGCATCCTTCCTAGCTCTGACTGCTCTCATAACTAACTTCCTCTCTGCTCTGCTGTAGCTCTGCCTCTTCCTCCTTCCCCCATTCAGCAAACTTTTCCCACAACAGGTTCTCTGGGTCTCAGGCTTCCATGTGATCCAGACAGGTCACATGGGCCTATTAATGAATATGAAAGATCTCACCATTTTAAATTACCATTGCATGTGTCCCCAAGATCTTTCTTCTTCCTTATGTAGGTCAGGTTCAGTGGCGCAACTGGTATCAACTGAATTGTAATAGGGATAACAGAAAATAAGTATATAAAACAGTATCTTGGCAACTGGTGTCATCAGAACTTTACAACAATTTAAACAGGGATCACATAAAATGAGCACATAAAACAATATCTTAGGGTGTACTTTGAGCACAAGCACCCAATCATTCCCCCAATGAACAAAGGGGGCATCAAATCTTGGAGTAAAGGGCTAAGGTCTCTTCTTTCATAGCTACTTCCTGCTGAGATGGGATGTAAAGCTGTCCTTGCCCAAAGAGGTCCTATTTGAGGGGTCATATCTTTAGCTGACATCCACAGCTTGGTTGACACCTGGGCCAGGGATGACATATCATAGTCATGGATAAGGGGTGACATCTGGCTTAAACAATCAGGCATCTACAGAGTACTAAGTCTCCAGGAAACAAATCTAGTTTAACAGACAACCCAGAAGAAACAAGCAGACAATAACCAGAAGCAGGGTAGAAATAGGGTCAGCCATGCTTCTGGCATCCATGGAGTCATTATCATATTCATTGTTGTTTGCTATTTTCCAGTTTGCAGTCCTGTATAAGGGTACATTCACATTCCTTTTTGCCTCCTGTGAGCCAAACCAACGACAGCTTTTTCTTTCATCACCTGAAAAACTCTAGCTTTCTCTCTGAAAGGATGGTTTGAACATTGTAGGATAAAGACTTTCTCCTGCAAACCAACCAGCTCCCTTTCCATCAGAGCCTTCTCCTCTAGCAACTTATCTCTGCTTTTACATATACTTATAGTTTGTTAGCAAGGCCCAGCCTCTCCTATACACCCTGATGTTTCTTTCCATGGTTCTATTGGTACTCCCTGCAAACATCATTCTAAGTCTCTGAGTTCTCCCTTCTATAGCCTTGGTTCCCAATTTTCACAAAGCCCTGTTCCTTTAGCCTATTCTCTTGCCAGGGAGGAATAAAGCAAATCATCCTACCCTGGGACATCCATTTCTTCCTCTATCTCCTCTACCTTACTGTATCCAAATAGAGGCCTAAAGGGGCCAAGGTCTACCAGTACATCCTGAGTCATCTCCTGTCATTCTGAGGAATATCAGGTCACTGGATTCAGATGACCCTGGGGGAGAATAGCGGCTGGTGACCTGCACAACCCTCCCTCACTCAAAACAAGTCAAGTGCAAGTCATGTCATTATTTCTATGATGACATGGTCTTCATCAGCAACGAAGGACCAACTCAACAAATAGAGGTCTGATATATCCAGATCTTGTCCCTGGCACCATTTGTAGCACCAATGTGATATTCACAGCACCTATCACAGCCATGAATATTCTGGCACAATCCTGAATCACAAAATACCACAGAATCTCCACATGGATGGTAGAAACAAAACATTTATTTAAATACCAGAAAGCCAAATCCATCCCCAGCAACAAAAATCTGTGCACAGTAACAATGTCCAACCCCAAGCCTTCTCCCTGCTAGGCTTCCCACAAACCCACTCCATTAAACAAATCACAAGCACGTTCTCTTGAGCAAAATAACATACAAGCTCTTTCACTCATGCTAGCCAGCTGCCTACTTGCCTGCATCCTCCCTAGCTCTGACTGCTCTCATGACTACCTTCCTCTCAGCTCTGCTCTAGCTGTGCCTCTTCCTACCCTTTCTGTTCCATTCATTCAGCAAACTCCTCCCACCACAGGCTCCATGGACTCAGGCTTCCATGTGACCCAGGCAGGCCACATGGGCCTATTAATGAATATAAAAGATCTCCTCATTTTAAATTACCTTTACGTAAACATTTCTACTGTTGGTCCAGGCATCCTTAGAATTGCAACTTCTTCAGCTACACTTGTAATGTTGATAAATATTCAATTGAATTAAGAAGGAATTCAACAATTAAATTCTAAAATAATATTTGTTAAGCTCTAATTACATGCCAGGAATTTTGGTAAGGTTTTGGAATATAAAGGTTTAAAAACAGCACTAATAGCAGTTCTACCCTCAAAGAGCTTTTAGTTTAATAAGGGGGTGTCCCATAGGTTCAGAAAGATATTAGATAGTTAAAGTCAAGTCAAAAAAAAATAAAATAAAACCCTGCCATATATTAATTGCTAATGTGGAAGGCATTGTGTTGGGTGAGGAGGGGGAGTTTACAGAGAAAAAGGAAACAAAACAATTGACAAAAAAAAAAACAAAAAAACAGTTCCTGCTTCCAGCAACATAGATCTAGAACTTCCAGGTACTTTAGAGATCTCTGAAATCCATCCTCTCATTTCTGTAAAGAAAGAAAAGAAAGACAAGAGAACTGAAGGTAGTTGCCTGAAGTCTCACAGGTAGAATATGAAATGAGAAAAAGGGAGATCTTGAGAAAGTGCTAAAATATTTGAGGATTGAAAAATCACTTCCTTCCAGCAGTCACATATTCTTCCTCTGTGATAGTTATTGACATTACTAAATTATGTGTACAATCTATAATGAGAATAACCTTGGCCCTATTTCACTAAACTCTCATGAACTTGACATACTCTCCCTGATGTTGTCATCTCTCTCTTAAGTACATGTAGTGCTATGTTCTCAGTGAAAGTATATCTGCTTTTCTATGGCTTTGTTTGTTCTCCCTTTTCATATGTGGGATTCTGCCACTTCTGGAATATTATCATTGCTTATCCTTTACTTGTAATCTATGCACTAATTTATGATCTCAAACACTGGAGCCAAGGAACCAATATTTGAGGCACTCTTCCCAGTCAATAGTGATATGGAATTAGGTTTTAACCAGTGAGCTAGAAAACTGTATACCATGTGATTTAAAAGCAAATAGTTATTTTGGATTGTACATGCTTAATCTTTCTGCACGGGGCATTCAAGTGAAGTCTTATACAGGAAATGCCATGGTATATTAATGGCCAAAATTTCACCAATAAGGAAGATTTGGCTATCTAATATACCATGGCATTTCCTATGCAGACTTCACTTAAATGTCCCTTTTAAAGAGAGAGAGAGAGAGAGAGAGAGAGAGAGAGAGAGAGAGAGAGAGAGAGAGAGAGAGAGAGAGAGAGAGACAGAGACAGAGAGAGACAGAGAGAGAGAGAAAATGTAAGAACATGTTAATGCTTTCCCAGGGGATGATAAATGCCAGGTAGCACTTTGAGAGAAGCATAGCCACACATATTAAGCAGAGATTGTCATTTTTAAGGTCATTGAGCTGAATATTCTTGTATATTATCTTTACTCTTAGAAAATTATTTTCTAGTTAATGTGCATTCCTGTAATATACATATATTGGCTGTGCAGTTAAATGTAATATTCCAGTAACCTATTTGCTTTAAACATGAATTAAATGTTTTTATGTAAGTGCATTGCAAGCATTTCTTTAGTGATAACTTGAACTTAGTGTCTTCCTAATGCAAATATTCAAACTATTACAGTAACCCCATATAAATGGTTTTTTTTTGTTAGAAATGAAAGCATTTGACCTGAACTTAGATTGTTTTCTTCATTGTTAGTTTCAGTAGATGACACAATATAGATGAAATTAGGGCTTATAACACAATTTTTTCCCTCCGTTCACCATTTAGATGATAAAATTTCTAATTCAAGTCATAAAATAGAAAAACTCCTCTTTGCACAACACCATGCAACGCATATTCATTACAAAGAGTAAAGCATGGGCCCTGACCTCAAGGAGGTAACAGATTAGAGGAGAGGATCACAGAGACATGGCAATAAAAATTGAACTTGAGAAGCAAGTTGAAATATGATACTTATTATGGCTCAGATCTACAAAATGTGCTACGTCAATTATTCAGCATTAAGCTTTATTCTAAGGCCCTAAAAAGAAATGTTCTCTCTTTCTCTTTTCTCATACCAGGTTCTTATTAGAGCACTGTCCATGAAATTCATACTATAAAATGATAGTTGATACACTAATATAAAGGGGACCTTCTTGTATTTTTCTTTTCCTTTATTTTATTTTTAATTTATGGAATAAAACAAGCATTTCCATAACATGGTATAATAGAAAATGTTTGCACATTAAACTTCAAATCTGTTATGTACAGTTTACTTTTCCTTTTCAATACATAATAAAATTATCATGAAAATTTCCTTTTTTTCCCATTCCCCATCTTTGCTAGAGATGGCTACCATTAGATACTAGTGTGTGTGTGTGTGTGTGTAAAATCATCCTTCTATTTATCAGTTCTTTCTCCACTTTTAGATAGTGTCTTCCTTCACATGTCCTTCATATTTAAAATAGTCAAAATGACCTATTTGCTCAAAGCTGTTCTTAAAACAATATTGCTGTTACTACATACAATGTTCTTTTGATTGTCCTCATTTCACCCATGTTATTTCATGCAAGTTTTTCCATGTTTTTCTAAAATCATGGAGCTCATCATGTGTTATAGCATAGTGGTGTTAGAAATACTCTTGACACTAAGAAGCTATCAAGGAAAATTTATTACAGCAGAGTTCAGAGCAATTAAATACTTTGACCAAAGCAGACCCACCCCCCCCCATCTTTTCAGGAGGAGGGAATACTGAATATGAAACTGAGATGAGCTATAGACTGTTAGTTCAAGACAGATCCTCCCAACCAGGAGATAAATTGGTCCATTCTCCAACATCTCCTCCACATACCCATTACGTAACTCCCTTTAGTGTGATTCTCCCTCCCAAACATGCTTTAACATAAGACCCATCATCATAAAATGGAGGGGCAATTTTATGCGGGATGTGTCTGCTTATATGCATGAGGTTCATTGAGCAAACACAGTAAACAATAGCCTTTTCCAGGTAACTCTAGGTCATTTTTCTTGGCTAGTTCTAGCTTACTGTAGATTTAGTTCCTTTATCAAAAACTTTGTAATTTTCTGAAGGCTACTGTCTGTCTTCTGATTGGTTGAGTCCTGCAGTTTGCTGGCCTTCTTATTATCTAACTCATTCTCAACGACTTCATCACTTAACAATAACTCCCCATGGAAACTTGACTTGTGCTGTCTGTCACAGTAGTATTCCATTACAATTACATACCACAACTTATTTAGCCATTTCCCATTTGATGGACATGCCCACGATTTCCAATTCTTGCCACCATGAAAAGAGCTGTTATAAATACTTTAGAACATGTAGGTTCTTGTCCTTTTCCCTAATCATCTTTGGAAATAGCCCTAGTAGTAGCATTGCTTAGGAGTTAATCCCCTCAGATGAACTAATGGGAGGGACATACTGGGACCAGCTTTCTGAAGTCAATTGTTAAATTTTCACTCTGAGCATTTAAACCTAGGAAATCCACAAATGCTATAAATTAGACTTTATTTTTATTTAATTGATTTTTCTACACTCCAGAAAATTGCTGGATAAGTTGTTAACAGAGAGATGAAACTTAAAAAGTATATTGTATGCTTTTGTGATTTCTAGTTTTTAAACCTTAAATGACCTGTCACTGACCCACCATGGAAGAGTTAGAATTTGAATCAAATGATGAAAATTCAAGTCCTTTCTGTGCTAGGGGACTTGGGGTAAATTTTACTATAAAAAAGTTTGGTGAAGTAAAGGATAAGAGCAGACGATTTGCATTTTTAACCAGGAAATACTTCATGTCCTATGTTCATTTTTATAGGTTGAACTTAAGTCAGAGTTTCCTCCTGACAGTTGTGTTCTAGTATAAAAGAAAGAGTTCTGATATGACCTAGATGTTATTAAAAAAATGTATAAGGTTTCATTTACCCAGAGAAAAAAGGAATAGTCAATGAGGATAAAATCCATTTTTTCTGTGAATGCCTGCAAAGGGCTCACTTCCAAAGCCTGATCAGCAAGGCAATGTGTCATGACTTGCATTACCTAGGACGTTCCCCCAAGCGTGAAGGACAGGTCTTACACATAGGTAGGCTTCATTTATATCCTTAAATGACCAGCAATAAAGGCACTGACTCCTGACACCACTAGGAGTGCACTGCCACAATGACATGACTTGAGCATCAAGGCCGTGGGCCAACTACGTCTTGAGGACATCTTCCTTACTTTTGAGGGAAAGAATTAGCCTAACCTACATGACAAGATGGGGAGAAACCACGGTAGATACTCACCCTGCCTCACTCATGGCATTTGGGTGCTCTTTTCCAGTGTGGGGCAGCACTGAGGAGACACTAATATATGCCTACGTAATGCGTGAGAGAGGGCTTATTTCAGAGAAGCAGAATGTATGCAGCCACACAGCTCTCATTCTGTTATAAACTATTTCTTACTTTTAGAGTTTATATGCAAAAAGAGTAAAATACTACATAATATCTATAGAGGTTCACCTGGGGATAAGTTATAATATGCCAAAGTCTTGTGACTGGATCTCAATAATGAGTAGAAGAAGTGGGGGCTTCATGATTTAATTCTAATTGGATGATATATGCTAATTCTACCTTTTAGATCAGGCATTATTGACCTCTTTGTGTAACAGAACCTTTTGGGCAGTCTGGTGAAACCTGTGAAGTCCTTCTCAGAAAAATGTATTTAAATATGTAAAGTACAATACATAGGATTACAAAGGATGTCATTTATATTGAAATATAGTTATAAAAGAGTTCACTGACTCTAAGTGAAGAACTCTTGCCTTAATGGGCAGAGCCACTCAGAGAGAGGCATGATAAAAGGAATAAAGGCTCATCTCCTCTGAGAATCATAGATCTCATGAGATGATTGAGCCTCAGTTCCTCTGAGAAGCTCTGCTCATCTCGTTAGTAGTCTAAGGGTTCTGGTTAGTTTTCATTTACTCCATCAAAATTAGCTCTTGAGCCCACCTGCCGGAATCTGGTATTGTTCATTGAACCCTTATAATAGGACCTGGGACTAATGGAGTTGGCCTTCAGGAAAAATAGTCATCCATGAATATTATATTTACTGTGTTACTCTTTTGCATGTAATCAATAAAATAAGTAAATAATGTGTAATGAATGTGTACTAAGTGACTGCCGGTCAGTAGTTCATCCTGGAGTCAGGCTTTCCTCAACAGGCGTGTGTGTGTGTGTGTGTGTGTGTCTCCCTAGCACTTCTACGGAGAAAAAAACTTAGTCCAGTTAGCTTCAGCACAGCTACAGCTGCTCCTCATGGGAATAGTCAAAGAAAGCGTGTGTGTGTTCGTCCTTCATTGTCAAAGAAGACCATGCCATTAGAGAAGGAATGACATGACTTGCGCTTAACTTTGTTTTGAATGAGGGAGGGCTGTGCAGGTCACTTGCCTCACTTCTCCAGAGCCTTTGACTAGTGCCTGGGAGAGTTAATGTAGCAGTCACGAATCTTCTGATTGGCTGTTCCTTAAACTGTTCATTTATTGGGATTTCCACCTTTATTTCTGTCTTGGTTATCGCTAGTGGAGCAGTGAGGGCTAGATAAGGATAGGCCAGATACAAAAGAAAATTCAGTTCATCTACTGAAGAAGCCAAATCCATTGTTAAATAGCTTTGATTGTTAAGAAAGTTTTCCTCACCTCAAGCCTAAATTTGACTTTTGGAAACTTCATTGCTCCTGATCCTGCCCCCTAGGGCCCAACAGAATTAATCTAATTCTTCATCTGGGTGACAGATGTTCAAATACCCAAAGACATTCTCAGAACAAACCTGATTTTGCACCGTCTCGATTTATCTCTGCCCTTGAACTTCTCATTCTCTCCTTGTACCTGGCCAAGAAGCATATCACTTATCTCTAGGCCTCTTACAACTAGAGAAGGAGAGGGATACTACATATGTAAAGGTAAATATGAAATAAATGGAATGGGTCACTCCCAGGTGTGCTTTTTGTAGATGATCTGCAATTCCCATGTTAAAAAAAAAGTGATGCTTTAGAAATAGCTTTAGCCCCTATCCCTACTTTGACTTTTAGATGATAGTGTCAGGGATTATTATTTAGAATAAACGTAAGAGGGCTGCCCCTAGCTTCTTCAGCACACATGTGAGGTCTGCAGGGCTAAAAGGCAGAAGCATTAAAATAAAAGAAAAAGACTTCAGAGGCAAAATATATATTCAGGATCCTAGAAAGGATAGGAGGCTTTAAAACTTAATTTTCTATGAAAGGCCAGGGATATAAGGCTTAAGTGACATCATGAATTTAAAGAACTTTGCAAAATGGGAAGCACTATAAAAATAACAATGGTGGTGGCTGCGGTGGTGGTGGCGGTGGCGGTGTAGCCCATCCCTGGTTACCTTCTTTTCAATTATCGTCATTATTATTAACCTACAGTCAGAAAGATTCCAGTTTGGTGATCTCTCCATTTCCTGAAACTTCTATTGCACTTCTGATAGTCCCAAGCTTTATTTAGAGAGTAATGCAGGGGTCCGCTAGTATATGTTTAACAACTGGGTTCTCCAAAGAAATAGACACAAATGCACACACTTTTATATTTTATATAGATTATTAAAATTTTTTGAAGTCTCAATGATCAACATTAAATCAAGTTCTAGTTTATAGCTACGGTTGATTTCTGAGGTGTAAATATTCACACCAAAAATATGACAGCCACAAAACCAGATGCAAACTGGTTCTAGCATGTACCTGTGAATGGGCAGTCAAACAGGGAATTCAGCAAGATGACCAAGTCTAAATGTGCACCTTTGTCCCTAGCCATCTCCATAAGATTAATAAAAAGAATATGTTAGATGAAAATGACTTAATTGAAATTGTGGCTGAATGGCCATAAGCCAACAAAGAATGGATTACTATGGCAAAGGGACTTCTAAGGCCATAAGACATTTTCTATAGGAGGAACAAGCCTTCTAACATCTTTATGGAGTTGATAAGGGGAATAAGCCTCTTCCATTCCTCATCTTCTTTGTATCTTAGCTGAAAAAGCTTTGTGACCTTCTCACAGATAAAAAGTGTAACACCAGCCATAGTGAAGAGGGTTCAGAACCACTCACACAAACCAGTGACCTAAGGTAGGAAAAAAAATGCTGTTTCGCATTGAAGCCCAGTGCACTAGCCATGTGAAGCCATGTCCTGAGAAGAGTTCAGCAGCCTAGGAACCTGCCCAGCCCCTCAAAACAGCCCCTGCCTAGTGACTCTGCAGACTAAGGTAATGAAAGCTGACAAGAAACCAATAAAGCCACTGAATGATTTGCTTGGGTCAGTCTAGCTGAAAATTGGCCCATCCTGTTCAAGTGAACAGTAAAGTCACTTGTAGCACCTGCATCTGTTTCTCACTACCATTATATTTTCTGTGTACCCAGTCTTTCCTGTTCCTGAACACATCATGATTTTATAGGCAAGTATACCCCTGGTATTGGAAGAGAAAAAAGTTTTGTAATTACTATTTTTCTGTGACATTTGAGTTTACGTCTTGCTAGAGAACTGAGATGTATAACTAAGAGGGGATATACTGGTAGAGAAACTTAGGCTAGCTTGTAAACTAATAGTTATTCTTGTGGTTACCACTAGAGCAGTGCAAATAGTAATAGTCAACCCTCTGAGGATCAAAGCCACCTGTGGCAATGAGAGCTATTTTTCTTTCCTCTTTAGGCTGCACCAATGACAGTGCACATGATTTTATCTACCACACCTTAGAAACCCCTGAAAATTCACCCTACCAATAAATTATTTCTCATACTGGAAGGTCTGTGAGGTGTCTCCCTCTGATTGGCATGTTCCTCTCAGAAACTCCGTGTATGCATATGTATGTGTGTGCTACATATAAATCCAGGGTAGCTGGGTGGTACAGTGGATAAAGCACCAGTGCAGGAGTCAGGAGGACCTAGGTTCAAATCTGACCTCAGATACTTTGCACTCACTAACTGTGTGACCTTGGGCAAGTCACTTAACCCCAATTGCCTCATCCTGGACCATCTCCTGTCATCCTGTTGAATATCTGGTTACTGAATTCAGATGGCGCTAGAGGAGAAGTGAAGCTGGTGACCTGCAAAGCTGTCCCTCACTCAAAACAAAGTCAAGTGTAAATCATGTCATTATTTCTCTGATGGCATAGTCTTCTTTGGCAATGAAGGATGAACACACACACATGTATAAATCCTATATGTGAAGTCTATGTGTACTATATAACATATATTATATATACATATGTGTGTGTAGTAGGTTTTGTTAGAGGTTATAGTTTTAGGTAAATGAATTCTTAACCAAACAAGAATTGAATCAGTTACAGAAGGCAAATTAGATAATTTTTATTACATGAAAGAGAAAAAGCTTCTGCACAAACAAAATTAATGAATCTAGGAAAAATAGGGAAGCAATCAAATGAGGAAAAAAATATCAAATTTCTTGCTTATGGATTTGGTATGCATGACAAATAGATACACACACACACAAACACAAATTTACAACACCAAAAGTCATTCCTTAATAGAAGAGTGGTTACTCTGGGTAGGTCACTTAATCTCTTTTATCCTCACTTTTTTATAGTATCGAACAGGTGATGATAACACCTACCTCACATGTGTGTTGTAAGGATAAAATAATATGTAAAGTGATTTGAAAACCTTAAAGAAATCATCTGAAACTCAAATATAAAGCTACATGTTGACTTGTACAACCATAAATCACCATTATTCATGTTGTATTGTATTGTCATTTACTTTGCTAAACATCTCCCAACTACATTTTGATCTAGTTCGGCACTCTGGAGTTTTAAAGGCTGCACATATCTGGGTACCCTGAGTTTGACTACTCTGCCTTAAAGCACTATGTAATTGGAGGATGACTAAACAAATTGTGGCACATAAATGTAACGGAATATTATTTTACCAGAAGAAACAGTGAACATAATGAATGCAGGGAAACCTATAAACGCTTACAGAAACTAATTTAAAATGAAGTAAATAGAGCCTAAAAAAACATTAAAAACAATGGCTACATCAATTTTTAAATTTAATTGTTAAATAACACCATCCACAAAACAATTTGAGATAAGTGTTTTGAAATTATACAGAGCAAGCTTGGCCCCAAAGAGGAGATATGAGAAGATGCTTCCTTTCTACTTTGTAGAGGTGAGGGTTCATGGATATGGAGTACTGCATGTTTTAGAATATGTATTTATGCATTTGTATAAATATACACATAGACATATGTTTCTGTGTATATTCACTGAGAGGAATAAGGAAAAGTGATGGACATAGAAGTCTATGTGATATAAAAACAAAAGATATATTTGTAAATATGTATATGTGTCTGTGTATATATACATATATTCTGTATTTATGGTATATATATATATTTCTCTATGTATATGCATACACACATTGTATTTCTAACTCTGTATCTATATTTGTCTATACACACATATATGTATATGTGTATGTATATGTGTATACATTTAAAATGTAATATTTTGGGAGGTAGCATCTACCTCAGAGCCTAGATGAATTATCATTCCATTTGTTGTAGAAAGAAATTTTGGGTGTTTTTCCCTAATCCCTTGGATTAGACTAGAAGATGATCACAGAGGTCCCTTCCAAGCTGAAATTCTCTGATACTGTGACTTCACTTTTCTTGTCCTGAGTTCATTTAGGATAAGATTTGAACTCCATGGTGCTTTCAAATTCTTAGCTGACTGCATGATTCTGAGTTCTTATATTTAACTACTCTATTTCCCCCCTCCCACCCTCTCTCTCTCACTCACTCAGGTAGTAAGTAGCAGCACAAGGTGCAGAGCCCAGATTCTCTGTCTATAAACCTAGAAGTCTTTGCCTTCCAATGATTACAACCTATGGAAATAGCTAGCAATTAAGCATGATTTGAAAGTCAATTTTGCCAGTGTCAAGTGGAGACATTGCCATCACCTTTTCCTTCAGGAATTTCCAGGAAGGAGATCTTCTATTTGGTTTACCATTTTCCCCATTGGAAAATATAAACAGAGAAAGCAGCCAGTTGTACTAAATTATATCATTGCAGCCACCCCTTCTTTTTTGTTCTCCCTCTAATCCTCCCTTATAGAATCTTCCAAGTCAAGGTATCTCAAGTATTTCTTATTTCAATTCACAAGGCATTTTTCAAATGTTTCTATTGAAACTGAATACTATAGCACCAGGAATCCTCTCCATCTGGAAGTCCACCACTGTCTAGCTAGTTAAATATAATTTTTTTAATAAATAATTTTCAATATATTTCTACTATAACCACTATAGCAGTTTTGGAACTTGGCTCTCTTAATACCCAATGGACTGTTTACACTGTACTGTAGTACTATTTGCAGGTATATATGATATATAAAATAGGAAAATTTCATATGGAAAGAAATAAAACATAAACCACTACTTTTAGAGACCTATAAAATCATCCCCAAATGACTCACTTAAGCTTTAGCAGTCATAGTCAACTGTGGCCTTGCACCGGAGCTGCGGTAACCCTATAAAATAATCCTGTTTCTAGCTAGGGTAGAGTAATGAACCATAGAATATCTATCTATATAACTACACCAGCTGATTTTTTCAATTTTTTCTGAGGCTACATAAGGCTATGCAGACTCAGTAAAATATCATTTCTTCTAAAATCCTTAGTTAAACAGATGGGAAAAGCCATGGTCCATGAAAAGCCAAGGAATCACTACAGGGATAGAATTCTAAAAATCATTTTCAATAGAGGAAGATCATGTAAGTCATTTAATATATACTCTAGGCAGTTTGTTGTGGCTCGAGGCCTTTCCTGCCATTTTCAGCTAGTAATATGTCAAAATGGGAGCCACATATAATAAGCCAAAGTCATCTAACATCTGATACTTTAAAAAAAAAACAAAAAACGAAGTCAGGGATATTAGTATATATAGCAGGCTAACAGTTGTTGCATTATACTTATCTATCAGCACTAATTGTTACCGAATGAGAGTCAAATTACAAATGAATCTATATCATCTAAAATTTTTTTCAAGGGAGGGATAAAGTCAAAAGAGAGATTAGAATAAATGGGGGGCAGGATAGGATGGAGGGAAATAGTTAGTTTTTCACAACATGACTTTTATGGAAATCTTTTGTATAACTACATATGCATAACCTACATTGAACTACTTGCCTTCTCAGTGGGGAGGGAGGAAAGAAGAGAAGCTGAAACTCAAAGTTTTGAAAACAAATGTTAAAAATTGTTTTTACATGCAACTAGGAAATACAATATACAGGTGATCGGGTATAGAAAGCTATCTTGCCCTACCAGAAAATAGAGATAAGGGATAAGATAAGGGAAGGGAGGTGTGTGATAGAAAGGAGAACAGATTGGGGGAAGGGGTAGTCAGAATGCATGGTGTCTTGGGGTGGGGGGAGTGGAGAGATGGGGAGAAAATTTGGAACTCAAAATCATGTGGAAATGAATGCTGAAAACTAAAAATAAATATTTAGAAATAATTTTGATTAACTTAAAAATATTAACAAATTTGCAGATAAAAAAACAGAAAATCAGGTTGAATAGGAAACTCTGAGGGGTTATTGCAATTTTTTTCAGTGTATATTAAATTTAACTCGGTAGTGCCCAACCTGCCATGCATGTCTTGATTGGCTTGTAACAATTTATTTCTTTAATGCTTTATTAATGATCTTTTCTTTTTTTCTACTGTCTTATTACTTTATAAACATACTCAAAGTTTATATGCTCCTTGAGGGAGGAACTGAGTCACCTATTTCAGCTATAGCACAGCCTCACCTTCCATAAAAAAGTACCTAAGGAAGGAGTCAGTAAAAACTAGGATATTTTTGATGGAGCACTGAGGATGAACTAGTAGCAACACGGATCCTTATTAGCTATAATATTTCTATGTAAATATTTCCAGAACAAGGTAAGTTTTTGTTGTATTCTCCCAGAACATTACGTAGGATAGTTTATGGCTCTTAGACTTCTGGTTTGTTTCAGAAACAAGAGATTTCATGGAACTAAAACTGTTATTTTTGTTGAGTCATTCAGTCATGTCTGACGCTTTGTGTCCCTTTGGACTACCCCATACCGGTACAATGTCCATGGGATTTTCTTGGCAAACCTATTTGAATGTTTGGCCATTTTCTTGTCCTGTGGAATAAAGCTAACAGAGGTTAAGTGACTTGCCCAGGGTCACACAGTTAAAAACTGTCTGATGTCTGATTTGAACTCAGGTCATCCTGACTCCAAGTCCTATACTCTAACCACATAGCTCCCTCTGGGCCATCCTATAGGTTTATGTAAATTGTTCTCTGAGCTCTAGAGTAAAGTCCTAAGTAAATCTGAAATATACTCTTATTGCTACTGAGTTTCTACTTTATTTTATATTTTAATTCCAAATTCCTGTGAATTACTATCTTCTATAATCTCATTTTATTTATTAAATCAATGTAATAATTAATAAAAATGGATGCCAGACAAGCTGTACCCTTCTAAGTCTCTGACCCTGAATCCATTGCTAACTACTTTTAGAAATATTACTCTCTAGAATTGTGCTTAACTGCTTGATTGAAATCTACTTATAAAATAGTGAAATTGATCCCACAAGCTACATGCAGTCTTATTGTGTAGCTGAAATGTCTCTTTTCATTTCAAGTCAACATTTATTAAATATTGACTCTGTACTTTGTGGAGTAGTGAGAAGACAACAGTTAGGTTCGAGTCCTACCCCTGGCATATCCTGATTATGTGACCTTGGGCAAGTCGCTTTACCTTTCAATGCTCTAGGAAACCCTTGTAGATTATAAATTGTAGAGAAAATGATGATCTTCACTGGTGAAAGATTTTCACTGTATCAATGAAATCACATTTTTAGCCCCTATGACTATGCCTAATTTATACTTTAAAATTATTTTGGTGTCTTGAACAACACATTGTTGACAAGTCACAGTTCTTGTCATCAAGAAGGATAATTCAATTCAATGCAAATAAATTACATCACCCTTTTTCATATACCCATTCTGTGCCCCTGTATTTGCTCAAGAAATGTATGATTTGATGATGGTAGGAGGAGGGATGGATAAGTATACATTGTAGTAGATAGATAAATAGATGATAGATAAGAAATGGTAAGATGAATTAAAATCAAAGTACTTTGATAAGTTTGAGGAAGGAGAGATCATACTACCTTAAAGTAATAAGAAGGTAAGATGTGTACATACATTATCATAAATTATAAATAAGAGCATAAAAGAGATCTAACTAGAATGGCACTGAATGAATAATTCATCATCAGAGCATATTAGAGTTGGAAGAAATCTTTGACAATGTTTAATTCAGATGTGATTAATGAACTTGTCCTGAACATTACAGGTAGTTAGTAGTAAATTCTATCCTCCTTAATTCCAATCCAGGGTTCTTTGCTTACAATAGGCAATGTTTTCAATAGAATGAAACCTCTTTAAGGAGATTTGCTATATGATGAATCAGAAAGTCTAATTCCTCATTTTTTTGAATTATGCACTTGGGTCTCCCTCCCATGGTGCCAAAAGGAACACTGTTATCTACAAGGTTGGTAGCCATCACTATGTCCCATTACAAAGAGTACTCAAATTTTTTTTATTTTTTTATTTTTAGTGACCTCCCTCAACCCTGCTGCTCTCTAGACATTTAAGTTAATTTTGTGGCTGCACAGGATGGCTTCTGTGGAACATGTTATCAAAGGTCTGGAGTATAACTCAGTGAATTTTAGCTTTTTGTAGGACAATTAGGACAAATCACTTGTTTGTGACCATCTAAGACTGTTTTACATGACATATTGCCATTCTAGAGCATATTTTAAATTCACTCTTGAAAATGTTTTGCTAAATATTTATTTTCTCCTTTCTGAAATATAGTTCTAGTTACTTAAAATTATTAAATATATTAATTATATATTATATTTTAAAATATTATTTAATTATTGTATAGTCATATTAAACTTTTACACTATAAAATTAACATTTTCAATTTTTAAAACATCTTATGAATCATATATTCAAGAAAATAAAAAAATGATTTTTGCATTTTCCTTGGACATGACCTTCAAAAGCATATAGTTAGAACAAGAGTCATTAGGGTGGCAATAATAATAACATTAATATCCTTTTATAGTGCTTCAAGTTTAAAAAATGGTTCCCTCCTTACAATATTCTAAAGCACCCAGGGCTTAAATTATTACGTTGTGCTTTCAGCATTTTATTTACAGAAAAGTCCTTCAGAACCTTACTCAGAGACTATTTACTGTTACTTTTGGCATATTTTTAATAATCATGGTTACTTGATTTCCCAACTTAGAACAAATTAGAAGCATACTTTTTTTGCAGCACATTAAAATGATTGGCATTTATAAAGATAAACTTGGGGCATAATGAAAATTTTCTGTTTTTAAAATCTATTTTGCTTAATAAAGCAGAAAAAAACCATACAGTATCCTTTCCAAAGGTTTTCATTCTAAATGACTAAAATAAATAAGCTCCTTGTTTAAACAAGTAAGAATCAATGATCTGGAAAGTTCACTTCTGTAGATTAAAACTTTCTTCAGTGATTCTGTGTGACTTTATAGAGAAATTAAAAGATAATCCTTTTATTACATTTGAACTCACCTATTTTGCCAACTTTCATTATTCATTTGGTGAATCTATTTAAGACAGGAGGAGTTCAAAAGAACGCAACAGAATGAATCCTAGATTAGGAAACAGTGCCTATGAGACAAGGTGAAAGTTTTCCCTTTTAAGATTACAAAAGGAAATAAATATAAATTGAAGCAAGATGTATTAGGTTGGGCATGAGAACTTCTGAAAATGTTATTTAATTAATATCCTTCCCTAAGGATTTTTGAGTGTGAGGCAGGGATTGATTTATCTAAGTTAATTTTATTTCAGACCTACTTAGAAGCTGGGGAGGGGTCTAGATGGTCACTTAGTGATTCCTTCCAGTTCTTTTCCTAATTAGTTTTCACTCAAATTTTTACTCCTACTTTTTCCTTCTGTAAATGGACTGTGAGAAATTAGAAGTCATTTAAAGTATTTTTCCCATTATGGATTTTTTTTTTCAAAAGCTGTTTCTTACATTTTTGGCGGTTGACTCATTGGATAATTCTCACTGTTTTCTGTTGCTCAACTGAAGAAATTCAAGGGAGGAAGCATTTATTAAATGCTTAATGTATGCCAGACACTATGCTCAGTAATTTGCAAATATTCTAATTTGTTTCTCACAACAGCCTTGAGGGGTAGGTGCTATCTCTGTTTTACATTTGAGTCAACTAGTAAGTCTCTTTAGGATAGACTCGGAATCAGGTCTTCCTGATTCCGGACCCAGCACATTTCAGCTCCAACTCGCTTTGTAACATTAGGGATTTGCCCCAGGTTAATGACTTCATCAGGGAAGCAAGAAGAATATCTTCCCTGTGGCAGTTACTCTCCTCATTTCTTGCCTCAAGGTCTGTTGGAATGATACAATTGTTCCTAGGTTACCATCCCTGTCATCTAGTTTGAGAAAATATAATTCAGTGGAAAGAACATTGCCATTGAAATCTGAAGCCTTGGCTGTGAATTCTTCCTTTGACACTTACTACTTTTTCTATGATCTTATGATTCCATATAACAGCCTGAGAGGTTATCTCTGTGGCAGCCACCATCCATCTCCCCAATCAAGTTTGACCTAGTCGTAACTATGAGCAATTATGGCTTTCTGTGAACCCATCTTGTCTTGTTCCTATGAAACTGAGCAGCAGAAGTTTCTTTACCTTCAAGTATAATTGAAACTGATGTGTGAAGGCTTTGCTTTCAAACCTGTCAAGCATGGCATTCTAGAATAGTCATGGCCCCTGCTTCTCTTGGTCCTTTCTCCTCCATTCATAGTGAGTACATGCAAAGAAGAGTCTTTAAACTGGGTAAATAGCTATCACATGCTGCATTGGTAGAGGTGAGTAGAATTCCTGACACATATACAACATAAAAACCTCTGTCCAGGGTGAAAATCTTCCTTCTCATTACTATTATTAATACCCCAGCCTTTGTTTTGAGTGACTTGTTTTAATATCACTAAACACTAGCTATGAAGCGGTAAGAGTCTGCATAGCAATTTCCTTGGCTTTGAGCTTTGACAAGTAATGAGGTTTGATTGTTCATTAAGATATAGTCCAACTGTGAATAAAATGTAAGCCTTAGTGAATAATAAGCTACCATAATGAATTTCTCACAGATAGGATTTGTTCAAAATACCAGCTAATTTATTTATTTTTTTTCATCTGAATGAAGCTTAACTTTATCTGTTATATCTTGTTGGAGATCCAAAGATGCTGAAGCCTTCAGGTTTGTGGGTTTTTTTTAACATTAATTGAATTCCAAACAAGTGCATTTAGTGGAAGATTCTTTATGCCATATTTGGAGCTAAAATATGTTTTCAACTGCCCCATGAGTTTATTTTTGAAAGAACAGGATCCATTTTTCTCCTGAGTTAGAATCCATCACATAAATTGTATATATTGTTGCTGTCTAGTCATTCTAGTTGTATCCAAATTTTTGTGACTTCATGTAAGGTCTCTGTAGCAAAGATACTGCAGTGTTTTGCCATTTCCTTACCTAGTTCATTTTCTAGGTAAAAAAACTGAAGCAAGTAGGATTAAGTGATTTGCCCAGGGTTATACAGCTACAAACTCTCAGAGGCCAGTTTTTTAACTCAGGCTCAGTGTGTTCTGTCCACTGTGTCACCTAGGTGCCCCTAAATTTTATATGTGTGTGTGTATGTGTATATACATGTATATATATAATATACATATACATACATATATACACAGATATACATATGTTCATATATATGTATCTCATGTTGTATTTATTATGTTTTATGGAGACATCACTCTTCTAAAATAAGAAACAAATAATTCTTTGACATCTAAAAAGGAGAAGAGGTGAACAGAGTAAGCATTTATTAAATGCTACTATCTACCAGGCACTACGCTCAGCACTTTACAAATATTATCATTATTTGTTCCCATGATCCTCCCAACAACTTTGCAGGGTAGTTGCTATTATTATCCCCATGTAACATTTGAGGAAACTGAGCCGGAGAGAAAATAACTTATCCAGCATCACATACCTAGGAAGCATCTGAGGCTGAATTTAAATTGAAGTCTTCCCATTTTCAGAAGACAGACTCATCACTCTATCCACTCTGTCACCTGGCTTCTTGAATGTGCCACCAGATCCTTCAGAACATCATTTAGACTCCAGGCTTCCATCCTTTTGAAACCCCTTTCCCCTCTAATGTTCTACCTCAGACTGGGATGGAAGCTGAGAAGGGAGTGTGAAGGGAAAATTAGCAAATTCTCATGGCTTCTCTTGGGTGAGAGGAAGAATTGCGACTTGTGGCTCTCCTTAATGTCAGTTGGGTTCCATCTGTGCCTCAGTCACAGTGCAGACATTGTCACTTCAACTTAGTCCTTCACTGACTTCTCTAGAATTTTCATTCAGAAGAGTATGAAACAGACAAAAGAAAGACATTGCAAAGGTTACTGCTGTGTAGTCACCCAAGAGGTGATGTGTCTATTCCTAGCACGGAGTGAATGAGGAACAAGGGGATTGATAAGCAAGATGGGACAACTTTCTAGACTTTCCTAAGTCTATAGTTTCCTTAAAAATAAGGACTTAACTTAAACTTGTTGGGTTGAAAATTAATTTTCCAAATATCAGGCACTGAATTGTATTTCAAAACAAAATAGAAATATTTTTTTTTTAAAAGAATATCATTCAGGGTTGGAGGAATGTTTGTAATTGCTTTAGAAGATGAAGCACAAAGGACATGACAGAATTGAGATCTGAAGCTGGGAGGATGTAAGGAGTAATAAAACCTTAGATACAGAGCAGAAGAAACCATTCTCAAGGAACCCCCTCTTCTCTTCCTTACGTCCTATCCCTCAGATAGATATCTTCTGCCACTATTTCCTCCTTTACCTTTATATCATATGATTAGGTAGCCTTTTTTTCACAGACTAACTGCTCTACTTCCTAAATCTGATTCTATCCCATTTCTTTCAATAGATTTGCCCCCTAGAAGTCCTTCTCTATTACCTTTTAATTTAATTTAATCTTTTATTTTCCAATTTATGTGTAAAAACACTTTTTAACATCTTTTTTTTAAACTTTGAGTTCTAAATTCTCTCCCTTCCTCCCTGCCCAAACACCCTCCTTGAGAAGGCAAATGAGTTGACATAGGTTATACATGTGTTGTCATGCAAAACATTTTCATCAGTCATGGTGTAAAAGAAAACAAACAAACAAAAAAACCCCCACCAAAACAAGAACAAACAAAAAACTCAAGAAAAATAAAGTATAAAAAATATGCTTCTACTTGTATTTCAGATACCATCAGTTCTCTTTCCTGTTTACCTTTTCATACTTCCTTTGAGTCTTGTATTTCAAAGTCAAATTTTCTATTCAGTTCTGATCTTTTCATCAAGAATGCTTGAAAGTCTTCTACCTCATTGAAGATCCATTTTCCCCCCAACAGATTACATTTTGTTTTCCTGAGTAGGTGATTTTTGGTTATAATTCTAGCTCCTTTGCCCTCTGGAGTATCATATTCCAAGCTGTCTGTTCCTTTACTATGAAGCTACTAAATCTTATGTTATCCTGACTGTAGCTCCACAATACTTGAACTGTTTCTTTCTGTCTGCTTGCAATTATCTCCTTGACCTAGGAGCTCTGGAATTTGACTACAATATTCCTGATAGTTTTCATTTTAGAATCTCTTTTAGTAGATAAGTGGTATATTCTTTCAATTTCTATTTTACCTCTTGGTTCTAGAATATCAGGGAAGTTTGCCTTGATAATTTCTTGAAACATGATGTCTAGGATCTTTTTTTGATCATGGCTTTCAGGTAGCCCAATAATTTTTAATTTATCTCTCCTCATCTATCTTTCAGGTTAGTTCTTTCTCCAATGAGATATTTCATATTGTCTTCTGTTTTTTCATTCTTTTGATATTGTTACTTTATTTTTCATGAAGTCATTAATTTCCATTTCATCCACTATAATTTTTAAGAAATTTTTTTCTTCATGACCTTTTGTTACTCTCTTTCATTTTGCTTATTCTACTTTTTAAGGAGTTTTTTTTTTTCCCAGTAAATTTTTGTACCTCTTTTTCCATTTGGCCAATTCTACTTTTCGTTGTAGTCTCATCCATCATTGGTTTTTTGGTACCCCTTTTACCATTTGATCTGGTCTGTTTTTTAAAGTGTTATTTTCTTCAGTGTTTCTGTGTCTCTTTTACGAAACTATTGGCTCATTTTTCATGATTTTCCAGCATCACTCTCATTTCTCTTATCAATTTTTCATTTACCTCTCTTCCTTGATTTTCAAATTCTTTTTAAGCTCTTCCATGACTTGAGACCATTTTATATTTTTCTTGGAGGTTTTGGATATAGGAGTTTTGACTGTTTTTATGTTCTTCTTGAGTGTGTATTTTGATCTTCCTTGTCACCACATTATCTTTTTACGATCAGAATTTTTTTCTCTTCACTCATTTTCTCAGCCTGTTTCTTGACTTTTAAGGCTTTATTAAAGTAGGGTTTTATGAAGCTATTTTTAAAGACACTTCTAGGCACCTATAAGTTGTCGGTTCTTCCAATGTGATTATAATCTAAGGAGAGATGTGTTTGCTGCTTTCCTGACCTGTTCTATAGTCTGAGCAAGCAGAAGAACTCTTTTTAGCCCTGGCATTGTGATGAGGGCCCAACCTGCACTATGGCTGAAAGTTCTGCTGTGCTAGTGTTCCTCCCTGCCCTGGGACTACTACCCAGGACTACCATCTAGATCTGAGTATGTACAAAGCAATGGAGTGTTGCCTCAGTGCTAGCAAAAAGATCCTGGTCTGTGCTCCAATCTCACCGAATTGTGACAGACCTTTCCTGCTTACCTTTGTGAGGTCTGCTGCTCTGGAAATTGTATTATGGCATTACTTAAACTTGTTCAGAGGAGATTTTTGATGAGCTCAAGTGAGTGGTTGCCTTTTCTTTACCATCTTCACTCCACCCCTCTATCCCTTACTTTTAATCTTTCCTTTTCAATTCATTCATTCCCTACTGCCTACTATCATATCATTGTCTCCTCTGTCCAAAGAAAGAAGAACAAAAACAAAAACCCACACTTGATGCTTCTCACTATCATCTTTTCTCCTTTGTGGCTAAAGTCCTTGAAAAGACCATCTACAATAGATGCCCTCACTTTCTCTCCTCTCACTCTGCTCTTAACTCCTTAGATCATAGCTTCTGAACTTATTCCATTGAAACCGCTCTTTCCAGAGTTACCAGTGATATATTTGTTTCCACATCCAATGACCTTTTCTCAGTCTTCATTTTCTTTGACTTGTCTTTCAGCCTTGGACGGTGGTTTTCAGGATGCTATGTTCTCCTAATTCTCTCCCTTCCTATCAGACCACTTCTACTCAGTCTTCTTTGCTCATCCAGATCTTATCTTATAATTGTAAATGTTCTTCAGGGTTCAATCTTGGATTGTCTTCTCTTCTCCCTATATAGTACTTCACTTGGTGATCCCATTAGCTCCCATGATTTAATCATCATCTCTATGCTGATAATTCTCAAATATACTTATCAAGCCTCAGCTACTCTGCCAACTTCCAGTTCCACATCTACAATTACCTTTCACATATCTTCAAATTGTCCAGTAGAATGTTTAACTTAGCACTTGCAAAATCATATTTGTTAACTTTCCTCTAACTTCACCTTCCCCCATCTTTGAAGAAACCCTATCCTCTTATTTTCTCATACTTAAAGCATAGTTTCTAACCTTGACTCCTCACTTGACCTCCATATCCAATCTGCTGATAAGGTCTGTCAATTTCACCTTTGCAACACTTTTCTAGTATGTCCCCTTCTCTCCTGTGATATTGCCACCAGTCTGGTGCAGGCCATAATGCCTGGGGTATTACAGTAGCCTGCTAGTGGGTCTGCCAGCCTCAAATTTCTTCCCCTTCTAGTATATACTACATTTCACCACAAAAATGATTTTCCTAAAGCTCAGGTCCAAACCCCACCCCCTCACCTCTGTCTCTCTCTCTCTCTGTTTCTATCTCACTGTGCCTCTGTCCTCTCTCTCTCTCTCTTTCTATCTCTCTGTTTCTGTGCTTCTGTCTCTCTTTTTCTCTCTACTTCTGTCTCTATCTCTCGGTCTCTTCCCCCCTCTATCTGTCTCTCTGTCTCTCTCTCTTTCTCTCTGTCTCTCTCTCTCTTTCTCTCTCCCCCTACATAATCTCCAGTGGCTCCTAGGTGCTTCTTGTATCACATAGACATCTCTGGCATTCAAAACCCTTTATAAATGAACCAGCCTTTTCCTGCCTATCCAGTCTTGTCATCCCTCACTCCCCACCACATACCCTTGGATTCCATGACATTATCCTCTTTGTATTCCATAAACAAGGCCCTCCATCTTTTGGCTCTGGACATTTTCTCTGACTTTCTCCATTGCCTGAAATTCTCTCCCTCTTCATCTCTGTTTACTGGATTTCTTTAAGTCCTAAATATAATCTCATCTTTTACAGGAAGCCTTTTTCAACCCCTCTTAATCCTAGTGCGTTCTATCTCTTAATTTTATCCTATTTATCCTAAAAACATACACACACACACACACACACACACACACACACACACACACACGACCATCTTTTGCCTTATTTTGTATCCTCAGCACTTAGCACAGTACCTACCATATAGCAGGTACTTAATAAATGTTTATCAAAGGATTGACCTCAGAGAGCACCTAATCCAACCTTCCCATTTTACAAATTAAAGACACTGAAGCCCAAGGAGTTTAAATAATTTATCTAAGGTCACACTGATACCATATTACAGAGTCAGGGTTTGAACTCAGGTTCTCTGACTCTAACACAATTGCTCTTTCTACTACTCTCCCATGCTGCCTTTTCACTCAGCAGTTCTCTGCCATTAGAGCCTACTTTGTTGTTTTGATTGTATCAATTTAGTCCTGTCTCACTTTTCCTGACTCTATTTGGGATTTTCTTGCTTAAGATACTGGAATAGCTAGTCATTTTCTTCTCTAGCTCATCTTACAGATGAGGAAACTGAGGCATATGGGTTTAACTGATTTTCCCATGACTCCAGGCCCAAAGTGCTATCCAACAAACCACTTATATAACCCAATAGTTTACTAGTAGTGATCAGTCTGGAAATCAACATTTATTATTGCTGACTGCATGCCAGTTATGGTTTTAGGAACTGGGTACTGAAAAACAAAATCTTATCATCCACTACCCTCAAGAAGATAGCATTATCTTTTTAGGGAGCCAATGCATATGCAGACTGAGAATGCTGCACGGAGACGGATACACAGTGAGAGAGGGAGACACAAAGGAGTGCGGAGCGGGGAAGAGAAGGGGAAAGCAACGGGGGTGGGGGGCGCGCGCTCCAGAGGAAACAGGCGGGGGGAGGAGGGGCGAGCCCCCCCAGCCGCCCCCTCCCCCCCCCCCCGCAAACACGCGCCCGCAATCCGTCCGCCTGGGCGCCAGAAGGCTGTTGCTTGATCTGTTCCGTTTTGTTTTTAAAAAGTTGGGGATACTAAGAGGTGGGAGAAGAGGGGTGAATCACTGTTGTGGGGTAAGTCTATGCAAAGTCATGGAGAGAGAAGATGAACTCTCCTGTGTGGACACCAATGAGGTTAATTTTGCTGTATTAAAGAAACTACTAGTCTTTAATAGTAGGTTTGATGTAAATTAGAAAGGACTTCAGATTACAGATAGAGAAGTTTGTAAATATCCTAGTGGCTGTAGGAATTCACTGGAGTTCAATGAATAAAAAATTACATGCTTAGGCCTCTGCTTTAAGGATATAACTTTGGAAATTCTGTGAAGAACAGACTAGAAAAGGAAGATATTTGAGGCAGATAGGCCAACTGAAAGGCCATTGTAATAGCTCAGGAAAGGAGTGATGAGGGCCTGAAACATGATGGTGGTCATATGAAGAGAGAAGGTTGATAGAGGTGGAAAATTTGGAAAGAAAATCCAGGAAACATCAGAATTTATTCAATTTACTCATTAAGGGACAATTGGGAGTTAAGAATTACTCCATTGTAAACATTAGTTACTGGATGAATTATGATACCCTCAACACAGAATATAAAAATTTGGGAAAGGAGTGGATATGAGGGGGAAATTACGTTTTTCTTTGGACATGTTGATTTTGAGTTTCCCATGGGAAATCTAATAAAAATGCCCAAGAAGCAGCTGAAGGCAGGAATCAAATCAATGCAAGATAGCTAGGCTAAATATGTAGAGTTTGGATTCATCTGGATGGAGATGATAATTAAACCCATGAGACCTGATGAAGTTCCTAAGATAAAGTAGATTTGTGATCGGGAAAGAAATGTATTTGAGTTCTGTCTCTGATATTTAATAACTTTGTGGTCTAAACCCCAGTTTGCTCCATAAAATTTTGGTAATTAAACTAAAGTATCTACCTTACAGTATAGCATAAAAATGAGATGATAGATGTAAAAGCACTATAGTAATACCTGCTCCTGTTACCTCAAGTTTGCTGATTCATATGACAGTCAAGATAGCTTAGGATAGCAAAATATAATTGTGTACATTGATAGACTTAGACTTCATGGGGTAGAATATCTATTAGATAGATTTTGACCACAAGTCTAAGATATAGGGTCACATGGACTGCAACACTTTTCCCTGATGATTTCTGAAGACACTACAGAGAGCATATGGACATATATACCTAGAGAAATGAAAATTTAGAATGCTTAGCCTGAAGAAAAGAAAACTTGGATAGTCTTTATTGCTACTCTCAGATGTGTAAAAGAGAATAAGATATTCTGTGGAACTCCAGAGGGCATGTCTAGGACTAATGTTTGGAAGATACAGAAACACAGAATTAGGTTGAATATAAGAAAGAATTTTCTGATAACTCAAGTAGTCCAACATCTTCTGAGGGTAGTTATAGAGGATCAGAGTTCTACAACTCTCTGAACATTGGCCTTTGTTAGGAAGATGATGTCCAGTTATGGCTAACTCACTAGTTCCTTAGGGCTAAGGCAGCCTTTGTCACATTTTGACAGTTCTAATTATGGTGAGATTTTTCCTTAACTCTGTCTATATACAACCAATTACTTCTAATTCTACCTTTTGGGGACAAAGCAGAATACATAAAGTCCTTCAAATACTTAAGATAGCTATCATGGTCACCTTTTCCTTCTCCAGGCTAAAAATCTCTAGTGCTTTCAACTATTCTACACATACCATGGTTATCAGTCCTCTAATCAACCTCTCATTTTGGATATTGTGCCTTTATTAATGCAGCCTAAGAACACAATGGCTTTTCTGGTTATGATGTCACTATTAATTCATTTGGCATTTGTGTGTTTGTTCTTTGTTGCCAAAGAAGACCATGCCATCATAGAAATGATGACATGACCTGCACTTCACTTTGTTTTGAGTGAGGGAGGGCTGTGCAGGTCATCTGCCTCACTTTTCCTCCAGAGCCATCTGAATCCAGTGACCAGATATTCATCAGGATGAGTGGAGATGACCCAGGATGAGGCAATTGGGGTTAAGTGACTTGCCCAAGGTCACACAGCTAGTGAGTGTCAAGTTGTGGGGTGAGATTTGAACTCGGATCCTCCTGACTCCTACACTGGTGCTCTATCCACTGCACCACCTAGCTGCCCCTATGGCATTTACAATCCATTAAATGGTAACCATCTTTTTTCACATAAACTTTTATGTAGCCAAATCTCTATGCTGTATCCATGCAGCTGAATTTTTAACCATACTATGATATCATTCATTATTGTTTATTAAATTTTGTTACATTCTTTACAACCTTCTAGCCTATGCAGATCATTTTGCCTCATAGTTATTTTGTCTAGATAAATTATTTGCAAATTTGGTGAGCCTATCATCATAGAAGTCATTGATAAAAATGTTGAACAGTTTAAAGGCACAAATAGTTTCTGAATTCACTGAACTAGAGATTGACCCACTGACCTCCTCACTACCGGTTGGAACTCTTTCCAACCAATGCAGAATCCTTATCGTGTCACTATTGCTTCTTGTACGTATTTGTTTGGAACTTATTCACAAAGAAAACTTACCAGACTTTTTCACTCTCTTGATAAAATAAGCAATCAAACCAGTAGCATAGTGTTTAATTGAGTCCAAGAACATAAATTATTGGTGAAAATCCCTTATTTTTTACAAGAACTTTTAGGATAATTAGAAAGCAGTCTGGAAAAAAGTTTCAACCATCATCTTATATCATATGGCATAACAAGCTCAAAACAGAATTGCGATCTGAATATAAAATGTTACTCCACTTAAGCTAAAAGAGAACAAGGTCAAATACCTTTTACAACTATGTAAAGGTTGGACCAAACAGGGGATGAGAGAAATGATAAAAGATAAACTGGCTAATTTTGGCTCTATAAAGTTGACAAGCTTTTTCATGAATTAAGTCTATAAAAACAGAATTTGAAGAGCAATGGTAGAGCAGGCAACTAGTTGCAATAATTATCACTATCACCTGATAACCGAAAATATGTAGAAAACTGATAAGAAGTATGACCTCAAAAGATATTCTGCAATAGACAGGCAATCAGAGAATATAATCAGTTTTGAAAACAATTGTCATCCATAAACTACCAAATGAAACATGCTTCAAATTACTAATTATTGAAGAAAATGAAAATTGAAATACTTCTTAAGCTTCACTTCACATCATGCAAATTGGCAATGCTAAAACAAAAAGTGGGAACTGTCAACTTCTTTCCAAAGATACAGAGACCTAGATGAAAATAAAAGGTTTTGAGGGAAGGAGATTATTCTTCCAAGCAGTTGAAAAAAAGGAAAAAAAAAAAAAAAACAGGGAGGGGGACAAAGATAAACCTGACTTACTTCCCAGCCTTGCATATGACCAGTCCAATATTTGCCTAGTCTAACAAACTCTAAAACACATATTTGTTTGCTATATAAAATCAAATCAAGAGTAGGAATTCCCTAAGTACTGTGGTATGACCTAACTTGCCAGATGCTAAAAAACATAATTGTAGAAAAATGTAAACATTTTAACAGAATATCCACCAGGTGAACATATGGAAGGGAAACGTAGCATCATAGAATATTGGAGCTGAAAGGGACTTAAGAGTTTTCTAGTTTAACTATCACAGTTTAGAAATGAGGAAATTGAGGTCCAGAAAGTTTAAAGCACTTCCCTAGTTTTCGATAACTACTAGTGGAAGATATGATCCATCTGCCTTGACTTTCACTCCAGTTTTGTTTTTGTTTTGTTTTTTTTCCCAGCAGACCACAATATTTATAAATTAAAATAGCCCCAAACCTACCCTGTTGGAAAATACCTGAGAGTGGGATTTTGGGGAATAATCTTTTTTAGTCTATATGTGTATGTATACATATATACACTTAAACATATATACACACATATATGCACATAGAGATCCATACACATACATACATATATGTATACGCAAACATGGATGTATATATGTATGTGTTTAAAATATGAGAATTCTAATAATTCACCAAGATTTTTTTTATTTTGAAGAATTTCAAATCAAATCATTACCATTAGTTTTAAACTTTTTAAAATTATGCTCAAAATAATTAGATTTCTCCTTGTCAGTGAAAGTGTCATATTTATTAAATTCTTCAGATATTGCTAAGTAAAATGCAATATGCTCAGTATTGTGTGTTACAAGCCTACTTTTAAATATCCATGCTTTTAAGAACATTCACCAAGCACAGGATCCTCAATTCAAAGTTATTTTCTGTTCCTATGATAGGACTGTTTATACTTAAACTTACCACAATTAGACAAAATAACTGCCAGACTTGTCCTCGTATTTCCCAGAAGATGGATAGTACCACATGGAAAGTGATATAGGAGCACAACTCATCTCAATTGGCTCATTGGCAATTGGAAATAAATTGGAGGTGTCTACCTCTGTGCTTTGCCTTAATTTTTCATCATCTCCACGGTTCCAAAAGAAAAGTTTACCAAGGGTTACAGTTTCTATAAAGAAGGTGTAAAAATGTACCCTGGTGTCCACGCAGAACACCAAACCTCTCCCTGAACTACCTTTTCACATTCATGAATTCACTCTTCTCCCAGTTTGTACTTATTTGGAACATTAACTCCCTTTTCCTAAAACACAATATAGACTACTATTAGACAAAAGCTCTATATGCAGTCTTTCCTCAACATATTATATGATTAACTTTTGACATGTTCTCTCACAAACATCGAGGGATATGCTAACATAGAGTAACTCTCCCAATTATCAGAGTTAGGACAATGCTCTGATGTTCTCTATAACACAGAGATAATTCATTACTATGGATAAATGAGAGTTCTCTTTGCCGTTATATGTAGCTGCCATCTGTTCAAGATTTATTGCTGTGAGGGACACAAAAAGAACAAGAATATTTTATGACCTTATGAAACTAACAGTCTAGTAGAGGAGATCATATTCAAATTTATATTACACAAAATAAAATGTCATAAGAGCTGTCAGAAAAATGCTCTGTCATCATAGGGAAGGTAGAGATTAATTTCTGTTCTGGAAATTCTAGAGTAGGAAAGGTGAAATAATAGGATTTTAAGATCAAAGAAGTTTCTGAGTTCTAGAGCTTGAAGATTTATTAGGAGAGGTCAAGTTGGAATGGGAAGGGACTAGTTTTTGCTGCTAGTACTGAAGCAGGCATTGGAATCTGATCTGCTCACCAGATATTAAGTGTAGTTATAGAACTTTTGCTCTTCCTTATAAGACTGGTCCATTTTTTGATTTTGTTGAAGAGTTGATTGGCCTAGAAGAAAGAAGTAAAGGAAGGGGATAAAAAATAACCATGGAGATGATAAGAAAAAAAAGCAGAGGGAGAAAGAGAGAGATTTTCATGGTAGAGCAGAATCAGGATTCTAGCTTGTGGATGCTTTTGCCCTACATATGTGTATTCATGTTACATGTATTTCTTCCTAAAGAAAACTTTCATGCAAGGATAAGTTGTCAAATTGCTCCTAATCTTAGGAACAGAACACACTGTGGTTTGGCATTGATACATCTCTGACATAAAGTTAATGGCAGACATGCCAACTAGTATGCCATTTAGCATATTAAAGGAAAGTTAGTCAATCATTTCACATTATTGCAAATAAGAATACATTGTTAGTAAAATGGTGACCAGAATGACATAGTAGATTGACAATTGACCTTGGAGCCAGGGAGATTTGGGTTGATGTTTTACCTCTTACATCTACTCTCTACTATCTACTATATCTACTATCTGCTTTAGGCAACTTTTTAAGATTCTGAGTTAAAGAGAAGGTGTGTATCCATAACCGTAGAGTGAGTTTTCTTATCATTCACTTCCCTGTGCCAAAGAAGTTACAAGTTTTGTCTTTATCTTCTATCCTTACCCTGTTTAGCAAAATGAATTTAATAGAGTTTTCACTATTTATATAGTGCTTCAAAGTTTGTTGTGTGTTTTACTCCAAAACACTTGTGAAGTAGGTAATAGCAATAAGGTATAAATACATGTAATTACTGTGCTCTATTGGAAAGAGAACTACCATTAAGTCCCAGATCTGTTAGCAATTCATTTTATTTCTCTTGACGTCTGAATCACCCCTGAGGTCCCTTGCATACTAATTCACCTAAGGCCATAATTCCATCACTTTAGTAACAAGATCATTTTATCCTCAGCAAGCCATACAGTATAGATCCAAACAAAGCTGACATTATCCCAAGCCATTGAAACAAGCAAAGAAACAAAAGAATGAGATTTAAAAAAAAAGAACAACCCAAACCTAAATTCAGAATAACTCAATTTAGTTTATAAAGTACCAGGAAGGATATTTGAAAATATGTAGTAAAAGCTCCTCATAGAGATAAAAAACAAAAAAACAAAAAAAACCTGATTGCCAGACATGGGAAGTGGTTTGTCTCTATGATCACTCAGGTAGTCATTAGCACAGCTAGTCTTTTGATTTAAATCTGGGACTCCCTTCCACTCTATTTTCTTTTTTCTCTTCTTTCTTTCTTTCCATGTTTCTGTCCTTGCTTTTCTTCTTTTTTTCTTTTTCTTCCTTCCTTCCTTCCTTCCTTCCTCCCTTCCTTCCTTCCTTCCTTCTTTCTCTCCCTTCCTACTGTCTCTCTCTTTCGGAATTGTAATATTGGTAGTATAGTTTAAGCAATATTGCAATTCTATGTAGGCATAATACTTAATTTGTTTTTTTCTCAATTTAGAGAATAAGTGAAATTGTTGGGTTTTTTTTTTTTTACTTATAGATTTACTCATCATAGAGTTAGAGTTATGAAGGACTTAAGAAACCATCTCATACAACTTCTTCATTTCATAGATGAAGAACTGAAAACTGAGTAACACGTGAGTCACACAGATAGCAGATATCATAAATAGATTTTGAACCTAGGGCCCAATAAGCAGGGAGAGTCAAGTAAAATCCAAAACACTATCAGGGATAAAACCTGCCATTAAGCAGGCAGTGCTCTAACTGCTCATTGTTATGTTCCATTTACTATCACAATTCCCCTCACTTTCATTAAGCTGTCCTTTACTTCCAGTCCTTGAGAAGTTTTTACCCTCTATGATCTTTCAGTCCCTCCTCCCAATAGGGAAAATTGGGCTATAATCAGTCAGTTGATCAATAAATATTTATTAACCATCTATTATGTGCCAGGCACTGTACTAAGCATTATCTGGAGAGGTATGTTTCCCATAGTATAATGATGTGGTTTTTGAAAAGTCATTTAAAAAGAATCGATTAAAATAATATTTAAGTTCACATAGACATTAATTTTTAAACAGATGAAGGACTGGACTTAAGAGATTTTAAATTACTTGCTAAAATCATGTAAACCCAAAGTGTCAAACTCAAATAAAAAGGGCGGCTACTAATCAGTTTGTAAGGATCCCTGTTAGGGGCATATTGACAGTTTTCAAATGCAACGTTATCTATGTTTTAATATATTTTTATTTAGTTAAATATTTCCTGATGTGTTTGACAGACCTCATGTACAAAATGATGGAGATGAAAATCCTGTTCTCTTAATCCCCTAAGAGGAATTATTATAGAATACTATATGTAATTCTGATGCTCTAAAAGAAGATTTATTTAAAGGAACCACACTGTTAAGTACCCCTTACAAAAATTTTTCTCCCTAATTTATAATTTCTATAAATCTTGATTTTCACATATTAGGCTTCCTTAAATTCAAGTATACCCAGAGATTACCCTCTGTTAAATGTCTGAGGAAAATGGAAAGAGTGGGCATATGCCTCAAATAGATAAGCAAAGTGATTCATTTCTCATCTAGTTTCAGATTCATACGACTATGCTAGGATTCAAGATCATTTACATTAATTTTATGAGCTATATTAGTGCTTTGTTAAAATCAATGCATATTACACATTTATGCTTTCTCTTTTTATACTAATCTTTTATTTCTATAAAATTGGTTGGGTAGGATTAATTTGTTCTTTATAAACTTCCATTACTTCTCATTGTTCATTATCTTCATCTTATGTGTATACAGATTTTTAAAATTTATTTTGTCAGATTTGTCAGGCATAATTGCCAGTAGGATGCTTTTTCATGCCTTGACATTGTGATCTGATACCCCTCTATTCCTTTTTAAAATGAATTTTCATTAGTTGAAGAAGTTGGATTAATATGGTTCTCCACCAAGAGAATGAAGAAGATAATGACAAAGATGGCTAGGTTGATAATCTATGTGGTTATTCTATTGGACTTAGTCTTTGATATACCCTATAATTAAATCTAGAGTCCTGATAATTCTAAAGCAACTTTGGCATGGTACACAGAGATGGATTCTGCTCTGTGAAAATTAAAATACCTTCGACCAGAACTAGGGATGAAAGTATGGAGAAGTGATTGTGGACAAACAAATAGAGCTATTTCATAAGCAGGAAAAGGTCTGAGACTAGAGCTCATATACTAGTAAAGTTTGTTTTTGTTATTTAGTCCTATATCATTGCATCATCATGATTCACTTACGGTGGTAATTAAACAAATGAATCGTAGTGTAACTGCTATGACGTACAAATACCTATATACTCTGATGCAATTTGATTCCAGACTGGGGATTATCAGTTTTCATTGTAAATCCGACACATGCCTTGTCTCAGTTTTATTAGTGCTTAAAGTGGTTGGGGGCAAAGTGATGGTTGGGTAGTCAGAAGGAAAAACAGGCAGCAAAGAAAACAAACAAAAAACCCCTCAAATTCCAGTAAATTTCTTCTAGGTAAAAACCCTCTAAAATAAGGTCTGGGATAAATGACATGACTCCATGGAGGTATAATTTAATCTTAGGGAGTGTATGATCAATTATCAGAGAATAGGAAGATGGCCTCCTATCCTTCAGGAGATAAGTAATCATGGTGCTTATCTCCAGAATAACCATACCTACCCTTTACCCAAAGCAGCTATCTGTCTCAGTAGATAGTGTGCTGGGTCTAGAGTTAGAAAGACTTGTCATTTTGAGTTCAAATCTGTCCTCAGACACTTAGGTTTGTGACCCTGGGCAAGTTACTAACATTGCCTTAGTTTCCTCATCTGTAAAGTGAGCTGGAGAAGGAAATGGCAACCCCTTGCAGTCTCTTTGACAAGAAAAACACCAGTGAGGTCACAGAGAGTTGAATATGGCAGAAAAATAACTGATTAACCATTAAGCCCAACGTCTACTCCACATCTTTTCACTGGAGTACAAATTTCTTTTTGGAGCTATGTTAGTTCCTGAGTTCAGCTATAACCAAACCTCCTGTTGTCTTCCTGTTCCTCTCCCCAAAAAAACTACAATGGAAAAATATATATACACATATATATGTATGTATGTATGTATATATGTGTGTGTCACATTTACATATATACCTGTGTGTGTATGATGTAAGATTAATGGTGTTTACAAAACACTGCTTTAGAGATTGCCTCAGCACTGTAACTGCACTTATAGGAAGAATATACTCATATTGGCTTATAGATATTGGAGAGTCTGTATTATAATCCTACAAAGAAACCAATTATATAGGTTGTCTCTGGCTCCTTTTTTTTCAGTCCAGGTTGCTTACATTTAATTATTTTTCCATAGAGTTCTCTGGTATCCTATAAGTATGAGGGGTGGTGGTTGGGGAGAGTCATTTGTTCAAACCCTCACTAATTTTGGTCACCTCCTGTATGATCTCAGTAACTAGTAAGAAATAATAATAAATAAAAAATAATAAATAATAAACTTCACTTAGCATAGGATTAACTTTTACAAAGAATTGTTTTCTTCCAAGATATAGCAAGAACCATATACAAACATTTTTCTTAAGTCTTCAGGGACATGATCCCTTTAATACTCATTCAGGCTTTGGAAAGGGAAGAAGTTTAAACTCACAGATTAATTTAGACCTGCAAAGTATCATTACCACCAACTTCAATTTGCACACCTAGGGTAGCATCCTTGACTTGACTTCTCAGAACTTTGATGCTATTTGCAACATCTGGCCTGGATTTCTGGTCTTTCAAATGCTCATTTTTTGATTACCCTCCCTGAATTTAGAACTAAAAAGAACAAAATAAAAAATGGGCCAAAACTCCAAGTCCCTTTCTCAGAGCACATGGCCCAGGAAAGCGAGGAAGGATAAGGCAGCCCTTAAGTTCTCCTCAATGCATGAGGTACTCTTCCATGTATTAAGGAGTAATTAACCTTAGACATGATTGTAGAAAAAATAATAACATTAATTCTGCTTCAGTATGTTTAGAAAATGCCAGCAATTTTACTTACAAAGCCAATAAAAATGGCGGCTCTCAATCACTTAGTAGGCAAACAAAGATTGTCCACCCTAACTGCAGTCTTCCAGTCTGCATGAAGCATGTTTCTTAGCATTGTGCATGTAATAACATATTAGATGATCTATACATGTGGCAATCCTTCCCTTATCCAAGTAAAATGGTAGCTGAATTTTAAAAATCAATCCTTGTGTGTTCTATTTCCCACCCACCCCCTTCTTATTATGGTATCTGTTTCAAGAAGATATGTGAATGAATTCTGATTAAATGTTTTTGCACTCCAAAAAGGAATTTATCGCTAAAGCCCCATAGTACTCACCATTTTCCCATCTTTCTACTTCATGCTTTCTAGAAGACATCTAACCTAAAGATTCTTAGGGACTTATATTCAGGAAAGAGCAGAGAAGTAAGACAGTTACCTGGGTAATTTATGCAAATAATATTGTTGTGAAGAAAAACTGATCTTGTCTTCTCCCTTTGAATTATCTGGATTGGCTATACACATTGATCAAATTTACCAAATTTACTACAGTATTATGGATTTAGATTGGATTAGGTCTTAGAAGTCATCTATCCTAAAGAAAACCTTATTTTTATGTTGAGGAAACAGACTCAAGGTTAAGTGACTTACCCAAGATCACTTAGTGTAATACTACCTGATCATCTATGTAAAATCTATATTCTAATGTATGACAGCATTAGGTTTGGAAAACTTAACTCTTCTCTAATATAAATAATATCATCATGTCATTTTAAAGATTTTTTTATGGATCATTTAAGAACTCATGGATCTTATTTTTGAATATTTTATTGAGATGATTATTCAGACTTGTCTTCTTACTCATTCTTAAATGGTGAACACAAAACTGCATCACAGAAGCATAAATTTGTATCTGTAAGGTACCTAAGTGACTGAATCCAGTCTCAGTACATGTGCCAGGAATTGAATCTAGGACTTCCCCACTCTCAGGTCAGTGTCTTTTTTGTTATATTGCACTGCCCTTCAGCAAACATCTGCCATTAATAGGCAATCTCATGACTTTTATATGTGCTATATCCTGGAATAATTTTATTTTTACAAAAGAGGACAAAGGGAAAATATAATCTAATTTAATATATGCACATCAACAAAAGCCTATCATACAAAATGGACACCCCTGCAAACCATAAGAAAATAATGAAATCTAAAGACAATTAAAAATAGCAAGAATGTAGAGTACAGAAAAGGAGGAGTATAAGTCAACATCTAGCTTTTTTCAGTCACTTCATGGTTGTGCCACATAAAAAAAAAAACTAATCGAACTTTTAAAATAAAACCATAGTTTATTTATATGATATTTATATTCATCATAGTTTATATGATGAATACCTGATAATGAAATGTCAGTGAAGTGAATAAAAGCCTTTTTGAAATATAATGTAAATATCATTCTACTCTACTAAATTTTTTTTAGTAATATAATCTCAGAAGCCTCTATCTTTATTTCATAAAATTAAAGATTTATTTCCTATGGTATTAAATCCTATATGCATATTTGTTCAAGGCAGTTCTTTATTTAGTAGATTTTTTCTTTACCACTAATAGTCTCTTTATCATGCAGCACACCCACCTAAAAACAATGCTGCCCAAGTTTGCAATATCTCTAGCAAGGTTTTGATTATGCCCTTAGTGTTTATTGAACAGAAACCATCTCTTTCCACATTAAAAAGAAGTAGATAAATACTGCATAATCATATAGAAACACTATTAGTGGTTCTATCAAATCTGTCTCAAGAATAAACTACTAGAGCCACTTGCATAATATTTAGAACGTTGTTAGTAAACTAATATATTTTATTATTTTATTACTCTGAAAACTACTTAATTTGTCCATTAAACACTTAAATTTTGATCATCAAAATTTCAGCAGTTTCTTATAAATCTTCCTTTTACTTCATCCAGTCCTCAGAATATTATACAAAGGAACTCTGAAAAGATCCAATACTCTAAGGTACTCACAGTGCTTCTGTCAGTGTCTTGTGTGTACCCTTTGTCAAAGGTGGTGCCACATCATTCCTTCCTTTTTATCCTGTAAGAATCTTATGCATGTTGTTCTTTAGTTCTTGTACTGGGGCAATATACTGACAGCCTTTCTATGAATCTTTTTATTCTATGTGAGTCCCATCAATGGAGCACGTGGGCTGTATATCACTTATCTCTTTGTTCATTAGTTGACAATGCCTTCTTATTTGGGTCATCTATTTCTGTGATGAAATCTTTGTGTTGTTTCTCATGTAATTCCTCTTTTGAAATATATTATAACCTCCTCATACCTACAATATTGCCCTTCATTTGGGTCATTTTTAATTTCAATTCATCAAACACTGTAGTATATTACATACATGCACATATATGTATGTGCATAGGTATACCCACATATACATACATATCTATATACATGTGTATATACACATACATACATTTACACAATGTATTCACACATGTATGTATTGTATATATGTATGTCTGTATATGTGTATGTATGTATACATGCATGTATATATGTAAATATTACAGAGATACCAAGGACATGTGCCTTTTATCAAGGTAAAATTTGAGGTAATCGATATTGGATTGAGGAGAGAATTTGGAAATATACATAAAACAATTTGGATAAAATGAGAGAGTTTCGTTGTGGTTGAAATTACATTCTTTCACAAGTTTATATCTGTCTACATGATTGCAAAGTAAAATATGAAGATGTGAAGAAGTCAAGTGTTTGTTTTGTTGATATCCATTCTTTGATATCTAATTTTTGTTAGTATTATAACCACAATTCAGTCGATTATTGTTTTCTCATATAACAATTTGATGTTTTGCCCTGATACGTTATGTGCGTTATCTCACTTGAGACACGTGACTCTCTTGAGAGGTAGGTATCGTAGTTCTTTATTTTAGAGACCAAAGTCCTAAGCAAAGAGAAGGGAAGTAGATTATCCAAGGTTACATAGTAAGAGTGAGGTAAGATTGGATTATTTTTTTCAGACTTCCAAGTCTGACCCTCTGTCCACAATATTGCAATGCCTTCCTTGTAAGCAAAAGAAAACAAATAGAAAAGCAAAACTCTTTCATTTCTTCCCTTTATTTTTTTTTTATCACATGGTGCCTTGTATTATAGAATTTGTTTTAGATGTAACCTCATGTGTTAGGGTCACCCATGTGGAATGGGTGTAGGGACTTGCTTCCATGGAGACTGGAGGACTGGAAGATGGGGGAGCATTCTGTGTTGGTCTACTTTATGATTGTTAGCATTACTTAATACTCTTATACATAGTAGACACTTCATACATGTAGAATTGAATTAATAAGCAAGTTGCCATTACTTAAAATTACACAATAAAACAGGGTGAATTCGTTGGGCTGATATCATACAACAGACTTACTTGATTTATTTACGCTTTTAATATGTTGATTCATCTCTCAGGAGAAGTACTGCATTTTCCATAAGTCCTTAAACTTCACAGACTGGCTGGATTGAAGATCAGTTCCTGTGATATTGTGCAGATCTGGCACAGGGTGCTTTGTATCATGGTCGATGTTAGAGATTCAGAGAGAATGAAGAGGGATGTTTTGAAGTCATTTCAGAGAAGATTAGAAAGCATTATAAAGAAATAGTGACATCCAATGTAGAAAGCGGGTTAGTAGTAGTATATAGCCTGCTTGCTGGGTAAAGAAAAATAAGGAAGTGTGTGTGTGTGTGTGTGTGTGTGTGTGTGTGTGTTAGAGAGAATGATAGAAACAAAAAAAAAGGCTTAGCGAGATAGAGAGAGTGAGAGTTAAGAAGAGAGAGAAACACCTGTAGTAACCGAGACTGTAAAAAGTGACAAATGCTGCAAGGAGAGAAAGACATTTGTCATTTCCTCTTCACACTAAAGTGTGACTCACAGGAATATGTTTTCCTCACTATTCCTTTACTAAATTGTTCAATTCTTGATTAAATTGTTTTCTCTTACAATGTATATTCCTTGTCTGGCCTGATGACCTGCTATAAAAACCATATTTAAGTAACCTTAGACATTCCACATTTTAGTGAGATTGGGGAAGAAGCCAAATGAACTATACTCATCACCCAAATACTCTAAGTTGCACATACTAATTAGTGTACGTCCAAATGCTAAATTATTGTAGATTTATAAAAATAAAAAGATTGATCTTAATTTTAATGAACTCATAGGATTTCTTGCAACATTTTCCCCTTCCAGGAATTGGGGCATTCATCCCACTTCACAGTGAGGGAGTAAATTATAATAATGAATTGTTTGAGATTTTCTTGTTTAATCAATTACTACTCTTCTATATCCTGTGTTAGCTATTGTATATAGATACATGATTGGACTTTATGTTCAATACCACAAGGGTACTGTGGAGACACAGTGGGAATCATTTTCTTACATAGATCACCTGCCTCTAAAGTGGAGATTCTGAAGGCTTAGAAAATTCCTACTTTGCAGACAGCTTCCTGGCCATCTCTACTAGGTGATCCATAAGTATCTCAAATAAAACAACACACATACTCTCTCTCTCTCTCTCTCTCTCTCTCTCTCTCTCTCTCTCTCTCTCTCTCTCTCTCTCTCTCTCTCTCTCTCTCTCTCATTGCCTCTAAATCTAATGTCTTCTTTAACATTTTGATTGTATATTAAGGGTGCCACAGTTGTTTTAGTTATCCAACTCAGTAATTCTCTCCTCCTATTTATCAAATAAATGCTCTTTCAACATCATTTTCATCGGTCTCTTCCTCTCCAATCATGACCACTATCCAAGTCTTCAACATTTCTTACTTTGATTATTTTAATAGTTTCTTAATTGTTCTTCCTGTTTTTAATTCATGCATGACTTCCAAAGTCCTTCACACATTTACAAAATTAATATTTTAAGACATAGTACTTGTCATATCACTTTCTTAACTCAAAAATGGTAGCTTTATATTTTCTCTATGAGTAAAATGCAAATTTTATGGCATCAAAAAGCTTTCACAGTCTACCTTCCGTTAGTGTTACAATATACTTGAAATTATTCCCCTTCCTTTTTCACACTTCCTATATCATGGAAAATAGGTTATTATCTATCCCTCAGACTTATTAGGACTCTTCTCTTTCTATACTTTTGCATAAACTGTCCTACTATATTTGAAACGAATGCCGCCTTCCCCTCTCCTTCCTATAACCATTATATTCTTTAAAGGCTCAATTTAAGTGCTACAATCTATTGTAAGCCATTTATGATGTCCCAATAATTAATGCTTATTTCCTCTTAAATTTACTTCTGTATACATTTTGAATTCCCCCAGTAGAATGAAAGCTTATTTTTCTTTTTACTACCAATATCTAGAAAATGACTTATGAAATAGCCATTATATTAAAGAAAAATAATTTTGTTGAATTGGCCATCACAGTGGCTATGAACCATATGAGACTTACGATTTTTCCTAATGACAAGGGTCAACAGGTCAGAAGAAAACTGCCTAATTTGTTAGGTGGGTTTCGAGAAGACCCCTAGACCTTTAGGAGAGGACTATCTTCCAAACAGAAAGCTAGAATTAAGAAGAAAAAGAAAACCTTGTATGGCATCTAGTAGTACAAGGCCCTTAGGTTAATCACCACTATGAAGATGGTAGTGGTAGACAAAAATTTTTCATTTTCCTAAGTGGATCTTTTTTTCCTCTATGAATTATACTGAAATGATGTTTCTGCAAAAGCCCCAAATCAGAGATTTTTGCCAGCCTACTTAAGCTCTGCTGAGATAAGCCAACCTGGAAAATCTTTGGGTGCCACCAAAGTGACAGAATAAGGCTTTATAAGGATCATCTTAGTAAAGTCTGAAATATATCTTTACAAGTTGATTATGGATGACAAATTCTTTGTCTGTCATAACCTATATCATTTACAATATATGTTAATCTATGTTTATGATAATGTTCCCTGAAAATATCATTATGAATTAGCTCATCTTTCAATTTATGTCTTAGTCTATATTAAAACCTTGAAAGGAAATCCATTTGTAATTCTTTCAATTTGAGAAATGATGTCAGTACACCATTTATCTTGTGCTCATCATACGTATGTGTGTGTACACGCACACACGCATATATATGACTAATCCTTCAGTGTTTCATATAGGTTTTATTGTTCAGCAATAAACAAAATATTTTTGTAAAGATCAAAAAGTTTATGTAAGTGTTTTGCTTCTCCGTTCTTTGTGATTTATTTTATTTTGGCTGGATGTACAAGAGGTTATTATTTTCTGCATTTCATGAGATGGAAGGCATGCAAACTATCATGTTCATTTTCCTATAATTTTATAGACACATTTATGGGTAAGACTCATATATGTCATAGCTTTATGGATATAGAGCTGAAAGTGGGGAGCACCTAGTAAGACCATCAACCCTCTCATTTTACAAATGAGGGAAATGAAACTGAAGAAAGTTAATGACTCAGCTCCAGGTCACACAAGTCATATCAGAGGTTGGATTTGAACTCACACTCTCTAATTTTTTTTTTACCTTGTATCATTGTGCCTTCTAAATTAGTTGCCCAGGGTTACAGACACAGACATGAACACACACAAAACACATGCATACACATGTACAGTCTGTTATTTATGAATGTATATGTGAACATATACCGATAATCCTAACAGGTGTAATAAAAGATCACTTTACTGGATCTTGTAAGGAAACCTGTAGGCACATAACTATTCACCTCTTTGCTTTCTTCAGATGGCCAACAAAATGTAGGGGGAGAAGAAGAAGTAGAAGGAAAAGGAGAAAAATATTTTAAGAAAGAAATTTTGGCAAATGAGTGAGAGAATTGACCTGGAAAGCAGGACCACCTGGTTTGAACTTGTACCTTTGAAATTTACCAATTGTGTGACCCTGGATAAGTCAACTAGAATATGCATAAAACAGTGGAAAGAGTACTGGGTCTGAATTCAGAGAATGTTGGTTGCTCATACTTGCTACTAGAATAATACTTAGAGAAGCTGTTAACTGTCCTGACCCTCAGTTGCTTTAACTGTAAAATGTGAGAGGTTTCAACTACATTGGCATTGAGGTCCCTCTACCTCTACATGTATGAATTTAACTCACCAGTTGCTCCATACAACTAAGATCCTAAGTTGCAGATTGCCATTGGTAGAGTGTTTCTTCACTTAAAGTTCAAAACATCAATGACATTACAAGTGTAATAAAAAAATTGTACACATATAGAGACTCAAAATGTTTCAAAAGAAAAAAACATAGATGAGTCATAATCTGTTGTAACTGAATAAATTAAGTTTTATATACTAGCTCAGATCAATATCTACCCACACCATAACAACATTTTCATAAACAAAATATTGATAGTCTTAAAAATGACCTTTTCAATGTACTTTATTCATGGAGAGTGCCTCTGAAACTGGTAGAAAAGAAAATTTATTGAATGATCCCACCTTATGTAGCAAAGATTGTGTTAAAATATGCAAAATGAGGTTTCTGTACATTCTAAGGTGACATACCATACGCTACAACGATATCCATTCTGCATAGTTGTCACCCATAAAAGCCCTGCTGCAGATTGAGAGCAGAACAAACCAGGTTCGAATCTCTCCTGCGCATATGCTGAAGTCCAATTTTAGAAAGAAGAAATAATTGGAGAGTTTAATTGGAGTCATCAAGATAGGTGACAAATAAAATTAAAAGCTGCATGTGATCTAAACCAAGAAGACAGTGTCAGTTCCTTAAAAAGCTACTTCATAAGTAGAAAGATAATTAAAAGTAGGTTAATGAAATGTCAACACAAAAAGGATAATTGGGAAAAAAATAATGCATCTCTTAAATATTTTTTCCTTTAGATACTCAAAGGAAACTGATAATATACTTCAATTTATGCATAAAACAGTTCAAGTAGAGTTATGTGAGTGAGGTGACAAAGAGGACCTAATTTAAAAGAAAAATATCACAGAGAATTCTGCAGAAATATTCAAGCTAGAATCATGTCTAGTCCTAGATACAAACGAAGCATCTCATGGGAGAATTTTCTCAGTCAGGTTTTCCTACCTGCCCCATTAAACATCAGATTAACCCTAACAATTATTTTAAGTTCCACATCTTTCACATAGACTTACATATCAAAATTCATAACTCAATAAATTTTACATTGTATGGAGTATACTTCTAAAGCTCTTGGAAATACATTGATAATATTTTTAGAGAAATTATTCTGAACTCTATCAAAACTATAAAATTCTACCAAAGGAAGAATTCATGCCAAGTGATTGCAAATATAACATCAGTTATGGCATATTAAAAACAATGATGTATTTAGTTGTTAAATAAGTAATGAAATTGAACAGTTCTATTAGAAGCATATGAGATGTTTGTATCAATGAAAAATTTCCTTTCTGTTGATTCAATGAATATAAATCGGAATACTCGGAATAGTTTTAGAAAAGTTAATGTGTTGTGGGAAAGAAATTTGGGCACTGAAGCACCACTGGTGGAGTTGTATACTGATTCTACAATTCTGAAGGGCAATTTGGAACTATGCACACAGGGCTATAGAACTGTGCGTACCCATTAACCCAGCAATACCACTAAGTCTGTATTGCAGAGATTTTTAAAAAAAGGGGGAAGGAAGGACTCACATGTACAAAAATATTTATAGAAGCTCTTTTTGCGGTGCCAAAGTAAAGGCAAGTGAGGGGATGCCCATCACTTGGGGAATGGTTGAGCAAGATGTGATATTTGTTTGTGATGGAATATTATTATGTTATAAGAAATGATAAGCAGGGAAATTTCAGGAAAAAAAAGTCTGAGAAGAATGAACTGATGCAATATGAAGTGAGCAGAATCAGGAGACTATTGTACAGGGTAACAAAAATGATTGTGCAATGAACTCTGAATGACTTAGCTTTTCTCAGTGATACAGTGATCCAAGACAACTACAAGGGACTTAAGATCTACCTATTCTTCTATTCGTGTATCTATCTACTTCATGAGAAAGAACTGATGGAGTCTGAATGCAGAACACAGCATATATATATATATTATATATAATATATATATATATATTTGTTTTTGTTTTTATTGGTCTGTTTTTTTTCTGTCACAACATCATCAATATGGAAATGTTTTTCATGACTGCATATATATAACCTTTGTCAAATGTCTTCTCAATGAGGAGAGAAGAGAAGGAAAAAGGGAAAGAATTTTGAACTTCATTTAAGTTGAATGGTAAAATTGTTTTTACATGTAATTGGGAACTTAAAGAAAAGTGAATGTGGTAAAGAATATTGGTAAAGTGGTATTTATTGGCTTTTGGCTTTTCAGAGATCTATTGAGACAAAGCATGCACACAAAATTTTAAAGATGGAAGAAGCCTGTGCAAAAGACTAATTCAAATTTCTATACAGTTCAAAAACCTTTTTTTTCAAAATTTCCTACATATAATCATCCAGCCTTTGCTTAAGCACTTTTAGTGAAAAGACATTAACTTTGGAATATGTGACAAGAAAAACAAAATTGTGTTCTGGAAACAGATCCAAAGCCTGACACAAGGATAACAGCAGGATATGTTAAATATCTTTTCTTTTCTTTTTTTTTATTTTTTTATTTTTTTTAATTTAATTTTTTTACATTCATTTTCACAAATTTTTGGGTTCCAAATTTTCTCCCCTTTTATCCCCTCCCCCCACCCCAATACCCCAAGCAATCTAATTTTCCCTATCTCCAATCTGCCCTCTCTTCTGTCATCTCTCCCTTCTCTTGTCTCCATCTTCTCTTTTCTCCTGTAGGGCCAGATGACTTTCTATTCCTCCTTAACTGTATGTCTTCTTTCCTAGTTACAACAACAATATTAAACAGTTGTTCCTAAAACTTTGAGTTCCAAATTCTCCTCATCCCTCCGTCCCCACCCATTCCCTTTGGTTCGGCAGGCAATTCAATATAGGCCATATCTGTGTAGTTTTGCCAATGACCTCCCTGATAGTCGTGTTGTGTAAGACTGACTGGATTACCATCCCTCCTAACCTGCCCCTCATTGTTTCTCTTCTGTCTTTTGATCCTGTCCCTCCCCAAGTGTTGACTTCAAATCACTCCCTCCTCCCTTTGCCCTCCCTTCCATCATCCCCCCCCTTGCAATACCTCTTTCTCCCCCACTTTCTTATACTGTAAGATAGGTTTTCATACCAAAATGAGTGTGCATTTCACTCCTTCGTTTAGTCAAATGTGATGAGGGTAAACTTCTTGTTTTTTTTTTTTTTTTCTCAGCTCTCCTCTTTTTCCCTCCACTAAGAAAAACTCCTACCTGCCTCTTAAATGACATATAGTTACCCCCTTCCCTTTCCCTCCCCCTACATTTCTCTCTCACCATTTACCCTAGTTTCTTTTAAGGTATGGTCCCATCCTATTCAGTTCAATCTGTGCTCTCTCTCTCTGTATGTGTGTGCATGTGTGTATGTGTGTGCATGCGTGTACATGTGTATGTGTGTTCCCACCAACTACCCAGATACTGAAAAGTTTTAAGAGTTACAAATATTGTCTTTCCCTGTATGAATGTAAACAGTTCATTTCTGGTAAGTCCCTTAAGACTTCTCTTTGCTGTTTCCTTTTTCATGCTTCTTCTCATTCTTGTGTTTGAAAGTCAAATTTTCTTTTCAGCTCTGGTTTTTTCATCAAGAATGATTGAAAGTCCTCTGTTTCAATGAAAGACCATATTTTCCCTTGAAGTATTATACTCAGGTTAGCTGGGTAGGTGATTCTTGGTTTGAGTCCTAGTTCCTTTGCCTTCTGGAATATCCTATTCCACGCCCTTCGATCCCTTAATGTAGAAGCTGCTAGATCTTGGGTTATCCTGATTGTATTTCCACAGTACTGGAATTGTTTGTTTCTAGCTGCTTGTAAGATTTTTTCCTTGAGCTGGGAGTTCAGGAATTTGGCCACAATGTTCCTAGGAGTTTCTCTTTTTGGATCTCTTTCAGGTGGTGATCGATGGATTCTTTCAATACTTATTTTGCCCTCTGGTTCTAGAATGTCAGGGCAGTTTTCCTTGATAATTTCATGGAAGATGATGTCTAGGCTCTTTTTTTGATCATGGCTTTCAGGTAGTCCCATAATTTTTAAATTGTCTCTCCTGGATCTATTTTCCAGGTCAGTTGTTTTTCCCATGAGATATTTCACATTCTCTTCCATTTTTTCGTTCTTTTGGTTTTGTTTGATGATTTCTTGGTTTCTCATAAAGTCATTAGACTCCATCTGTTCCATTCTAATTTTGAGAGAACTATTAAATTCAGTGAGCTTTTGAGCCTCTTTTTCCATTTAGCTCATTCTGCTTTTGAAAGCATTCTTCTCCTCATTGGCTTTTTGAACCTCCTTTGCCAATTGGGTGAGCCTATTTTTCAAGGTGTTAATTTCCTCAGCATTTTTTTGGGTCTCCTTTACCAAAGTATTGACCTGTTTTTCATACTTTTGTTGCATCTCTGACATTTCTCTTCCCAGTTTTTCCTCCACCTGTCTAACTTGCTTTTCAAAATCCTTTTTGAGCTCTTCCAGGGCCTGAGCCCACCCGCCACCCCCCTGGGGTGTCTGGGGTACTGACGCCCCGCCCTCCACGTCTTTCCCTGATGGCAAGGTTACGTCCTCATCATCAGATCCGAAGGTCGGGATCATTTGCATTTGTTGGAAAAAACTCTCTAAAGTCTTATTTTTCTTCCCTTTTCTAGGCATTTTCCCAGCCAGTTACTTGACTTCTGAGATTCCTTTCCACCACCACCACCCCCCCCCCCCCCGCCTGGATCCGACCAGGTAGTGCTTAGCCTCTGAGATTTAAATGGGCTTTCCTCCTGCTGGCTGTCAATCAGTGAGCTTTAGTTCAGGTGCTGGGGTGGGGCCTGGGCTGCCTCCGAGACTCTGATCCCTCGGGGCGGGGGGGGGGCTTTATGCAGAGACTCTCAAGAATGGAGCGGGTGGGGGCGGGGTGGGGGGCCCGCCTCCCAATCTCAGCTCCCCTGGGGGTACCGAACAGAAGCCTTCAGCAACAGAGTGGGGTGGGGGCAGGGCCGTCTCCCAGGCTCAGCTCCGCCAGGTTTTATGCGGGAATCTTCCGTAATGAAGATCCTGCCTGCTGCTGGGGGATTCCTGAGTCCTGGGCCGCTGCTGCCTCAGCCCCAGCCGCCGCCCATGCCTCTGCCGCCGCCGCCGCTTCCTGCCCCCGTCCCTGCCGCCGCCGCTTCCTCCCGAGGGGGCCCGAGTCACGGAGACGCCCCGCTTCCCCTCTCCTTCAGCCCGGCCTCTCTCACTGACCTGCTTCTGTGGGCGGAGGGACTTTCCCGGCTGCTGGCGCTTCTGTCTCTGAAGCCTGCTCGGATCAGCTTCTCTGGGGCCCCGGCCAGGGCAGCGCTGGGGGTCAGGTCCACTTTCCGGGGCGCGCCAGACCCTGGGAATGAGTCTTCAGGGCTCCCTGGAACGGAAATCTCTTCCACTCTGCTTCTGCACAGCTCGTATTCACCCAGAAGTTATGGGGGACTCTTTTTACATTAATTCTATGGGCTTTGGTTTCGGAGCTCGTAAATGTGCGTCCTTCTACTCCGCCATCTTGGCTCCGCCCCCCTGTTAAATATCTTTTCGTCTACTGCTTAGAGTAGGTAAGGTAAAGATAAATAACCAAGGGTCTATTAATCATAGAATACGCATTTATTAAGCATTCTATTATGTTTTTTGCTCTTTGCTAAGCACTATGTATATGCAAAAGAAAGAGGAAATATGGCTTCTGACCTTAAGGAGCTTACATTTTAATGAGAGAAGATAGCAGGTAAAAAGGAGTTGAAAACTCACTGAAACTGTAGTAAGGTGGGGAAGGAATGAAGAATGACCAGCCTTCCCCAAATGGAGGCCCTGGCAGGAACTAGTATATGGAGGGAAACTACAAAAACAAGGGAATATTCAAAAGTCAGAAGGTCACAGGCTCTAAGGGAAATTACAAGGTCACTATATTTTGAGGCTGAAGAGTCGAAAGCAGAGCCAAAATCATTCAACCTTTATTTCACTCCTGTGTTCTGTTTTCCCTACCAAAAAGAATGACTCTAGGACTGGGAATGATAGAAGAAAAATAATTAACAGGGTACTGAAAACCAATGTAAGTGAAGAGATGACAAGAGAACACCTAAATGCTTTCACTGACTTTAGGTCGTTAGTACTAAACAAGTTAGAGCTAAGAATATTGAAAGAATTGATGTGTGATGGGGGAAATAAAACAAGACTGTAACTGGTGAAATACTGTCTTTATTTTTCAAAACAAACAAGAATTTGGTTTCTTGAATTTATAGACTAGTGAACCTGCCTTCAATTTCTGGCAAAATGTCTATCCTAGGATCATGCATATATGAGCATTATGAGGAGTTGTAACCCCTAAGAGCTTCATCAGGGTAATAACATGGTAGTTTCATATTTTACACTTTGATAGATGCCTGAGTCTACTAGATTGGAGGAGTGGTAGAGCTATACATCCTCATATTTTGTGAAGCCACTTAAAATAAATGTGTGTTTTATGGATGCTTCTTTTTACATCACTCATTTTAGTCTCCTTTCCAAACTGAACCATTTTTTTGTTATAAAAATAATTAAGCAAAAGCATTTAATGCAGTGACCTCATCAAATATTTTAGAAACTCTTCTGTCCTAGCAGTTTCCCACCACTTTTGCTGTGAGAAAAAGAAATCTATTTATGTGTTTTCTAGGATCTTCATTGATTTCTCAGTCTGACATTTTTAGAGCTCTTTTTATTTATATTGCAGTAATTATCATGCATATTGTTTTGAGTTCTCCTTATTCCACTGTTCATTAGTTTATATAAATCTTTTCATATCTTTTCTGAATTCTTGAAATTTTTAATTTCTGGTTGCACAATAGTTTACAGTTATATTCACTTTTTTTTTATACCATAGTTGTTTTCCCAAACATTTCTGAACCAGTGGGGAAACTTGCTGTCCTATTATTCACTACCACAAAGAATACTGCTATATCAGTGACATTTTCTTTATACTTAGACCATGTCATAGATTTTTCTCTGTTTACAGTGTTGCCCCTTGTAACAAATACATTCTCTAATTTTCAACATGACAGCTAGTTAATCTGATCAACCATTATCCTGTGCTATAGCCCATGGTTGCCAAAGAAAAGATACTGTCCTTTCTATTTCTGAATTTTTAATATCATTGCTACGTCCAAAAGATTTATTCTGTGACTTTAAGTATTGTGACAGCATCATGGAGAATATATTTATAGGCAGAAGTTAATTTATATATGCCTCCAGATTACATTATGTAGACCACCCCTTGCTTCATGTATTAGTAACTGTCAGGAATCATCATCCAGAAACAGAAATTAAATGCTTACTATTTGCAAGCACCTTAGTGACACACAGAGATAAAATATGACTCATGGCTCTGCATTGTCACATCATATCCTAAAGTCTTCAGAGTACATTTCTGGATGCATTCTAGGAAACTAAATTTTAACCAAAAGAGGGCAAATAGGGTAGTAAAAGATCTGAAATTTATGTCTTCAATGAGTGTCATTTTCTGACTTATAAAATGAAAATAATAACAGCATCCACTTCATAAGACTGTTATGAGATCAAATGGGATAACATAAGAGAATTGCTTTGCACACTTTAAAACTAGCTTGGATGGTGAAATTGAGTGCCAACCCTGAAGTCAGGAAGATTCGTCATGAGTTCAAATCTGACATCACATACTTGTAGCTATGTGACCCACAAAAAGTCATTTAAGCCCGTTTGCCTCAGCTTCCTCATCTGCAAAATGTACTGGAGAGGAAAATGGCAAACCACTCTGGTATCTTTGCCAAGAAAACCCCAAATTGGGTCATGAAAAGTCAGACACAAGTGAAATGACTAAAGGAGAAATTATAATAATGAATTTTGCTCTAGTGCATCAAATGGCATTTTTTTAATAATCAGTGAAGAGTAAATATTGCTATATCTTATATTTTCTTGTTTCAGCCAATATTATGACAGTTAAATGTGATCTATTCTTTAATAAAAATAATCATTATTACACTAGCATTTATGTAGCAGTCTATTGCTTCTAAATCACTAGCATATCAACTATTTTGAGGATAATATTGCCTTTGATTTTTTTTTATTCATTTGGTGTCTTTGAGCTATCTTGTAAAATAATTCCCCATTGTGTTCAAAATTGCATTCCCTTAAGCATGAATCTCCTCAATGAAATTTGTCTAGTATAGCTTCTCTACATCATGCTATAAGTATCATTGGGAACTGATGTTTTCCAGTCTAAATGATATGATTCTTCTGTCACTAATGATGAAAATAGATCATGAAAAGGACAGTGAAGCACTGATTTAATTTTTTTGTCTAGTTACTGCCCTCTTACCAGCACAATCTCTGGATGCCTTTGGGGTAATATGTTTTAGGTGAGTCTTCATTGCAAAATTTCTGCAGACTTGTGTTCATCTCCACTGCTTTTCATGTATGATATAAGGAGATATTGCTTTCACCACCTTCATCCATGATGTTTTAATAAGCTTGTGTTATAAACTATTTGGAAGGCAGAATGGTTTGGGGGTTATTTAACCTCCAGATTGTAGAGATAGATTTATATCAGTCAAAATTCTGCTGGTAGCATGATAGTAGAGCTTGATATTTTTGGCATTGATCGCTTTTTGAAATTGTTAAAATTTTATACAGAGTCATCTTGTCTTTATTTTCTTCTAATTTCATTTTTATTTTAACCTTTGCTTTAATTCATCAGAGTTTAACCATGTACAGATGACTAATTTTGATGGTATCCCTACATCAGTAACTATTTTATCCTATCTGGTAAGAGATATTTGCTTTCATTTTTGTGTTTGATGATTTTCATACCTAGTGTATTTTGACTCTTTTAATAGAAAACATTCATTATATGTAGGCACATGTTTTCTGAGTAATTTACTTGTCTTTGGTTTTTTTTCTTTATAACTGGAACTTTTAAAATATACAGATTCTAGGTGTCAATCAAGAACTATTTTTTTGAGTGTTGCTAAAGCTTTAGATCTCTGCTTGATAGTCTTTATGTCTTATTTAACTGCCAGCTAATATATGGAATATAAATTCAAAAGGCAGTGTTGTATGGAGAAAGGGCCACTTATATTTAGACAACACCTGGGTTCAGTCCCCAGTTCTGTCTCTTGGTTTGTAGTATGACTCTGGACAAATAATTTCATCCTCAGATTTAATTTCCTATTCAGAAAAATTGGAATAATCATAACACTATTCACATGAAATTGATTTTTGGGGGGGAGTGGATGGAGAGTGAGAAAAAATTATAACATTTAATCTCATGTGTTGCAAGATGGTATGAATCATACAGTTGAGATTTTAAAACTTTTTTCAAACAGACTTTCACTTCTTTGATTAACTCTTTATATATCATGCCATTTATCCTTTTAAAGTAGAGGAATTGGTACTAGTACCAATTTTTTTCTCAGCTTTTACAGCTAAGGCCACATACACAAATAAAGACTGACTGAAAATTGTTGTTCTGAGCAAGAAGGGCAAAAATGATCGTAAGAATTTGTTCCAAGTGATATAAAAACTGATTTAATTAACTCAAGTTAAAAAGAAGAATTAAATTGTTCTACTGAAGCATTCAACCATAACAATAAATTGCAACTACTAAATAACGATTTTTGCGAATGCTATTTAAATAAATCTCCCAGCAGTAACTCTAAGCTACAATAACTTTAGTAGTTACTGTCTCCCCCTCCCCCTTTCATCTTGATCTCATTAATAAGGTATACTACATCTTTGGCACTTGACTCAGTTCCACCCTTCACCCATCCAATGGTGTCTTGAGATAGGAAAGTTTGATCACTAATACTAAGAATTCTAACATGACTTGAATTTTATTTGGTTTAGAATAGAGAATGTCTAAACCAAGAGAGTTACATACTGTCTTACACGAAGAGATCTGCAGGTTAGATGTATTAGGTGATACTTTTTAATTGCTAAGTATGAATTCCAAGCTAGTATTGTTAAGAGAGAGAAAAAAATCCTTCCTCTCTTTTCCAACACAGAGAATTATGATTTATTCAAAGCTGCCTAGACCTTCTGTTTGTTGAGTGAGAACATAGACTCAACAGGCCACTTGACACTGTCCTAATGATAATTATGTCACCATGTTGTTTTTGTAGTTTTTTATAAACATCATTAATCTCCTTGATTTTAATGGTGTTGGTTTGTTCTAAGGTGAATTTTTTAGGGTTCTTGATTAATTGGTGTCATTACCACTAAATTGCCCTGATTAAACATCTGTTTAAATAGTACCCAATAAAGGTACAATTCCTTCATTTTTATATATCAGACTATTAACACGTTGACATACTGTTCTCAAGACACCATGGTTCAAATTAGCAAATACTTGAGACTGACAGTAATGAACACAAAAGCGATTTTTTGAAATTCTCACCCCTCTTGTCTCAGCATTGCATGTTTTAATAAAAAATAATTATAAAGATTACTTATATACTGTTTGGATTTCTGAATTTTGCTATGGAGAACAGCATGAAAAAATAAAATTAATTAGTTCAGAACAATTTACCTTTTCTAAAATTGCTATTAATAGAAAATTCTTGTATCATAAGGAACAATTCCTTTGATCTTCCCATTAAAAAGAAACATATGTTTAAAAACTTCAATAATTGCTTGCATGGCAATGAGGCAGTAAGCTTCTATATTCTACCATGAATTATTTCTCAATATCTTCAAGTATGTTTTTGCATGTTTGCATGCTACTAACACAAAGAAAAACAAGAAAAAATAACAGAGGTGAACTGAATGGTTGTCATGTGGATTGTATATTGAATTTGTACTGCTTGGTCCAAGAGGTCACAAGTAAGAATGATGAAGAGTGTAATGGAGAGTCAGATTTAATACTGAACACTTCCTTTAAAATTAGAGGTACACAAAAGTCGAGATACCTAAGAAAGTTGTTTAGTCCTTGTTTCAGATATTCCTCAAGGGAAGCCTGTGTGACCACTTTTCTGGCTTGAGTTTCCTTATAACATTGATTTTCTGTAATTCAGTGTTTCTCTCCTAATATGAATGGTATGCAGAGTAACAATTTTATATCTTTTATGTCTTTTAAAAACTGCCTAAAATTCAACTCTGAAATGATGAATGAATGAAAGATATTGTATATAAAGGCAAGAATCCTGTATTTAGTCTTTGGAGATCTGTATTTAAACCTGAATCCTTCCACTTAATTGTTTGTTTGACTTTTGGTAGTAATAATAACTAGCTCATATATAACATTTTAAGGTTGGAAAATGCTTTCCAAACATAATGCTTATAACAATTCTGTGAAGTAGGTTGTCTTATGACCTCCAGGTTAAAGCTGAAGAAATGGAGGTTAAAACATTTGTTGATTTGCTCAGGGTTAATAAGCTGGCAAATGTCTGAGGTCCAATTTGAATTCAGGTCTCCCTTATTCAAGTTCCAGTGTTCTGTCCACTATACCACTCTTGAAAATCACATTCCTTACTGGATTCTGTTTTGTCATCTGCAAAAAATTAAAATCATTAACATTTGGTATATATACCAAGGGAACAGAAGCAGTAGGTGACATGGAAAGTTTTGAGGAGAGCTCAAAAACAAAGTGAGTAGAAACCTCACTTTGGCAGTAGAAACAGATTTCACCAGAGGAAACAAATTAGAAAGTAAATTAGGAGTTTATACCAATGGTGATGTATTAGAACAGGTAATTAGAATATGAATTCAGGAACAGAGGAATTGATTAGGAAGGAAAAGAGACAAGCTTTGTAAATGTCACAAGAGATAGAGTCCATAAGTCTTGGCAAATATAAAAATTACTTTATGATTTGAACCTGAATCATTGGAAACAGATGACATTGTAACCACACTGGATATCTCAAGGGTCAAGAAGTCAAGATAGAAAGTAATGCCAAAAATATAAACCATTGCCTCATATCCTTTCCCTATCTCCAATAAATCCCTTCTCTTCAGGCTAAGGGACCAAATTTTTGCCCTAAGGACCCATAGTTATTCTCTCAACAATAGCCTAGGGTACAAGAAACTCCTTCAGAAAAGAAAATCCAAATTTAGTATTAAATTTCTCTTTATTGGGAAATTTATAGAAACATTCATATGACAAAATAATGGCTTATTTATTCCTCAGAGAACATGAATAAGCCATGTTCTGGACACTGAAGATTCCAGCCTGTACAATCAGTGAGCTAATCCACTATCTAACAGAACTCCTACACTCTCATATCATAGTTGAATACATAAACACAGATACATGTATAGGTCAAGCAAACTTCTATAGAAAGAGCAAAAGTCAGTAAACAACTTAATACATGACAAGAAAACCAATTGCAAAAGGACACACCTGTTGAAGAATAAGCAATTAGACAGGACAGGAAAACTGAATTGAGATGATTCAGTTCCTCTTCATTTGCAAAATGGTGTTTTCAATCTTACTGGAGCCTCAGTCAGAAAGATCGACTGCCATAATGGACAGTTCTCTCTCTCTCTCTCTCTCTCTCTCTCTCTCTCTCTCTCTCTCTCTCTCTCTCTCTCTCTCTCTCTCTCTCTCTCTCTCTCTTTCATAATCACCATTTTATTTCTCTGTCTTCTATCCTTGGATCTAAGAGGGAAAATATTGCATTGCAACAGTTTCTTTTATTTTTCTATCAATAGCTTTATCTCAGTTGTTGGTCTTTTTCGGGGAAGGGAGAGTAGTTGCTGCTGCCTCTCTTTCGATTGTCCTTTAGTCCCATTTTCCAATCTCAAACTTTTTGTAAACATGTGAATATCTCCTACAATCCAGTTCACTCTTTGCAGTACCTTCTAAGCTCAGGAGATAAATAAATATGCCAATATTATGGGGAAGGGAAGAAGTCTAATATTAAGAGACAGAATCAGAAAAACTGCACTATGAATAAAGATCCCATGGATAATCAAACAAAATGATCACTATAGGTATGCAAGTACATACATAGATAGACTAGTAGGAGAGTTCTAGATGCAGGATGAAGTGATACTGGGATATTTTTAGGCATATTTCCTTTGTGGTAAGGAATCTAAAGGTTCTAAAGGCTAACTGAATTATCCATATATATACAGTTAGTACAGTAACGCTAATTCTCCTAAAGGAATTACAAAATGACAGTACAATAAAATAAATTATAAAAGTAATAAGAGAAAATAGATAATTAAAAAATAATTTTCTGCATCTTATTTGGAATAGCAAAAAACAAAAAAACAAAAACAACCCAGCAGCAGCAACAAATAACAAAAACCCTTAAAACACATAATCGCAAGTGTCCAAGAAATCCATGTTACAGGTAGTAAAATGAAACACTAAGGGTGCCCTGTGAGTCAGAATGAAAAATATGAGTATTACAAAAATATGTAAAGACTTTCATGAAGTGAAGCAAAACACACCTTCCCTTTAACTATGTAAATGGAAAGTATGCACACAATTCCAGAGATAGTTAAACAAAAATAATGGAAAGAGACACATTATTCCTGTTTAGAATATAGTAACTTCTCAATAAATATATTGATTGATTTTAAGGTCTGTTTAGGTTTAACTAATTATAAAAGTAAATTTAATTCATTTTGATATTTTTAAAGTTAAGAATAGACAGTCAAAAATCAATGTGAACTGCTTTATACATATATGTGTGTACATACGTATATGGTTTACATGAAGCTAGTACTTATAATCGTATTTTCCAGTTTTAGGCAAAACAGTTTCTTATCTCTGTGACATGCAGTGAAAGGCAGAGATTACCGCTTAAGTACTATGTATATGCATATTCCAAATCTACTAGCTTAATAAAATATAGTAATTTCCTGGTTTTTGCACTGGTATGTTCTATAATCCTTAGAGGTCTTCAGTGACTTCCGAACCTTTTCTAATCACCACCACTGAGTATTTTTCTCTGGAAAATAAATTCTAAATGTTAGAGATAATAATGCACGAATAACTTCCAGGCCTATACTTACTCTCTGATACTTTTGTCTTTTAACTGGCTCCTCACATCTATTCTTCTGAGCAGACATCAATCATTCCCATATTTCGGATGGGGAGAATTGCATAGTCTTGCATGTTCAACACACAACTCATTCAGATTGCACACAACACACACAGAAAAAGGAGTTCATGCTTAGGTCAAAAAACTTTTGAGCTTCTTTTGATTAAAGAACAGTTAATTTTGCAGCCTAGAGGCATGTCTTCTATACAGCCAAAACAATTTGATTCAAACATTTTGTTAAAAATGTTTTGTAAGGGCAATATGATAAAACTTTGTGAATTTTCATGGACTACAGCTGACTCATTTCCTAAATCTTGTGTTCTTTTATCCACTGTGTAAATATATCAAGAAAAAAGTTAAACTCTATTCAATAGACTATGATTCCTAAGTAATATAAACAGCTAAACATCTAGCTTCTGGACCACATTGCTTATAAGATTAGGAAAGCAAGGGACAAGGAAAAAATACCAAATAAACTTAGCTGTCAATTCCTCTCACAGAAGCACTAAAGGAGAATTATGCATACGAACTGCACTTATTTCATCCTAGAAATCGATCAGATTACCACCTTGATCATTTTGAGGGAACCATCTCTATCGAAGCAAAACAAATTTGAGTTCTTATAATGATGAGGCAGAAGTTGAATCCTACATAAGGTTATTTCACTGCATAAGAATTGCTATATTTTTCTTTGTGAGGGAAATGTTAACTATAGCTGTTATTAATTCTGCCTGTGAGTAATAGCTTCTCTTCCTTTAGTTTCCTTTTCCATGTCCAAACACTTTCTTCTTGACAGAATAATTTTAAAAGAACTTAATCACATTAATTTGTTGTACATGATTGAACTGAACCCATTGGAACAGTGCAGCTTGACTTGATAGGCTAGGAGTTCGTAACTGGTACATCTGCCTACTTTCTCTGTCCTCATCAACCCATTCTCTGCACAGTCACCAAAGTTATACTCCTGGAGGAAAGATCTATATCACTCTCCTGCTCAATAAGGTCTAGTGGCTCACAAATGTCTTTAATATAAAATACAAACTCCCCTGATTACTATTTAAAGTTCTTCACAGTCTGGTTCCAGACTACCTTTATTCTGTGGAAGAATTTATTTGCAAATAAGAGAGGATAGCATAGACTATTTTAATAAGCCAAGGCTAACCTGACTGGAGATTAAAACAAAATGAAATGTTTGTAGTAATTTAACAGTTGTCAAAAGGAGGTATGTCTATACCTACATAGGGAAGGACATTCAGAACAGGGAAAGGATAGTCAGTCAAAGATACAGCATTTATTCAATTGAACGATTCTCTGGCTGTGACACATAATGCTCCCTGCTTAAGGATCAAGAGAAATTCTGGATTTCCTTAAGTCTCTGTCAGTTCTGGTGACCAGAATGTTACAACATGGAAGTGAGTCTTAATCCTTGAGACGATTATGCTGTCTGTCAAGAAGAACAACTAACTTAGCCACCATGAGAGTAAATTCTATTAGATAATTTTAAAATTTCAACTACCAAAAATATTTACTCTTCCAACGGTCTCCACCTGGGGTTAAACCCTCATCAGCTCTCACCTAGATTATTGTAATGGACTCCATTACTGTAGTATTCCTGTCTTGTAATAATCTGAGTCCATTTTCCCCACTCTTGGGTACGTTCTACACACACACACACACACACACACACACACACACACACACAGAAAGAGACAGAGACAGACAAGACAGACAGACAGACAGACAGACAGTGCAGAGACAGAGACAGAGAAAGGTGAAGGAGAACTGGTATTCCAAAATACAGGTTTGATTGTGACACTTCTTTATTTAAGAAACTCCAAGGAATCTATATTGTCTCCAGACAAAACACAAACTCCTGTGTTTGACATTTAATTGTCTTCATAATCAGACTTAATTTGTCATTCCACGCTAATTACATATTACTTCCCTTGAAAAATCTATGTCTAGCCACACTGGCCAACTCTTCCATTAAAAGAAATTTTTATGGTGATGTTTGCTTTTACACCTAAATTTCTTCCCTACGTCTATCCCCCCAAATAATGTTCATCCCCAAAATAGAAAAAAATCCATCAGGAAAAATCAAAAATATAAAGAGAAAAAATCTGAAAACATAAAAGTGTTCCACAATATGAACCTTATAGCAATACAAAAGAATGGGTGTTTGTATCTTCTCTACTCTCTTCTTGGGGACATACTTATACTTTGTAATTTTGCAGCCTTGGTTTTCATTCTTTTTAAGTTGTTCTTTCATTTGCATTTTTTAAAGTTTGTTTATTTTTTCTAGGTTTTTTTTTTGTAAATAGGATTTTATTTTTCCAATTAAATGTAAAGCTAATTTTCAATATTCACTGATGTAAGAGTTTGAGTTCAAAATTTTTCTCTCTCCCCCCTCTCCAAAATGGCAAGCAATCTGATATAGGTTACACATGAGCAATCACGGAAACATTTAACACTCATAAATTCATCTGTCCCTGGAGATTTCTCTCTTTGGAGTTCATTGATGGATTCTTCAATTTCTTTTTCCAAAATGGAATTAAAGTATTTTATTTCCTCTTCTGTTCATCTGGACAGTTTATATTTTTGTCATCTATGTCACTTAAATTTTCAGATTTATTGGCAACAGTTGGGCATAAGACCTTCTAATGATTGCTTTAATTTCATCTTCATTGGTGATGAAGTCATTCCTTTCATTTTTGATGTTAATAATTTGGTTTTCTTTTTTTAATCAAATTAACAAAAGGTTCATCTGTTTCAGCTTTTTTCATAAAACCAGCTCTTAAGATGTTTTATTTGTTCATTCATTCAATAGTTTCCTTAATTTTATTTTTTAAAATCTCTCCTTTGATTTTCAGAATTTCTAATGTAGTATTTAATCAAGGATTTTTAATTTGCTCTTTTTCTAGTTTTTTCAGTTGCATGCCAGACTCATTGATCTGCTCTATTTCAATTTTATTCATGTAAGCATGGAGAGATATACAGTTTTCTTTAAGAACTGCTTTCACTTCATACTTTAAATTTTGGTAAGTTATCTCATTATTGTCATCCTCTTCGATGAAGTTATTGATTGTTTCTATGATTTGTTATCTGACCCACACATTCTTTAGGATTAGCTTATTTAGTTTCCTATTAATTTTTAGTGTATTTTTCCATTGCCCTTTATCATTTGTAATTTTTATTGCATCATAATATGAAAAGAATGCACTTAATATTTCTTCCTTTTTGCATTGGATTGTGAAATTTTTATGCCCTAATACATAGTATTTTTTTTTTAGGTATCAAATACCACTGAGGAAAAGGGATATTCCTTTATATCCCCAATTTGATTTTCTGTAAAGGTCTATCATATCCAATATTCCTAAAGTTTTCTTTGCCTCTTTAATTATTTTCTTGTTTACTTTGTGGTTAGGTTTATCTAAGATGGGGGGGGTAGGTTGAAATCGCCAAATAGTACAGTTTTATCATCTATTTTTTTTCTTCCAACTCACTTAACATCTTCTCTAAGAATTTGGAATTATACCACTTGGTGCATATATATTTAGTACTGATATTATTTCATTGTTTATAGTAACTTTTACCAAGATATAGTTCCCTGTATTGCCTCAAAAGTAGATCTATTTTTGCTTTTACTTTGTCTGAGATCAGGATTGCTACCTCTGCTTTTTTTTTTTTTTTTAGTTCTGCTGAATCAAAATATATTCTGCACCAGCCTTTTACCTTTGCTTTGTGTATATCTCTCTGCTTCAAATATGTTTCTTGTAAACAATATATTACAGGATTCTGGCTTTTAATCTGCTCTTCTTTTTGTTTCCTTTTTATGGAAGAGTTCATCCCATTCGTCGTCACAGTTATGATCACTAACTCTGCATTTCACTCCATCCTCTTTTTCTCGTTTTTACTTTTCTCTCTCTCTCCTTTCATCCTGTTCCTCCTCACCAGTGTTTTGCTTTTCATCACCACCTCCCTCAATCTGCTCTCCCTTCTATCCCCTTTCCCTTTGATTTTCCCTTTCTCCTCCTACTTCCCTATAGGGTAAGATAGATTTCTTTACCCAACTCCTTGTGTATGTTATTCTCTCTTTGAGCCAAATCCAATGAAAGTGAGGTTCAAACAATGCTTACCTGCTTTCTTCTTTCCCTCTACTGTAATAGATTTTCATGCTTTTTCATATGATATAATTTACTGCATTCTGTCTCCCCTTTTCTCTTCTCCTAGGACGAACTGGGGAGAGCTCAGGCAACTTCTTACCTTTTCTTCTGTATCATTTTGTCCCCATTTGCACAATGTGTTGTTGTCTGGGTTCTTACTTCACTCTTTGTTATTTCATCTATACCTTTCCTTGCTTCTCTATATTCTTTCATACAGCATGGTCATATCACATTACATTCATGTAGTATTTGTTTAGCTATTACCCAGTGTATGCAAATCTTCTTCATTTCTAGTTATTTGAGGCTACAAAAAGTGCTACTAAAAAATACTTTGGTGTTTAAAGAGGACTTTCTTTTTATCATTTACTTCCTTGGAGTTTATTCCTAGTAGTGGAATATTTGGGTCAAAGAATATGAACATTTTGGTCCCTTAATTTGCATAATTCCTAATTATTTTTCTAAATGGTTATACTAATTCATAGCTCAAACAACAATGTACTAAACTGGCTAAGTTTCTAACCCTCTAACACTGACTATTCCAATTTTTCACATCTTTGCCATGTTGAGGAGTGTGAGGGGAAAACCACTATGTTATTTTTATTTGTTTTTCTTTTATTGGAGCATTCTTTTATATGGTTATTAATAATTTTGAATTCTTTTTTGAATACTTGCCTATATACTTTACAAGAGAATGGCCTCTGGTCTTATAAGTTCTGTTTTCTTCATATCTTGGATACCAAGCTTATAAGGGACATAAAGATTTTTTCCTTATTTGGCTTTATAATTTATCCTAATTTTGTTTTTCCCTCTGACCTCCTCTATCTTCCCTACATGCAACCTTCCTTCTCCTCTCTTTATGTCTTTGTAGAACCTTTTCTCCTTTGACCCTTGGAATCCCCAGTTCTCAAATCTCTGCTCAAGCATCACCTTGTACCAGACACTCTCTTGATTTTCCTCATCGTTAGTGATCCCTCCTCCCTGATTTTTTTCTTTATTTGCTATATATGGTTTGGTTAGCTTCACACATATTATTTATTCTCTATAAAACAAAAGTCTCTTCATTGAATTTTTGTTTTTGAATTTTCATTATTTAGCTGGCAACATAGTAGTTGTTTGAAAATGTTACCTGAATCAAACATTATTCAAAACAATAAATGCTTATTAAAGCATGCAGAAAGATCAGAGCAACAGTATTGACTATAACTCCCCACCCAAAATGACTTGATTAGTAGGACTTATACCCAGAAAGAATGAATTTTTAAAAATTCAGCCAGCATTTGGGATGTTTGGATTTGAAGGATAATTTAGAGTGAGTCTATTTTAAAGTGAATTTTTAAAATTTTGGGAGATGATGTTTGTTATAAAAATTAAATTTTATAAAGTGAAGATAAAGAGAAAAAGAATTATGTAACCTCAGTGCTAAAATTTGGACATTAGTGATTTCTGACCTCATTGCATCCTTCTCGTTTGGAGTTTCTGCCAAGTGGCTTGCCTTCCTACTGTTTCACTAATTGTAAAAGGAGTAAAATAATCATTTCACAATTATGTTCCATATTAATTAGCTAATGTCTATGAAACACTTCAAAGGTAGAAAGTACTAACGGTTATTGCTGTTTGGAGAATGAAGGCATCTCCAACAAAGCATGGTAAAGGAGTTCCCATGTTGCAGTAAATCCACAGTGAGACTGCAATTTGTTTAAATGCCTTTGCTAAATGGCTGCAACTGAGAAAATTAACTTTGCTTTCATAGCCATTTTCTTAATGTTACATAACAACTTTACTTAGAAAAGACCCATTTCACATCTCCATAGCCTAAGGAGCATCACTTACAGTGAAATTACATGTGACTGCCTAGCAAGGGAAGAGTTAATGTTGTATTCTTTGGATCCATTGCTAAGTTTTCCAAGACTCCTTAGACAATTGTGTGCACTTAATGAATATTTCCAGAAACTTAATAAGAGGAAGCACACTGAGGAAGGAAGCATTTGGTCTGAATCTTTTTGAAATCTCAAAGAAAATTCTTTGGCATGTAGAATATCATATTGCAATATATTAAATTAACATTTTTGTAACCAGGTCTATCAGAGTTTTAATTGCTTAGTATCAGTACTCTACTAAACCACTAGATGTCGGTTATTTAACCTTTCTAGGGTTTCTGTCTTTGGTTTGGCTTCCTTTTAGTAGATGTCTGGACTGCATTTTTAGCTGACATATGTACTGACTTTTATAAGATAATTTGTGAACCAAATTAAACCCAAAGTGACAAAAACTAAAATGTATCAAATCCTAGTTAGATAGTTAAAGAGTAATCCCCAAGGTTCTACGCAGTGAAAATCTCTATATGTCACAGAGTATGTGTTCAGTTTTCACTGTTTCTAGCACATATATGTTAGTTATAGTAGAATGCTACATCAGAAGTATTAAATAACTTATTTGTCCTCACAGACTGTACCTTGCTTTTTTTCTCAACGTTGATATTTGCTCATTCAGTAAACAAATCTTTAATTGGTACTATTGGGCACAAGATATTTTTGATAGGTACTATATAAAATTAAAAAAAATGAATGGCAATCTATTTCTGCCCCCAAGGAACTTAAATGTGATTTGGGAAATAAAATATACACAGAAATTAATGTGAAGTAAAACATATTAAAAGCACAAGTAATATACCAAACAGAAGTTGTAGCTACCACTAAAGACCTCCTTTTTCTTATCAGTATGCATGAATGAGGCTGAAAAAAATTATTGATGGTATTGATGATAGCTAGCATTTATGTAGTGCTTATTATATGCCAGAAACTGTTCTAAGTGCTTTGTAAATATTATGGAATTTGAGACTCACAACAACCCTGGGAGGTATGACCCTTATTTTACAGATGAGGAAACTGAGGTAAATAGCAGTTAAGTGATTTGCCCAAGGTCACATAGCTATTAAGATATGAGGATGAATTTAAACATGGACCTTCCTGATTCTAGGCACAGAACTTTTTCTCCTGCATCAACTAGCTCTTTCTAAGCAAACCTTCTGTCCCATGCCCTTTCTGGGTATATAATATCTGTCTTGTGTAGAACTTAGTGATGTTGATCTATAACCTGTTCATTGTAAATGCAATCTGATGATGACTTGACCCAAAAAGTTATTCTGCGTCATATTTTTTGAGGTCAGCCATGTCATTACTATTATCTAGTGTCCTATAGCTAAGACCTCATGATCTTCACCCCCCCCCAAAAAAAAACTATGCAAAAGATTTGAAGTAGAGGAAACACTCCCTAAACCAATATGTAAATGCCCACTAATATTAAAGTTGTGCTATGTGATTTGAGGGACAGCTAAGTGGCACAGTGGATAAAATGCCAGGCCTGGAGTCAGGAATTCCTCTTCCTCAATTTAAATCTGGCCTCAGAAACAAGTCACTTAACCCTTTTGCCTAAGCTTCTTCATCTATAAAATGATCTGAGAAGGAAAAGGCGAATCACTACAGTATTATTGGCCAAGAAAACCCCAACTGGCACCATGAAGAGTCAGGCATGACTGAAAACACTAGCAACAATGTGGTTTGAATTTGTGTTTCATTCTCTTTTTCATTTTATAATTGTTCTTCCCTCTACCTTTACACATGTACTTGGGCAGCTCGGTGGTGCAGTGGATAGAGCTCCAGTGCAGGACTCAGGAGGACCTGAGTTCAAATCTCACCTCAGACACGACACTCACTAGCTGTGTGACCTTGGGCAAGTCACTTAACCCCAATTGCCTCATCCTGGGTCATCTCCAGTCATTCTGATGAATATCTGGCCACTGAATTCAGATGACTCTGGAGGAGAAGTAAAGCTGGTGACCTGCACAGCCCTCCCTTACTTAAAAAAAAAAAAAAAGTCAAGTGCAAGTCACGTCATTATTTCTCTAGTGGCACAGTTTTTTCGGCAACAAAGGTTGAACACACACACACACACACACACACACACATGTACCTACAGGACTCCAGAAAGAAATTTGACTGTCATTTCTCAGATCTCACATCATACAGATGACACAATAGAAGCGCAGCACAGATAAGAGCTTGTCCTCAGTCATCCGCCTTGTATATTATGTGTTTGGCTCTAACACAAAGGTTTTTGTTCTGTTAACTCCTATGCCCCAGTGAAATTAGCAAGAAGGAGTAAGTTACTTATTGTTTTATCTAAGAGAAAAGCTGAGTATTTGTTGGTCATTTCATTGCCTAATTGTGGTAGCTTCTGTGGCTAAGGATATATCTTAATTCTGTTATTTTCAAAGGAATTAGAGAAGATATGTGGAATAAGATTTAGTGTTATGGTTATGTAACAGGATTCTGTGCTAATACTTTTGCATGCAGTGTGGGAATATGTTATTACCTGCACACTAAGTTTTCTTTTCTTCCTGAATGTGCTAACTTCTCTGACATATCTATTTATGAGTTCATTTATGCCATTCAAGATTAGTGTGCTATTCAAATTACATAATGCAATAATTATGTTTGGTCTTTCAATGAAAGTAAAAATATTTGATTATGATTTTCCATAACCTCAGTAATATTTATCTTATTACTAATGTGATACTTTCACATTGCTAGGCATTTCTCTCATGTTTTGTTAATTACAAAATTATTTAAGTGCCTACTATGATCTGGACACTATGTTAAGCATTGGGGATACAAAAAAGGTAGAAGACAATTCCTGTTCTCCAGGAATTTTCAGTCTAACAGGGGAGAAAAGACACAAAACAAGTAAGTATAATATTCAGGATATGTTGGGGATAGCAGAGAGAAGCATTGACAGGGGATTGATAAAAGATTCTTCCAGGAGGTGGGATTTTTACTTGAACTTCAAAGAAGTCAGGAAATGGAGATAAAGAAGGGAAGTATTCTAGGCATGGAGGACTGTTAGTGAATGAATGTACATGGAGTCAGAATATGGAGTATATTGTACAAGGAAAAGCAAGGATGCCAGGGTCATTGTATCACAGAATTTGTGATGGTGAGAAAAATGTAAGAAGAGTGGAAAGGTAGGAAAAATCCAGGTTCTGAAGGACTTTGGGTACCAGATTTATTTTTTGTTCTAAAATAATGGCATGAGTTTGACAGCTGAGTGGAGAATTGACTAAAGTAGAGAGAGACTTGAGATGGGCATACTAAGTATAAAGTGATGAAGGCCTTCCATAGAGTGGCTGCAGGGTCAGAAGGGGTATGTATAAGAGATATTACAAAGTTAAAACCATAGTTAATTTGCAACAAATTGGAAAAATGGGTGTGAGAAAAGATGGGGACTGAAGGATGCCACATAGGTTGTGAACCTAGATCACTTGGAGAATGGTGGGTTCTATCAATAGTAAAGGGGATAGTTTTGGCAAGGAACATTTGATGGGAATAATAGTGATATACCTTTGAGAACTATTATAATCACATACCTTATAAACAGTTGTCCATTTCAAACTTCTGGCTTAGTAGTGAACTGGAAGAATTTTCTAGAAGACAAGAAATAGAACCCATCAACCCACTGGTTTTTTTTAATTTTTTTAGTATTTATTTGTTTTTAGTTTTCAACATTCATTTCTATAAGATTTTGACTTTCAGATTTTCTCCCCATCTCTCACTCTCCCCAGTTCAAGATGGTATGCAATTTAATATAGTGTAGGAATATTTTATTCCCTGCACACTAAGTTTTCTTTTCTTCCTGAATGCACTAACTTCTCTGATTTTTCCATTTATGAGTTCATTTACGTCATTCAAAATTAGTGTGCTATTCAAATTATATACATTCATGTTGAACCTATTTTCACATTAGTCATGTTGTAAAGAAGAATTGGAACCAATGGGAGAAATACTATAAAGAGGAAATAAACAGAAATGAAAGAGCAAATGATATGCTTCAATCTTCATTCAGATTCCATAGTTCCTTTTCTGAATGTGTACAGCATTTTCCATCCTGAGTCCTCAGAGTTGTGTTGGATTCTTGCATTGCTAAGAAGAGATAAATCTATGGAAGTTAATCACCACACATTGTGTCTGTTACTGTGTACAATATTCTCCTAGTTCTGCTCAGTTTAGTCAGCATCAATTCATGTAAGTCTTTCCAGGATTTTCTAAAGTCTGCCTGTTTATTATTTCTTATAGCACAATTGTGTTCCCTTATATTCATATACCACAACTTGTTTAGCCAATCCCCAATTGGTTGGCATTCCCTCAATCTCCAATTGTTTGACTCTACTAAAAGAGCTGCTATAAATATTTTTTGTATATGTGCATCCATTTCTCATTTGTATGTATCTTTGGGATATAGACCTACAAGTGGTATTGCTGGGTCAAAAGGTATGCACATTTTTATAGCCCTTTGAGTATAGTTCCAAATTGCTCTCCAGAATGGTTGGATCATCACAAATCCACCAACACTGCATCAGTGTTCCAATTTTCCCACATTTTCTCTAGCATATTTTCCTGTTCTGTCATGTTAGCCAATCTGATATGTATGATGTGGTACCTCAGAGTTGTTTTGATTTGCATCTCTCTAATCAATAGTGATTTACAGCATTTTTCATATGATTCTTGATTGCTTTGATGGAAAACTGCCTTTTCATAATGTTTGACCATTTATTAACTGGGAATGGCTTGGATTCTTATAGATTTGACTGTATTTTAGAAATGAAGCTTTTATCAGAGACACTGGTTATAAAACTTTTCTACTTCTTTCCTAATCTTGGTTGCATTTGCTTTATTTATGTAAAAACTTTTCAATTTTATGTAATCAAAATTATCCATTTTGCATTTCATAATGTTCTCTATCTCTTGTTTGGTCATAAATTCTTCCATTCTCCATAAATCTGACAGGTAAATTATCCCTTGCTCTCCCAGTTTGCTTATAGTATCAGCCTTTATATCGAAATGGTGTACCAATTTTGACTTTACTTTGATATATAGTGTAAGATGTTGATCTATGTTTAGTTTCTGCCATACCATTTTCCAGTTTTCCCAGCAGTTTTTTTCAAAATCACATATTGAGTTCTTAACCCAGAAGCTGGAGTATTTGAGTTTATCAGACAGTAAATTGCTATAATTACTGACATCTGTGTTTTGTCTGCCTAGCCTATTCCACTGATCCACCACTCTATTTCTTAGTTGGTATTGAATAGTTTCATGATTGATGCTTTATAATACAATTTAAGTTCTGTTATGGCTAATCCACCTTCCATTGCATTTCTTTTCATTAATTTTCTTGATATTTTGGAACTTTTGTTCTTCCAAATGAATTTTGTTACGATTTTTATAATTGGAGTCTTTGGGTTTATCAAACACTAGATTACTATAGTAATTGACTACTGTGCCTTGTGTACCTAACTTAGTCCCCTGATCCTCCACTCTGTTTCTCAGAGTGAGTACCAATTAGTTTTGATGATTGCTGCTTTATAATATGACATCTAATATGCTCTGTGCCCATTGTTACAAGCAGTATTCCTCATTACTTCACTGGATCTGTTCACATTGTCATTTTAAATATTCATTCCACCTGTGTACATCACCTGCCTTCAATACTTTATCCTGTGTGATTGTTATTGTTATGCTTTCACAAATACATGATAAAGATATGCACACATATCAGGGGTCACTCATATTCCTTCAATGGTTTATTTCACCTACCCTTTTACTGGCTTATGGGTTAAGAGTCCGATTATATTGGGTCCACTGTCATTAAAGCTAAAAATAGGTTACTATAGAAATACTGACATCTGTTTGCATTCTCTAGTATTTGATGTCTTCTGAATTTCATCACCAGATATGCTTTGGTTGATCTTGTTCATCTTTTATTTTTAACTCTTTGTTGGCAGCTAAATGGTGCCTGGATTGGAATCCTGGGACTGGATTCAAGAAGACCTGAGTTCAAATCTAGTCTCAGATACTTATTACCTATGTGACCCTGGGTAAATAACTTAATCTTTTTCTTCCTCAATTTCTTTGGTTGTAAAATAAAGGAAATAAAGAACTCATTACTCAGAATTGTAAGAATTAACTCCTTTCTTGAAACATAGTGGGTACTATATAGATGGGAGCTATAATTATTATTTTCCCCTACACTGTTTTTTATGATATAGTATTTTTTGTATTATTCTTTCAGTATTGTATGTTACATTTTTAAATGGACTTCTATTCCAAAACTGATGACACTTTTGAGTTCCATATTTATTTACTTGCCAAGGATATCATGTTTGTTGTATAATGTGGTAGGGTTTTTTCCTGAATTAGGGTAGCTGCCATATATAATCAAGCATTTCTAAAAACTGTGACAGCCACTTTTTTCCTTTGTCTACTTTCCCTTTTTTCAGTGTCAACAACCTGTTTAAAAAGACAGTGTTGGAGCTGTAATTGCAGAGTTTTTTTTCAACTTTGCTATTTCTTTGAAGAGGTATTAATTTTTACTTCTGTAAGTCCTAAAAGATGTGAGTTCACATAGGCAACTATTCTGAAATGAATCATCAGTAATCACTAATTTCTCATCTATTAAAATATAATCAGCTTCATTCGTGGTGGTGGAATTTGGTGTTTGTCATGACAAAAATGTATTTAATCTTTCCTTGTAAAGAAAATATTTATAATATTTAAGTGTAAGGCTTCTGAACAAATCAGAGTCCTCTATCTCCTTTGTTTCTATTTCTCAAACAATATTTCCTCCCACTATTCCTTGTGACCAACCTTGTGTTCACTAAATTCCATAGCATGGGTTCTTTTGTTTTGGAAGATTCAGTTTAGTTGAATTCAACATTTATTAACTACTTTCTTCATGTAAGTACTTAATCTTCTGGGTTTTTTGGAAAGACAGAAAATAAATCTCCACCTTCAAGAAAATAGTTAACTACTTGTCAGGAAAAAGAGGAGTGTATCACTTTATATCTGAGTACCAATAAATATTATTAAAGCTAATTTGAGCTGCTGGGGAAGAACATCACAAAACTGAGGGGAAATCAAGAAAGATCTCAGAGAGGAGGAGGCTTTAATGAATTCTGGAGGTCAAGAATTAGAAGATGCTTTCTCCTAAGAAACCCTTGACTATATTATAATTTTCCACTTACACCTCTTTACTTTCTAGCCACTAGTAATGAAGACATATTGGCTTACCTCTTCTTCCCCTTAGCTCTACAAAGAACTAGATCCAGCAGGTATTCATTAAATGTCTATTATTTGCCAGGCATAAAGCCAGGCACAAAAACTACTGACAAAATGAAGTGGCCAATACCCTCAAGAAGGATTTTACAATCTAATAGGCAAGCTTTGTGACCTTATTGAATAGGCAGTTTTTTCTTATTAATAGGGTTAGGTCTACCAATTGTAATTTTATTTTCCATTGTAAAAGGGCAGTTTTCTGTTTGTTCCACTCTCTCACTGGTACTCAGATCTGCAGTAGAAATTTGGATTTAAAAAAGTACAATTGTGACGCCAACTTTCTGTTGACCAGCTTATAGAAATTCAAATGAGGATGAAACTATTCATACATTTGTTACCTGACTGGATTCAAACTGACAAACAGGACATAAAGATGCAAAGACCCATTTGTCCCTCTGTCTTTCTCTTTGACTGGCTTAGAGCTAAAAATCCCATGTAACCTTGTGTCAAGGTAGATCCAAATGGGCAAAGAGAATAAATGTAATTCAAATTGGAATGGAGAATAACTAAAATTCTTTCCCATTTTCAAAAAGGTTTGTATGCTTTACATAAATGACATTACCATTAAGTACTATGAATTTATTGAAATAATTTTCAGTGGATTTGGATGTTTGCACTGAGTTAGAAATTTCTTTTAAGTCAATTTGCTTACTAGTTCTTGTTAAATATCTTTCTCCCTTTATCTCTAAAATAAAATTTTACCTACTTTGCTAGTAGAATTTAGCCAAACATACTGTTTTCTACTACAAAAGACACTCACAATTACTGGTTGAGTTGGGGAGGGGTCAACTGTCCTCTAAATATTTTCCTAAGTAAGACATGATTAATCATTAATAGTAAAGTCTAAAACGGAGTGAGCATAGGAAAGGAAGTCTTCCTCTGTTTCTTTTTGTATTTGAATGCTATCAATGCCTATCAACAGTTGTTCAGTCCATTCTGTAGACTCTCAATCCACCATAATTGTATCCTTTTCTCCTTTCTCTTTCATCTTTTCTTTTTATTTCTCTTTTGTCTTTATTAAGGGCTTTTGCACCACCTCTTGCATGTAAATGCAGTGTCCCAAAAGTCTTAGTTGAATTTTAAGCTTTAATCACTTCAGTAGAACACATGCTACAAACTTCCAAAAATTGTTAAGTTTATTCATCTTATTTATTTATTTTTAAGTTTTTATTTATTTATTTTGCTGAATTTAGAATTCTAATTTTGAATTATACCTTTAACTGGGACACTTTGTTATAATGCATTGCTTGTGTGTCATTTTTCCAGGATAACTTTCTCAAACCAGGTGATAGGTAGAAGAAGCTTTCTGGCTTGGGCATCTCAGTCACCTGTTCTGTCTCCTTAGACATATTGTGTGGGGTTACCTCAAACCTGTTATATATATGTGTGCATGTATATATATGTGTGTGTGTGTATGTGTATATATATACATACATATATGTGTATATATATATATATATATATATATATATATATATATATATATATATGTTTCAACTCTTATTTTTTATGACCTTAAGGCTAGAATTAGAAATCCATTCCAGCTAGTCTCTGGATAACAGCAGATGAAAGCTTTTATACTGTCTGAAAATCAACTATAACAATATAGCACAAAGCAGTAATCATGTTGAAGTTTAATAAGAAATACATCAATACCTTGAATATTGATGAATAACTAAATATTGAATGTTTCAAGTGTTTTTTGTAAGTTTATGACATTTAATTTACTGAAGGTATTAAAACTTCACTAAAACTTTTGGGACATACTATATTCAGAGGTAAAATGCTACAGCCTATTCATTGCCAAACTATAGACCTTTCTATTATCATTTTAACTCTTAGAATATCTTATTTTTCTGAATATTGAATTAATTATGGTAATATAATAATACTAGGAAAATATTGGCATTAAAGATGAGCATTTATGGTATTGAGTAATTTGAGACCATTAAAACTATTGTACAATTTCCTGAGTGCCACTTTTTATGTTCTCATCCCACTAATAACTTGTATTTCAAGTTCAACGTATACTCAAAGTAAGCTATCTTTCCCCTTCCTTTCATTGTCTATGTTACACATTTATCATCTCTCTATCCATTTATCTTTTGTTCATCTGCCTTTAATGTCTATCTACAATCTTTCTATCACATATCATTTGTCTATTTGTCTATGATCTGTCTCTCATTGCTCATCTATCTTCCATCTATCTAAGAACAAACTTAATGGATGCCTACTGATGTAATAATAATAATAGCTAACATTTACATAATATCTATGTGCCAGACACCGTACTAAATACTTTTAAATATTATCTCATTTGATCCTCACAATAGCCTTAGGATGCTGTTATTATGTCCATTTTACAAAAGAGAAAATGGAAGGAAGCAGAGGTTTAAGAGACTTGTCCAAAGTTGTATAACTTCTGAAGCTAGATTCCTGACTTCCATGTATATGATAATTTGGGTAATAGATCTTTTTATTCCTTTCTGCTTTTTTGTAATGCCAATCTCTTTTGTGCTACCATTTAATTAATCAAAATGAATAGTGTAATTACCTTCTTGGAGATCTCCTTACTTAAGTTCATTGGAAGGATGACAAGATGAAATAAACACATCAGGAACTGACACTTCTTCATATATTAGGTTAGATATAGAAAGGAACACACATCTGACATATCCTTCATTTGCTTCTCCAAGGATAACATCCGAGTCATTTGCACACTTAACTGAACAAAGGTAAATTATGAAATAATGAGAATAATGTTAAAGGCATAGTGAGGTCTGCTTGTGTTCCAATCTCACCTCTGTGGAAAGTATGATAAGGACAACTAGGTCCTCAGGTGTAGCCCTTTGAATCCAAATTTCACAGAACAAATCCCCTTAATAAAAGGATTTGTTCTGTAAAACTTGGACTCAGTCAAGAGGTCATGGGATGTAGAAAGTCACATATGGCCTCGAGACCATGAGTTCCCCCAATCTGGACTAGTTACTAAACTCATCCTAGCTTCAGATTCATCATTTATAAATTAAGACTGCTACTACTTCTAGCTACCCTTCTCACAAGGTTTTGGTAAACTTAAATGAAAATAATACATGTAAAATATTATATAATCCTTATAACAATATATAAATACCAACTAAATGATTCCAGTATTACTTAGAGCAAGAATTCAATAGAAATAATAACTTGTTAAGAATACTAGAAATAGGATGAATATTGTGGATGGTATCTTAGCACACTGCTCAATCTGCCTGAGTAGACCTAAACTAGTGTCTCCCCAAATGTTTTATACTCTCATGCTCATATGGAAACCTGGTAGAGAAAAGAAATATTTTGTTGGCTTGGTATATTATGTATCATAGCTTCTTCTAGAATTTTTAAGTGTTTTTGTTCTCAATTTAAAAAAATCATTTTCCTATACCCAGCAGTACAATACAAGGAGGATTCTATATGAAGTCAGGAATCTTCTTTTCATAGCATTTGACTTTTTAAAAATATAAAATTTTTGTGTTACTTTCAAAACCATCTTGATTCTGTTTTCTTCTTAACTTCAAATTTCACTCTGTTCTATTCTGTGAATTTTAAAAGTGTTTTCATGGCCCTCTTTAAACTGGCATCACTAGTTCTACTTTCACAATACCTTCCACTCCCAGATCATCTGAAAAGAAAAAAAAATATGTAAAACTGTGTAATAGTTACACCTCATTAAATAAAATGAGCTTGCACGATGACCATACCTAAAACTGTCATTGCATTTTATGTTCATCACCTCTCGGTCAGGAGGTAGCTATATATGTCCTCCAAAGACATCTTGGATCATCAGTTCTCTGATCAGTGCTCTCAACTCTTTCAAATTTGTTTTTATTTACCTCACACAAATTCTTCTGAATCTTCCCAGTTCATTCTAAGTTCATATTTTCCAATATTCTCTGAAATCATCTTTATTCATTCCTTATGGTATAATAATACTCCTCTACATTCAAATATAATTTGTTTAGTCATTTTCTTATTGTTTAAGAGGTATCCAAGAAGCTCACTCAGATTTTAATTCTTTTCTTTTCCTGCCTTTAGCACCGCCTTCAAGTTCAATAATGTTGTTTTGCTTGTGACTATTCTGCCTTAATTCCCTCTGTATCCCACTGTGAAATTGGATTTATTTTTACACCAAACTGTGTGTGTGTGTTCAGTCTTCCTTAAATTGTTTCAGATAAGCCTGAAGTTCATATGATGCCCAATTCGCCACCCCTTCCTCCACATTTGTATAATATTCTTGTCATATACCCATCACATGAGAAATTGTGAGTCCTCCCTCCTGCTTCCTTCTTTCTACACTAGTACATTCTTCTTTTTACCATGTTTTCTCTTCTCACTTAAGCACCTCAGAACAGAACCTACCCTCCTTTAGGAATTTCTGGTTCTCCCCACCACTTAGTTATGTTGGAGATAGAGTTTGGAAGGAACAGTTGTTTTCACTCCCCCTGTAGAACATCAGTGCTGCAGCATCATTCACTATTTTCCAGTTTGCTCTAGTGTATTACGGTTTCTAGGTTTCTCAAGATTTTTGGATTTGTTAGGGAGACTAATGTACTATTGATTAGTTGTGAACTGGTCCAACCATTCTAGAGAGCATTTTGAAACTGAGCCCAGAGGACTGTGCATACCCTTCAATCAGTAATACCACTGCTAGGTCTATATCACAAAGAGATTAAAAAAACAAACAAACAAGGAAAAGGACCTATTTGTACATAAATGTTTATTGAAGTTCTTTTCTAATGGCAAAGAATTGCAAATTGAGGGGATTCCCATCAATTGATTGGGATCGCTGAATAAGTTGTGGTGTATGATTGTGGGGAAATACTACTAAGCTGTAAAAAATTGTTGAAGGTGATAGTTTCAGAAAAACATGGGAAGACTTATGTGAGCTGATATAAAGCAAAGTGATCAAAACCAGGAAAACAGTGTTAAGAAAAAACAACAATGATGTAATGGTTATCATCTGTGAACAACTTAGCTACTATGATCATTGCAATGATCCATAGAAGTTCCAAAAGACTCATGATGAATACTACTATACATCTCCAGATAAAGAACTAATGAAGGGGAGGAGCCAAGATGGCAGAGTAGAAAGATTCACATATGCTAGCTCCGAACCCACAGCCCATACATTACCTGTAAAGAGGAACTCCCAACAAATTGTGGAGCAGGGAAAATCACACAACAACAGAGTGGAGGAGATTTCTGTTCCACAGAGCCCTGAAAAACCGACACCAGAGGTCCATTGTACACCGGACCCGGAGCAGAGTTCAGCCCTGCCTTGGCTGCATGGCACTGAGAGGAGCAGAACCGAGCAGACTTCAGGGATGGAATCTCCAGCGGCCATGCAGGTCCCTCAACCCACAGGTGCTACAGGTCAGTGAGAGAGGCTTCTGGGCTGGCCAAGAGGGGAGCAGGGTGTCTCCATGGATCAGGCCCCCTCAGGAGGCAGCAGCAGACCGGAGCTGCCAAAGCAGACAGGAGCCTGAATCCATTGTTGAAGATCTCCACATAAACCCCCTGAGGGAACTGAGCCCTGTCCTTACCTGAGAACCTGAACTTAATCTCTCACTGAGTAGCAGCCTCACAGCCTACTGAAATCCCTGAGGCTGGGGAACAGCATTTGAATCTCTGATCCCAAGCACTAGCTGGGCGGATCTAGAGGTGAGGTGGGGGTGGAGAGGAATCTCAGAAGTCAAGTAACTGGCTGGGAAAATGCCCAGAAAAGGGGAAAAAAATAAGACGATAGAAGGTTACTTTCTTGGTGAACAGATATTTCCTCCTTTCCCTTCAGATGAGGAAGAACAATGCTTACCATCAGGGAAAAATGGAGAAATCAAGGCCTCTGTATCCCAAACATCTAAAACAGGTATTCAATGGGCTCAGGCCATGGAAGAGCTCAAAAAGGATTTTGAAAATCAAGTTAGACAGGTGGAGGAAAAACTGGGAAGAGAAATGAGAGAGATGCAAGAAAAGCATGAAAAACAGGTCAATACCTTGCTAAAGGAGACCCAAAAAAAATGCTGAAGAAAATGACACCTTGAAAAATAGGCTAACTCAATTGGCAAAAGAGGTTCAAAAAGCCAATGAGGAGAAGAATGCTTTCAAAAGCAGAATTAGCCAAATGGAAAAAGGGGTTCAAAAGCTCACTGAAGAAAATAGTGCTCTCAAAATTAGAATGGAACAGATGGAGGCTAATGACTATGAGAAACCAAGAACTCACAAAACAAAACCAAAGGAATGAAAACATGGAAGATAATGTGAAATATCTCATTGGAAAAATAACTGACCTGGAAAATAGATCCAGGAGAGACAATTTAAAAATTATGGGACTACCTGAAAGCCATGATCAAAAAAAGATCCTAGACATCATCTTTCATGAAATTATCAGGGAAAACTGCCCTGAGATTCTACAACCAGAGGGCAAAATAAGTATTGAAGGAATCCATTGATCACCACCCAAAAGAGATCCAAGAAGAGAAACTCCTAGGAACATTGTGGCCAAATTCCAGAATTCCCAGATCAAGGAGAAAATATTGCAAGCAGCTCGAAAGAAACAATTCCAGTATTGTGGAAATACAATCAGGATAGCACAAGATCTAGCAGCTTCTACATTAAGGGATCAAATGGCGTGGAAAAGGATGTTCCGGAAATCAAAGGAGCTAGGACTAAAACCAAGAATCACCTACCCAGTAAAACTGAGTATAATACTTCAGGGGAAAAACTGGTCTTTCAATGAAACAGAGGACTTTCAAGCATTCTTGATGAAAAGACCAGAGCTGAAAAGAAAATTTGACTTTCAAACACAAGGATGAGAAGAAGCATGAAAAGTAAACAGCAAAGAGAAGTCATAAGGGACTTACCAATGTTGAACTGTTTACATTCCTACATGGAAAGACAGTATTTGTAACTCTAAAAACTTTTCAGTATCTGGGTAGTTGGTGGGATTACACACACACACACATGCATGCGTGCACACATGCAGACATGCACTCACACACATACACACATGCACACATGCATGCACACACAGAGACAGAGAGCACAGAGTGAATTGAATAGGATGGGATTATATCTTTAAAAAATGAAGTGGTGCGAGAGAAATGTATTTGGAGGAGAAAGGGAGAAATGGAATGGGGAAATTATCTCTCATAGAAGAGGCAGGCAGGAGACTTTTTAGTGGAGGGAAAAAGAGAGCTGAGAGAAAAACATGAAGTTTACTCTCATCACATTTGACTAAAGGAAGAAATAAAATGCACGCTCATTTTGGTAGGAAAACCTCTTACAATACAGGAAAGTGGGGGAGAAGAGGATAAGCAGAGTGGAGGGGATAATGGAAGGGAGGGCAATGGGTGAAGGGAGCAATGTGAAGTCATCACTCAGGGAGGAACAGGATCAAAAGAGAGTATAGAAGCAATGGGGAGCAGGACAGGATGGAGAGAAATATAGTTAGTCTTACACAACATGACTATTATCGAAGTCATTTGCAAAACTACACAGATATGGCCCATACTGAATTGCCTGCTTTCCCAAGGGAATGGGTGGGGAGGGAGGGATGGGGAGAAGTTGGAACTCAAAGTTTTAGGAACAACTGTCGAGTATTGTTCTTGCTACTAGGAAATAAGAAATACAGTTAATGGGGAAGAGAAAGTCATCTGGCTCTACAGGACAAAAGAGAAGATGAGGTCAAGGGAAGGGAGGGATAATAGAAGAGAGGGCAGATTGGTGATAGGGAAAATTAGAATGCTCTGTGTATTGGGGTGGGGGGAGGGGACAAATGGGAAGAAAATTTGGAACCCAAAATTTTGTGAAAATGAATGTAAAAAGTTAAATAAATTTGTTAATAAAATAAAAATAAAATTAAAAAAAAAAAAAACTAATGAATCCAGAGTACAGATTGAAGTATATTTTCTTTCACTTTATTTTTCGTGGCTTTTCAAAAAGCTTTGTAACATGTCTAATATAGCAATATGTTTTCCATGACTTCTTGGGTGTAATGGGCATCATATTTCTTGCCTTCTCCATGGATTGGGCAGCGTCTGAAGGGACAGAGAATATTTGAAACTCATTTTTTTTTGAAATCATGTTTTTCAAAATTTTATTTGAAAATATTCTTGGATGTGTATTTCAAAGTCTTTATTCAGTGCTGGGCTTTTTATCAGAAATGTTTGAGAGTTCTCTTTTCCTTTAAAAGTCCTTCACCCCACCCCCATAAAAGTACACTCAGCTTTTGTTTTTGTTTCTGTTTGTTTGCTTTTAGTTGTAAGTCACTGTTTGTGACTTCGGGACTGTCGTCTTCAAAGATCTCTTCTAGTTTTTAGTCATAACTGCCAACCTGTCTGATCCTAACTATGCTGCCTCGGTGCTTGAAATTATTCTTTCTCCATACTTATGCTGTTTTTTTTTTTAATTGTTTTCTGTGGGAGCTCTCAATTTGGCTATGACATTCCTGGAAATTTTTCAGGTGATCTGTGGTTTCTTTCCTTTTTTATCGCGCCCTCTGGTTCTAATTAATTTGAGCAATTTTCAGCTATGATTTTGTAATGTCCAGGGTTTTTCAGGGAGTCCGATTATAATTAAATTACCTCTCCTTGACTTGTTTTCCAGTTCAGTTGTTTTTGATAACGTCTTCCATTTCTATTTTTTCTTTCTTTTTTTTGATTTTATTCCAATATTTCTTTATGTCTCATAGAATCACTGATTTTTGTTTTTGATTCTAATTTTGGAGTGAAATGAAATGGAATATGCTAGGCAAGTCAAACCTCCACCCCTACCTTGACCACCATTTCCCTTCAGACCCTAATGGAAACAGCCCAGGACTTTGAATGCAAGATCTTTGGGAATAGCATTGTCTCTCAAACCACCAAACCTATTTTTAACACGGGTCCTGGAAACATCATAAGGAGGAAATTATTATGAAGGCGCTTACTTTCCCCGTTCACTAGCAACAACTGCTTACCAATACCAAATGGCGGATAAGCACAAGAACCCTGAAAGGAACAGTACCTCTCAAACACCAGTTCTGCTTCCATCCCAGTGCTCACAGTCTTCAACCATGGAAATGGAGAGAGAAGGGCTAACCTTCTGCACACACTGTCAATGAATTACCACGCACAGGGCAGGCAAATCAGCTTAGCTAAAGCAGCACAACACTCTGACAGAGTGCCAAACAAGTCAAATGACCACCATCTTGTTGACAATTTCTCTTTGTTCCCTGATGGAAACAGCTCAGGATTCTAAAACTAATAGTCCTGGGAACATTATTGCTTCCATCCTAGTGCCCTCAGATATCATCCTGGGAAACAGTTCCTGTGAAATGTAGCTTAGCAATTACATCTCTAGGAGATATAAACACACCTACTGAAGACTTAGCAAAGAAAGTGCTTGCCTCTCAAATCTTTGTCTCTGGCAAATGGTTCAACACCAGATTTTGATGTTTAATCAAAGTGGTATGGAAAAAAGGGAATTAATACCTGCTTTGCCATTGCACCCTAAAAATCATTGTACTTTTTCATTTGACTTGAGACTAAATTATTCCTCATATGTTGTCCCGTCATTAGAAAATAAGCTCCTTAACAGCAGAATCTTAATTTCTATTTGTACCTCTAACACTTTGCATACTCCTTTGCATGTAATCAATGTTTAATCCATGCTTTATTCATTTACTCATTCTTTTCTTTGGTAAATTTTCTCTTCTAATTTTTCCTCTAAGTCTTTCTCCAAGAGCTTTTATTTCATCTTTTAAAAACAATTCTTACTTCATTAATTCTAGGTATTCTTGTAATTCTTGTAGTTTAGTTTTTGAAAATCTTTTTTTTTTTCTCTTTTAGTGTACATTTGCAGTTATTGTGGAAATGCTAGGGTACATTTTCTTTGATTTACTTCTCTCTACAGTTTTAGTTAGAACTGAGACTTGGTGCCAGAGCCAGGTTCTTTTCCTTTCTTTTCAGTTGAGGAGATTGTCTTTCAAAGCAAAGCATCTATAAGACTCTTTCTATCTTGGGACAGATTGTTAGGAACCTCAGGACTCTGCAGTATGGGCTGGTCAAGTCTTAGCTTTAGTGTAGTGTAGCCTGATGCGTACAATTCTGACCACTGTCTCCTTTTATCCCTAAAGTTTCCAATCTCTTCTTTGGGACTTTCTGATCATACTGGGGTATCTCATGGGGTCCTTTCCTTTCTGTTGATTCCAGGCATATGATAGTCTACAAATGTTTCTCAGGTTGAAGTAGATGTCAATCTGTATTTAAGGCTGCTATTATAGGCACCTCTGTAACCCCTGCACCCTCTTAGTTGAGGTTTGATGTTGGGGTGAAATAAGGTAATTGTGAGTCACTGAAGAAAGTTTTACCTTGTCCAAACACTGCAAAAACACACAAGTATACTATGGCACTTAGCTTCTCTGAACACAATCCTTCAAGGACTCTGCTCATTTCTATCTGCAAACACATTTGGTCCATACATCATCAGGACAGAGTGACTATCCTGGTCTTATGCATCCACCAAATCTATGAGCAACCTATTACACAGGCTGAGATAATTTATGCCCCCAAGACCAGGAAGCTAGAGCCAATGGGAATTTCTTCCCATGATGGGAAGAAATCAAGAAACTCAGGAACACTTAAGAAAAACACTGGTCCTATCACAGTGGTTTTGTTGCTGGAGGGTGGTATGACAGAATGCTGATGTTCTTTGTCATTCTTGGGTGGAATAATTCACTCTAATTTCTTATTGGATTTCAGGATGATTATTAGGTCTATTGAAAACTTCAAGATTTGTCTATAGTAGGTATATGGGAACTGGGTGGTCTGCCTCCAAATGAAGGCAGCTCTCTTGGCAGGAAGTTCAGTCTCTCCTTATTGTTAACACCATTCCTCAGTTTCCTCAATTCATTGGGGATTACATTCCCTGAATTGTCTACCATGTGATAATAATGATAAAAAATGGAGTGTAACCTTAGGTTGCCTTAATGGAAAGAGAAGATTCTAGATAGATGAAGTATAACTCTTACTGTACTCTTATGGTCAGATTGCATTACAAGTATATGCAATTCTGGGCATTAGATATTAAGAGATATATTTATGTTTCTTTCTTTTAGCCTTTCATAGCACTTTGAAAATCTCTTATTTTTATCAAAATTTTTTCAGGCTTATAGTTAAGATATACTTGTATGTGCATAGTGTTTTTCCTTAGTAAGTTGTATACTGAATAAAAAGGGGGCAAATAGTCATTAACTTTATAACTGAGAACTAAAATACCTATCAGTGGTTAATAAGTACTGTATGAATGAATGAACTGGAGATGAGGTTGAATTCAGAGAAAAGTGACTAAGATGACTCAGGGCTTGGAATGTTATCTAAAGAACTGTTAAGTATTTAGTGATTTGTCTAAGGGGAAATGGGGCAGAGTTAGATGGCACAGTGGATAAAGCTCAGGTTTAGAGTCAGTCAAACATAATTTTAAACCTGGCCTCAGCCACTTGCTGTGTGACTCTAGTTAAGTCATTTAACCCTCTTTGCTTCAGTTTCCTCATCTGTAAAAGGAACTGGAGAAGGAAATGGCAAAACATTCCAGTGTCTTTGTTAAGAAAACCCTACTAGGGACACAAAGAGTTGGACACAGTTGGACAACAACAAGCTGGAGATGGGTGACCTGATGCAGGATGTAAAAAAGCTTAGAGCAAAGATAAGTTATTTTTGTATAGCTCTTTAAACTTTTTCAAAGCATTTTATTTGCAACAAACATATTATGTGGGTGGTAAAATTATTATCATCTCTAATTTTACACATGAAAACACTGAGGCTCAAAGATGACTTACCTGGGATTTCCCAGGCATTAAGTATCTGACACAAGATGGAAACCTGACTTTCTTGAGTCTAAATGAAAGATTATCTTTGTCAAACTGTATCTTCTCAGAGTCCTTTCTAACTCTAAATTATATAACTAAAGACTAGAGAATTATATTATCATCATTCTTCTAAGAGTGAAGGGAAATATGCACATAACAATATTAAACATGTCCATTCTTCAAGGATTTTTACAGGACATCATGAATATAAACATAATGAATTTAAGATTCTATTATAGTTCAGTCAATTAAACTTAGCTTGTATCACTACTTTAAAAATTATCAGAAGAAAAATGGCTTCCTGAGAATTCTAATCCAATTTTAATAATGAGAATTACTTATTTGAATCAATGTTGCAATACAGTATTTAGAATCTCCATCTCCTAAGATCCTGATCTAGGGTCAATAGATTAAGTGTATGTTTCAATTGTCTACTATGACTGATAAGTAATTAATATTAGTATGTGATAATTAGATATAACTCCGAAAAGAAATCTACATTTTTAAAGATATGTAATATTATTCCTTAAGACTTTTAAGATACCTGGTGTTAACAAAAGAACAAAAGGACATAAGGACTCTTTTAAGAAAGATTTTGAAGATGAAAGAAATCTTAGAGAGAAAGTCCCATTGATAAATTGAAAGGGCCAAGAAATTAAAAGCAGCTAATACGTAGATCTTTATAAGAAAAGGGATTACATAGATTATGAGATTTAGCTGTTGAGAAAGAGTAGATTTACAAATAAATTCCTTGACAATTTCTGTATTATACAAAACATCAGTCCTAATTATAGACAACCATTAAATGAATCCTTTGTGAAGAGCTAGGGAAAGAGTAAAAGATTAGCACAAATCAAGCATAGTCAAGTACCACACTAAAAGAATTAAAAGGTGATCCTTAAAATCTTAGTACTAAAGGTCAACTGACAGAATATGTGTAGTAAACTGGTATAGTAAATATAAAGAGATGAAACCTGTGAGAATATAAAGAATAATGGAAACCAGAAGCAGTAAAGATATTGTCATGATTAAAAACCAAAACTTTGACTTTGTAAAGGCAAATCAGACCAGATATAATAAGTAGCTTGTGATTTGTTTTGTCAAACGTTTAAGCAAAAATTTTATACAGTGCTTGTAAAGTAGCAGACTCATCATGTTCCAAATTGCTTTCCTCCTATAAATTCCACAAACCTAATAAATTTTATGAATAGCTTTAAATTTTATTAATACATTATTTACTAAAGTATTAGATACATGCTTTATATTCACAAATTTTGTTTGTAAAATTAATATTTTTTCTGGATGCAAAAAAATCCCATTGAATATTTTGGAAACTACAAATGATTAGAACAAAATTGACAATATATCCATTCATCATGATGATATGACACTGTGATGACAGTAGAGGGATCTCTTCACATATTTTGAAGTAAGACGCTACCAGTACTTTAAGAAATGATCCTAAAATGCCACAAGTATTTTACTATTTGCTGCATACCACAATCTTATAGCCTTGAAATTTTTTCACTATTTAAAATCAGTGCACCTAAGTTAAAGTTCTAAGCTATGCTATAAATAGCACATTACATTATTTTAACTTTAATGTTACTGTAAGGAGTTCTTTTTTAATCATGTAAACTATAGAATGAGCAAATGTCCATGGAAATACTCATTTAAAGTAGACATATGGTGGCCATGAATTCCAGGAATAAGAATAGATATGATGATGATGCCTTGTATATAACATTTTACATGGCATACAGAACTATTAAAAGCATCTCAGAGTATTGAATGAAAAAATTACATCATAGATGATATGAATGCAATATAATGCAACAGACCTGTAATAACCATGTTCCTTCTAAGGAGGCACATAACAATTATGCTGTAGTTTTTTGTATTGTAGGAGAGAGAGGTATTCTATATGCAGCAAATGTACTCCAACACATAGTTATAGAAAGCTTTATGATTGAACAAAGTGCATTATAGTGAGGTTATAATGGTTGACTTGTGTGTGTATCACATCAAAAGAAAGAAAAAGGCAAGCAGACATTAAGGAAATGGGCTACCTTCATTATCAGAAGAAGGAGGAAAGTCAGATGATTTCTGTTGAGTGCTTATATAATACTTCTTCTCCAAAGAGATCCTTAAAGTGATATCAGAGTGACTGGACCCAAAGGGGAAAACTTTACATAAAATGTCAAAGAATGAAGATATAATCTTGCTATGTGTTTATGTGCAAGTATGTGTGCCAGGGTGGGTTTTATGTTTGTGAGCAGTGTATATGACATTAGGTAATTGGCACATGAATAATGAGCTGAAATTGCATAACTATATGGATGGGTATCAATATGTATATGTATGTGAACACAAATATGTCATATATATATATTATAGATAACTACAAATATACAAATATTACCACACTAGTAACACTTTTTCATCATCATTTTCTATGGTGTGGTATTATTTTTTAAATACATCTTAATATAGGAGTACTTAAGCCCATGAGTTGGGATGGACCTAGTCATCAGGCTAGGCTTGAAATAAACTCTACAAATTCTGGGAATTTATGGCACCTTTTTTCCCTCTTAATATTGAAACTACACCAGCAATGCTGAAAATAAAATCCTTATCTTGCTGAATCATTTCTACTTTTATCCATAAAAATGTTATTTTGAATGATTTTTTTGATCTTTCTAAAGCTTGAGAAGCCTGTGTCTAATATCTATGAGTCATAAAGTCACAGGAAGAATGACAAATCAAGAGGAGGACAGTAGAGCAGAAGAGGCAGATAGAAGCCTCCCTTGAGCAAAAAGAAAAACAATATGAGGAAGAGATAATGGCTTCTATTGTGTCACAGTCAGAGTCATGAGATTCTTTAAGCCCTGAAATTTCAAGTTGATGAAAGAAAAAACAAGTTATCCAGTGCTGTAATGTTCATTTGTTTTCTTTCCTTTCAGTATGTGTGTGTGTGTGTGTGTGTGTGTGTGTGTGTGTGTGTGTGATTAGGGAGGGGATGAAAATATCTAGATTGGAGACAAAGAATGAAATCAATGAAATTTCCTTTTTAACATTTTTTTTCTGGTGAAGATTTTGGGAGATGACAATCTTTTCAATTCAGGTTGAAACTCATACTATCTGTAAATCAACTTATAATGCTGTGGAATATTAAAAACTAGGAAAGACCTGAGAAGCAAATAGTGTTCAAGGAAGCACCTATTATCGTTCAGGTATTGAGACAAAGTTTAAGGATACGAAGAAAAGAATGATATTTCTATTGCAGAAGATCACATTTAAATATTTATCTATCAAAAATATAGCAAAATAAATAAAAGATTTATTTGTTCTCCTATTATATAATGGACTTTATATAGAAATAATCTGGGAGAAAATTACTACTATGATATTCTCTTTATTTAATATTCTACAAAGAATCTGGAGAGAGTACTTAGAAGTCAGATACTTTAAAGAGGTAGAAGAAATGAATTATATTTGAAAATAAGTATTGCGGAGGATAGAGCCAAGATGGCAGAATACAGGCTGAGATTCAGTTAAACTCTCTCAAAATTAGCCTTCAAACACCTTTAAAATAAAACCTCAAACCAAATTTGGAAGCAGGAACAAAATGTCAGGGTGAGAAATTTTTTCCAGCCTAAGACAACTTAGGAGATCAGCAGGAGAGGTCTGTAATACTGGTGTGGCCATAGGCCAACAGCACAGCAGGAGCACCAGCAGTAGGCCTTGGAGGCAACCATAGCAGATTCATGAGTTCTCAGTCCAGATATGGTAATGAAGTTAGACAACTGGTCTGGAACTGATTGCAGCTGGTGATGATTGGCTACTCTGTTGCCTATAAGCAGTTCTGGGTCACAGTACCAGAATGGAAAGGAATGCTTGTCTTCCAATCACAGGGGAGCAGAGGCCCTGGTCTCAGTTCCAGGGAAAAGAAGAGCACTAGTAATTCTGGTTACAGGGGAGCAGAAGCCCTTTCCAGATAGACACCAGAGGACAGACAGAGGAGCCACCAATGCTTTGCCCAGATCACACCACTGGAAGCACTGGAAACTTGCAGACCTCCAGATCTAACTCTGAAAACAGCATCGTGAGAAAGCCTGAAGCTTGGCACAGTCTCTCAATACCCTTAAGTGAGCAGAGTCCAACTTTAACATAAAGTTGAAAGTGAAGAAATAGCCTGGAAAAAATGAGCAAACAATGAAAAAATAACTTGACAAAAAAAGTCACTAGGGTGGCAGGGAAGATCAAGTCATAAACTTAAGGGAAGAAAGTGATGTGAAAGCTGTTACAAGCAAAGCCTCAAAGAAAAAATGTTAATTTGACTCAAGGTCTGCAAGAATCCTAGCAAGAAAGAGATAAGAGTCATAGAGGCAAAATTGGGGGAGGGCAGTGATGCAAGAATATTATGATGAATTAAAAGTTTAATGAAAGGGAAACAAGTTACTGAAAAAAAAAACATCATCTTAAAAAACAGAATAGGCCAAATGCTAAAAGAGGCACAAAAATTCACTGAAGAAAAGAAGTCTTAAAACATAATGGACCAAATGGAAAAGGAGGTATAAACACTCACTTAAGAAAACAATTCCTCAAAAATTAAGATTGAAGAAATAGAAGCTAATGATTCCATGAGGCACCAAGAAACAATAAAACAAAACAAAGGAGGAAAAAAAGGAGAAAATGTAAAGTGCCTCTTTGAAAAATCACTGTTTTGGAAAAATAGATCTGGAGAGATAATTTAAGAATTATTGGACCACCTGAAAACCATGATTAAAATTAGAATCTAGGCATCATATTTCAAGAAATTGCTGAAGAAAACTTCTTTGATATCCTAAACCCAAAGGTTGAATAAGAAATTGAAAGATTGTACCAATCTGTTCTTAAATGAGATCCCACAGTGAAAAGACCAACAAATATTATAGCCAAATTCCTGAGTTCCCAGGTCTAGAAAAAAAAATGTTGCTGGCAGCCAGAAATAAACCATTCAAATATCATGGAGTCACAGTCAGGATCACACTAATAATTTCTATTTTAAAGGAATAGAAGGCTTGGCCAAAGAGCAAAAGAGCTAGGATTACAACCAAGAATATATTACGCAACTAAGTAAAATTCTTCCAAGGAAAAAAATGGATATTTAATGAAATAGAGGACTTCTAAATGTTCTAGATGAAAAGACCAGAGCTAAATAGAAAATTTGACATGAAAACAGAAAACTCAGAGGAATATAAAATGGTAAGCATGAAAAAATAATCGTAAAGTACTCAATGCAGGTAAAGTGTCTATATTCTTATATAGTAAAATGATACATATGACTGCTACAAACATTATAATTTTTAGGGATCTTGTGAGATACATAAACAGAGGCCATAGGTGTGAACAAGGGGGGAAAATGGGAAACCACTCCAGTATCTTTGCCAAGAAAACCCCAAATGGTTTTGTCTCAGATGGGACAGAGTCATTTGTGTCTGAAATGACTGAACAACACCATAAAAGATGAAGTAATATTAAATAGTAAGTAATATTTAAAAAATGCAACCTTCTATGACTAACATGATTTAGTTGAAGTTAAGTTCGGTTTCATAATTGATAAATAGTTAAAGAATGTAAACAGGAAACTTACAGAAGAAGAAATCAAAGCTGTCTATAATCATAGGAAATAATGCTCTAAATCACTATTGATTCAGGAAAGACAACTTAACTCTCAAGTACAACCTTATACCCATTATAAATGATGAATGTTGGACATAATGAGTGAAAATATGTACATCAATGAATTTTTGATAGAGTAGTGAACTGGATTAATCATTCTGAGGAACAACATGAAATTATGCCTAAAGAGTTATGAAATGATGCATACCCTTTGATCCAGCAATATGATTCCTAGGTGTGTTTGGCCAAAGAACAGAAGGAAAAGGAAAAGGACCTACATAGGCAAAAATATTTATAGCAGCTCTTTTTGTGGTGGCAAAGAATTGGAAATAGAGGGGATGCACATCAGTTGGAGAGTAGGCTAAATAAGTTGTGGTATATGATTGTGAAGTAATGCAATTGTGCTATAAGAAATGACAAGGGGGCTGGTTTCAGGGAAAAACACAGTAAGATCATAGTAGTGAAAAGAACCTGAAGATCATTGTGCATAGTATCAGCAATGTTGTAATATGATCAATTGTAAGAAACCTGGCTACTCTGATTAATACAATGATCTAAAACAATTCAAAGGACTCATGATGAAAAAATGTTATTCACTTCCATAAAGAGAATTGATGAACTCAGTGCAAGTTGAAGTATAATTTCATCTCTTTTTTTTGCTTTTTTGTGACTAATATGAAAATATTTTCTGTGACTTCACATATATAATAGACATATTGTTTTCCTTGTCAGTGGAAAGGGAAGAAATGACAGGATTGCAGACAATCTGAACTCAAAACTTAAGAAGATAAGAATGTCAAAAACAAATATGAAAAGAAAAAGTTGGTAGGGTCTAAGTTCATTTTCTGCAGGTAAGCAAATTTGGTAGAAATTCAGCATTTAGGATGGTGGGGGTGATGTGTAGCTCATCATGTAGTACTAGCAGCAGCAGTAGCAGCAGCAGCAGCAACAGTAGCAGTAACACTAGTAACAGTACTAGCAGTAGCTATAGTAGCAGTAGGAGGAGTAATACTGGCATTAGGCAGCTAGGTGCCTAAGTGGGTAGACCTGAGTTCAAACGTGGCCTCAGTCATTTACAAATTGTGTGATTCTGGGAAAATCACTTAGCCCTTATAGCCTCAGTTTCTTCATCTTTAAAATGAAGTAGAGAAAGAAATGGCAAACCACTGGAGAGTCTTTGCTACAATAACAACAACGGCATCATTTTATTCCACCAATAAACTTGTCTTACTTGCATTGCTTTTTCCATTTTTCTGTTTTTGTTTTAATTTTTTAAAATAGTAATGTTATTTCTTAATGAAAGTATCTAACTTGGAACTTCCCTTTATCACAGCAGCAACAAATAACTTCAATGGAAATCAAGACAAAGTAAAGCATTTACCACATTTAACAGCGTACAAAGCATTCTGCATGCGTGTCTATAATCTCTTTACTGGGAGAAGGGAAGTAGATTTCTGATTGGGGGGGGCCTATGCAAACAAGATTATTTGTTATTTTATTGAATTAATCTGATTTATTGGTATTTTGTTTATTGTTAGCTATTTTGCATATATTTTCTTGGTTCTAATTCAATCATGATGCATCAGGTAATATTTTTTGTTGTATATCAAGAAGTGGAAAGGATTTCAAAGCAATTGCTTTACATTCATATGTCATAATTCCCTCTGCCATTGCCTAATTGTTGGGATCCCACTTTGTTAATACGCTAAATTTTTTCACTCCACCCTGAAAATGAGTAGGAACAAGGTGATGCTCTAGACAGAGCACTGAACTGTAACAGTAAGCACCCTGACAGTCACAACAGGGCTCTATCACAGATTCTTAGATCTGCATTCATAAAAGGAAAGGCAACTTTTGAGGGGTCAACAATCTCCTTTAATCAAGAACATGTCATCATTCCTTTAACCAAGCACATATATCATTCACCTAGTTCAGGGGAGTCAGCACCCTGAACTTCACAGAAAATGAAGAGAAATCAAAAATCAACAGATATGGCTTCCTTTGCCTGACCATCAACAGACAGGTCCAACTGTCTAGCAAAGTTACCGGAGAGAGAAACTCCAACATCTAGGTTTTCAAAGCCAGGGGGCTCCTTAGCAGCTTCCCAGAGTCCTCATCTGGCCAAACAAATACTTTCAGTCAGTAAGCCCCTAAGTAAAACCTCAATTCAGAGTATTTATACCTTTTTTAGAGCTAGAAGGCATCACAACCCTTGAGAACAAGTAACTCATTAGGAAAATGTTTGTGCCTTCCCACCAGTCTTCCCTAATTAAACTCCCCCTTAATGGGCAGGCCCCTTAATGGGTGGAGAAGATCTTTAATCACATCAAAATAATTAATTTGTATCTAAAAATGATTACAAATACGTATACTGTTTCTAGTTGAAGAAACTCTTGTTTCTGTACTTTAGTATTAGGAAAGACTCTTTATTGATAAAGGCAAGATTCAACAGCAAAAGATACTATTTTGCTTGCCATCCCATGGACTGCAATCAGGAACATGAGTTAAAATTCATCCTCAGACACATGCTAACCATGTAAAAGTTACTTAACATTCATCTGCCTCTATTTCCTCAACTGTAAGAAAAAAGGAGAGGAGATAATAATAACAGCACGTCTCAGAGTTGTAGTGCAAATCAGATGAGAAATTTGTTAAGCACTTAACAAAGTACATGGGCTATAGTAGGTGCCTGATGAATGTTTGTTTCCTTCCTTTCTTATTATAGGACACATGAGTGAAAACTTGCGAAATTTGTTATAAATAGCCAATCCCAGAGCATATAATACATCACATCCAATGAAACCATTCTCAGGAAATAATCAGTAGCAACTTCTCTTCTGCCCAGGCATATTGATGTGCACTTATCTCCTGCTAAACACACATGCACATCACACACACACACACACACACACACACACACACACACACACACACACACACCTTTGTTTTCTACCTATTGCTTTGACTTTGAGAAATTTGTCCAGTTAACTCTACCAATACTACTGGTGGACAGAGGTTGGCTATCAAAGGACATTTAGCACAACTTACACTACTGATGATACTTTGGACCAAAACTCCCTTTCCTATATCTCCACTAACCTTTATGTGTTGTATGTCTTATATAAATGTAGCTTCCTTCTGGGTAGTGAGTTTTGCACTTTTGTATTTATATCTTCATGGAGTCTGACATTTTGTAAGTGCTTAATAAGTGTTTGCTAATTCATTTGTTTCAAGTTTCTTTTGCTGATTTTGCAAATCAATGAATGTTAATATTTGCCTGTTAGTTTTTCAGAAGAAATGATTGAAAGGTTTTGATCCTGTTGAACTAATTTTTCAAATAAAGTAATATTTTCAGTTTTCTTGAATATGCTATTTTGGAGTACAAATCAATTCCTTCTCCTTATTCTTTTTTTCCCTTGCATTTATTATTATTTATAAATAATCATATAGGACTTGGACTTGAATTATTCTTTTCAGTCTATGAATTTCTCTCTTTCTTCCTTCCTCCTTCTCTCTTTCCCTTTTTCTCCCTTTCTCCCTCCCTTTTCTCTCCCACATCCCTTCCCCTTTTTTATAACATAAAGTGAGATTTTAGCTGAGACTGGAAGGAAATCAGGGAAGCCAAAAAATTGGGAGCATTCCAGGTAGGGGGAGGGGTAGGAGAAGGGTAAGATTAGCCAGTGAAAATGCCAAGTCATGGAAGATCAAGTATATACATACATACATATATATATGTATATATATATACACATATATACACACACATATGCATGTATATGTGTATATACATATATAGGTATATATACATGTATATGGAATATATAAGGAATAGTATGGAGCAGAGTGTCAATGGATTGTACAATATGGGAAGGGGAACACCGTGTAAGAAGACTAGAAAGGCCACAAATGACCAGACAATAAAGGGTCTTAAAATGCAAACAGACAATTGTTTTTATTTTGGAGGTAATAGAGGACCACTGAAGAATTCAGAAGCACCTGAATTCATGTCTTCCTCTAGCACATATTAGTTATGAGATCATAAATAGGTTACTTAACTTGAACCTCCCAAGCTATTATCTAAGATCATAAGCCAAAGACCCCATCAATGAGGGAATTATCCCACAGAAAAGTCTGTATAGCTAAAATCACAGGTATGGACTGAAACAAATAAATTAAAATATTCCATCAGTTATCAGTTTGTAAACAAATTATAGGTGTTCTTATGTTCCATTTTCTATTGTGGGGGATTATTTGTTCTTAAATTAGTTCCTGATTCATTGCAGCTTGTGTTTGCTTGTTTCTTCAAATATCATCACTAATTTTCTTTGACGTTTTCTCAGTAAGGATTTATTTCTTTCTCCTCCCTTTTTCTTCATATTGTCCTTTTATATTGTTTTGTTCATTTATTGATTTTTATGACATGATGAAGTTTGTCTGGAATTAGAAATGACCACATATTCAGCTACATTGCAAAAAGAGTATCAAATGTTAATAATTGTGTAATGCGATAGCATCATTACCTTTAATTTTTTGTTCCCTGAAGCATTTTGCTTATGCTGAATTAGGTTGCAACATCAATGAAATACAACATAATAGCATCTTTGCAAAAAATTGAAAAAACACCTGTGAACCAGATCTCAGTGAATTTTTTTTGCTATTATCACTATTATTTTTACTCAAAATACTTATTTCTCAGTTGCCTTGGGAGTCTAAGAAAGTTTCTAAAACATGATTAATAAAAATGACGGCAAAATAATTCAATTGGAGATCAGTAAAAAGTGAGATAAACTATTAGGTAACAGAAAAATGGACTATATGCTGAATAGAAAATTTATAGAATTAAATTCATAGAATCTTTCCCTCATTCTATTTTATATATCTTTGACTTTAGGAAATAAAATTAAGAGAATTATTTAAATAAAATAACTTTCATATGTGTGTACGTATATGCATGTATGTATAGTATACATCTGTATGTGTGTGTGCACATGTATTCATGCTTAATTTTAGCCTCATTGGGTGAAGGGAGGAGGAAGAAAGAAAAAAGAGCAAAGTAAAAAGCGCACAAGAAAGAATAAAAGGAATTTTACTAGGAAGCAAAGAAAAGATGGACAGCTCAGACCACAATGTGTAGTATTTCTGTATAGACTTTCTTGAAAATGGAAATTTATTGCTGTATATTTTGAATGTTTTGTTATGTTCTGCTGCACTCATAGCAGTTTTTTCTTTTCTCATTTTAGATTTAATTTTTAATGTTTAAGTTTATATGTTCATTTTTATCTTTTTGTATGTTTGATTTTAAAATAATTAAAAATAGCTTTCATAATTTTGAAACATGTAGAATGCTATATTTAAAGGTCTGATTAAAAATATCCCTATACAAAAGTAGTCTTTCAAAATTTTAGAATATTATAGACTATTATATGAGTTAAAATTATAAAATAGAATGTTCAAATTAAATTTATTTTTCAATTTTTTTCCTAACATCTCCACTTGACTGCAATGAATAGTTTTCTCTTAAATCTTTCATTTTCTGCATATGAGTTTAGTGTATGGTAGAATATGTTTTCCTTTGGTTACTATATAATTTAAACATAATATTATACACCGTATCTAATTTTGTGCCTTAAAATGCAGAAGGATATTACAAGGTCAACAAAAACAAAAATGATTCTTTTCTTTGACCTATAGGGAAAATTTGCTGCCAGTCAGCTTTCAACGCTAACATTGGGAGAGTAAATTACATTAAACTGTCTTGAAAAGTGCAGTTTTTCCTTTTGTAGGATACTGAGGGAATAGCATGAAAGATGGATGAATTGCCACTTTCATATCATGTAGTAGTTCTTTTCATTCATGATCTTTTGGATGCCTCCTCTGTTCTATGATTTTGGCAAATGAGAAAACAGAGATCCTCAGGATACCTTGTATCCACTTTTTTTAAAAAAGGAAAAGTCTCTGATTAAACATGTCATTAATACAACATTTCCTTGGAGTGAGGCACTGTCATACAGTGGAAAGAGTACTGGATTTAGAGTCCAAGGGCCTAGGTTAGGATTCTGATTCCACCACTATATGTACCAAATATTAGTTTTCAAAATATCCATTGAGCCCTCTGGACCTTGATAAATTGTAAGGGCAAACAAAGATTAAAGATTTTCCCCATCCATTAATGGGCCTGCCCACTAAAAGAAGTTTGATTAGGGAAGATTTGTAAGAAGGCCTAGATATTTTGATAATGAGGCACTGGTTCTCAAGGGTTGGGATGACCACTAGTTCTAAAAAAGTATAAATACTCTGAGGGTGAGGTTTTACCTTGGGGCTTAGTTTTTGGAAGAAGGTTTGTGTTTCAGATGAGACTCTGGGAAACCACTAAGCAGCCCCTTAGCTTTGAAAACCCAGATTGGTGCTTCCCTCTCTGGCAACTTCAGTCAGACAGTTGGACTTATGTATTGATTTGTAAAATAAGTATTGCTTTTGTCGGACAGTTTGGAAGCACTGTCTGTTGATTTCCTGAACAAATGAATGATATAGATTTGATTAAAAGAGATTGTTAACCCCTCAAAAGTTGCCTTTCCTTTTAGGAAAGTAGATCAAAGAATCTGTGATAGCAGCCCCCCCCCAACCCACCCCCCGTCCCATGTATTTTGGGGTGCGTATTAATGCATACACTCATTGTAAAATGAAAGGATTGACAACCCCTAAAGTCTCTTCCAGCTGTAACCCTGGGTTATTAACTCTGGGTGTATTAATTCTTACATCATGGGATAAGATTGATTTATCTACATATATACAGCTGAAACACATTATAGTATCTTATACATTGAGAAGTATCAATCATTCCCATAGGCAAGCCAAGTGAGAGGTGAAAAAGAAATGTTAATACATTAGACTTGGAAAATTAACACATTGTTAGTCCTCTGGGGGATGTGGTAGATTGTAGGAAGGAAAAAGAGTACATCTTATATAAGCTTCTACCTCAAAAAGGGAGCAGGGAGTAGTGCATGAAAAATCTAAAAAGATTCTAAACATCAAAAGAAAGAAAAACTTTTTGTCAAAGAGAAAATATGGCTCTTTTCATGACAAGAACAAAATGTAGTCATTGGAAAAATTCCAAAGGGGTTGATATCCTGTCTGCAACTTCACAGGAAATAAAAAAGATTTATGAAAATAAAGTTAGAAATCTCTGAAAAGGAACTATCATTGGCAAAATATGGAAGATACAGTATATGAAAGAAAAGGTTATACCCGAATATTATAAAAGTATGTAAAAATAATTCATTAATTAGTCAACCAGCAGCAAAACTTATACATTGGAAATGAGTCTGAGAACATGTTCATTTTCTAACATTAGAAATTTAAAATAACAAGTTTTAAATAGTTATGGTTTAAGTGGTTTAAAACTGTATTTTTTTTTACTTGAAAGTAATTTCCTCCTGCTAAGATACATTCATGATGATCTAGAGATTAGACCTAATAGAAATAGTGCTGATTCACATTTTCTATGCCAAAATTACTCCATGTACTAAAAGAACATATGGGGAACATCAATGACACTAATTTAAGAAATTCATTTAACTACTTAGTAAAAAACAAACCAGTATTATAAAATGACCATTCTATCTTATAAAGGTAGAAGCAACCAAATTATTCCTTTGAATCTAATGAAAGAGTTTGTCATTTCTTTGGGAATTACACTAATTTGGGCTGTTGGAAACCACTTAATAAGTCAGAATTCTATAATATAGTGTCCCTATTGAATGTCTTTGAAAATGCTCCAAAAAAATCTTTACTAGTACAGTTCTCCAAGTTCCCCCATAAAGATTTCTCTTTCATTGGATATGGTCACTCAGACTGACATAGATGTTGCCTGGCACCAAGAAAATCAGAATTTTGAAATGAAACATACCTCCCACCCCCACCCCCATCCTAAAGGTGAATGTTTCTATCTTGTATGAACTTGTGTGCCATTCTCCATGTGGATAATTGTGACATCCATGACCTGTGTCTAAATTTCATCTTGAGGGAGATATATTTGCTAGAAGTGAAAAGGGATAAAAGAAGGCACCTTTTTCTGTAAACATGTAGAGTTTCAAAAGGGCAAGATGAGGACTTTTAATCTAGAATATGCATTTTGCTAAACCCTCTCTGATTCCATTTTACTTTTCCAAAAGGAGAAAAAGCTTGGAAATGAGTGGAAAGCTGATTAATCAATGCAATACCTCACTACCAGGATATGCAAAATAGTCCTAAAGTACGAAATTCAAGAAATCCTTTCCTACCCACACTCTTAATTGGAAAGCCTCCCTTCTATTTATTCTCTTCAATTTATCCTATCCATGTCTTACTTGTAGATAGCAATTTACATGTCATCTCCCCCATTGGACTGTGAACTCACTGAGGAAAGAAGTTGTTTTTTACCATTTTTGGTCTCCTCAACACTTTCCACAGTACTAGGCATATAATAATTGTTTAATAAATGTTTATTAATTGATATGTGATTTCACAGAACTTGAAAACTGCCTCATTGATATCCTAAGCAGGAATCAACTTCAGAATTTTGAAAAATGGTCAGGAAAGGGGTAGAATTATTACATTGTCACTACATTCTGAACACAGGAAAGAGTCTGATAATTCATTTTGGTTGAAACAGAAATATACTACAATGATAATAAAAGCTGAATCCCTGAATGGCAGGTGACTCTACTTGGTTTGAAAAAAACAACAGACATCTAACACTGCCCTGACATAGATATTAGAACTGTCCCTGGGAAACTTGGCAAGTCAAAACAAGAACACTAAGATAGTCACACAGGGATATGTGTGGGAGACAAAGACATCAATAGAAACAAACCTCTCCAAAACAATGACAGACATCGAATGCCAGATCTCAGATGCTAATAATACTGCAGAGATTGGAGTCTTTATTTAGCTCGTTGATGGATGCATTAGCTATTCTCTTATAATAAACTTGTTAAAAGTAGTTTAGCATTCATTTTGTGACTCTCTGCTAATCTGTCCATTAACAGAGATTCTTTTCCTATTAGAGATTCTATTTAAATTGTCCAGAGAAGATCCACTTGAACTTGAAAGATGAATAAAATATGGAATATAAAAATCACATACATCAAGCATTATCCCAAATATTCAAATATATTTCACTGCTGTGAAAGAGGAAATTAATCTCTATATCAAAAGGATTAGAGATTTACATTTTTTGCTGTTTTTTTTAAATTAATATGCATTATTGAGTAACAAAAATGTAAATGCCTGTGAGAAAATAATTCACGAACTAGGCTAATATTCTTGAATGGGGTGGGGCAACATAAATTACATATAGTGAAATTGTCGTACAATGAATCAGGAAAAGTGTTATTATTCTAAAAGGGTAAAGTAAGGGGTATGAATATAAAACATATCAACCCTACTTTTAAGTGCCTATTATCTACCAGTCATACTAGTATGTATCTCACCTCAGACACTTGACATTTACTAGCTTCTTGACCTTGGGCAAGTCACTTAACCCCAATTGCCTCATCATGCATCATCTCCAGTCATCCTGATGAATACTTGGTCACTGGGATTCAGATGGCTCAGGAGGGGAAAGTGAGGCTGGTTACCTGCACAGCCCTCCCTCACTCAAAACAAGGTCAAGTGCAAGACATGTCATCATTTCTATGATGGCATGGTCTTCGGCAACGAAGGACGAACACAGACACACACATGTACCAGTGACTAAGATAAAGTGAATTATCAAAAATATCTCTAAATATAAATTTGGCTAACTAAAGTTACCTTTAGCAAATCCATGCAAGCATCTAGATACTTCAGAACACTGGTATTGATGTCAGGAACACCTGAATTCAAATTCAGCCTCAGACACTTAGGATCTTTGTGACCCTGAGCAAGTTACTTAATCTCTATTTGCCTTAATCCACTGGGATAGGAAATGCCAAATCACCCCAGTATCTTTGCCAAGAAAACCCCATGGTCAGTGTGGTCCATAGGGGTCAAAAAGACGAGCACAACTCAACAGCTCAACAATAATAGCATCCTCTTCTATCACATGAATATTCAGAGAATATGGATTCATAAGACAAATGATGGGAGTAATTTTAATATACATTTGGTCTTTGAACAAGAGATTTATGAGGAATGGAGACTGATGAGTAGTTTTTGGGGAAAATAAAAACAAACAGCCCCAACTCATAAAAGGTTGGTTGGTGGATATATTTATAGGAATCTTGAGTCTTAGTATAATTGCCATTTAATTCCTCCCCTTAGTATTTTTCTTACAGGTGGCTCACTTTATCCCTACTCAGATACAACTCCTAAATCCACATATCTAGACCTATAATTATCAGGCAAAAATCCCTATCCCCTCTTTGCCCCCCAAACACATGAACATACATACTATTGCACATAAGTGTAGGGAAACGTAGAGAAAAAGGAAGGTAGATACAGCATAGAATATCAGAAAGAGTGCTGGACCTGGAGTCAAGAGACCTGGATTTATATTAAAGGTACAGCATTTACCAGTTTTAAAAGCTATTTCCTTAATTCCTTGGGACTTGAGTTTCTTCACCAATAAAATAGTGCATGATGATGGAGCCAAAAATTAGGAAAGTCTGGATAAAATAGGAGGAAAGTTATGTAGGATGCAAGGAAGTTGAAAAGTTTCAAGAACAACAAAGAAAAATAAGGTAAGTAACATCGTTGTCAGCAAAGAGAGGAATGAGTATGTCCCTGCAGCTCCCCCACCATCATACACCTGTAATAGTAAGATTAACCCCTGAGTTATGACCCAGACTCAGGGGCTAGCAGTATAAGTATATAAGAGAAAGAAGTGTAAGATATGGTCAGAACAGAGCAGCAAGTGGTAAAGACCAAATTGTTCAGAGAAAGTATCAGTGTTATACCAAGGTTTGTAGTTTTGATCTCCAAGTTGCCTTTGTAAAGATTTCAATCTGATCATTGAAAGGTTACTGTTGTTGGACCAATGAGTTGTCTGGCTAGTTTGTAGACAAAGGGGAAACTTGATTCTGATCATCCAAATTATATCTGTTGAAGTCGTGGGGTTTTCTGCCTACTGAGGAAAACGTTTGAATCTTGAGATGTGCTATGAATGTCAGGAATGCCATATATCACACACGCACATGCACACACATAGACTCTCTCACACATACATAATATATATAATACCTATATGTATCTATCTGTATAAATAACATATGTGTATAAATATTTTTAATTCATCGTTTCATTTGGGTTTTGCTTTCCTCTAGACTAAGGATGTGGAGCTTTAGAAGAATTTTCCTATAAGGAATGCACAGTATAAATTTATTCTATGCTTCTGTTATTGAACTCTATTAAAAAAAAGTAAAGGGAGAGAACAAAGTTTCCAGTGGATAGCTACTGAACCAAAGTCTAAAAAATCCATAAAGCTTTCTTAATATAGGCTCATGGGGGAACACTAAAGGTTATGACACCGTGCATTTGACTTTTAGATTCAACTTTCCATCTCCAACAAAGCAAAGAGAGTAGAAAGAGACAATTTTCTGAGTGCTGTATTACCAGAATGTCCCTGGTATTGGATGAAGTACTTAATCTAGCAGAGGAACACAGAATCTGTCCTTTATCACTTAATAGCATCAGGTACTTTGTCAACAATTTATTCTGGGCTTAAAAGATGAAATGTTCAGTTTTGATTCATTGTCAGAATATAGTAGTTTTTGGAAGACCATTGGAGTAAATAAAGGTCAATGTATTCTGAGTTAGTCAAGATTTTTTAAAAAATATTTTTATTAAGCACCTGTTACATGCTCTGAGCAAGAAACAGAGAAACAGCTGTGGTACAGTCCTAATTTTCAAATACTCTATAATGTAATAATGATGGTAGGGGAAGGAGCCCATCAAACATTAAAATATAGGGGAATTGGTGAAAGTTGGAGAGAGAAAGTCTAAGGAAAGTACTATGAGAAGGTTGTAATAGAAATAACTTTCAGATAGTGGAGGAAGGGATGAGAGAGAAGGAAAGGTTTCAAGTAGAAGTTAACACCTGTGTAGAGTCTTGCAAGAAAAAGGGAGCTTCAATATATTTAAGTCCATTTTATTGTGGCGGGTTGAACAAATACAGGGACACTAGAGAGGGTAACTGAGAAAAATGAGATGTAGATTTTGATTAGACTATAAGTTCATGTATGTAAGGAGGCATAATGTAGGATAAAACTAGAAGATTAAGTTGGAGATAAGTTGCATTAAATGGAATTTGGATTCAGCAATTAAAAAATGAAAACATCAAATGCCTACCAGGCGCAAGACAGAATGATAGAATCTAGAAATGTGAACATAAACATGAAAATAGTCCCTAGCCTTATGGAACTTAGGTTCTATTAAATGAATGACACTGTATCAGGTGTTTGTAGTTGATTCCCTTGTTAAAGTTGAGACACCAAAGCTTTTTTAGTAGAGGAGTAAATTAGATAAATTGGGGATCTCACTAAATCATTTGGATAAATAGATTGGACAATGGACATACTGATGTGAGAAACTCAGTTGTGAGGATCACAGGACTTCCCAGGCAGAGTCAGGGAGTTAGCCCGGGATGAGCTGCCCGCTACTTCCCTGGTAGCATGATCTTAGGAAGATCCATGTGATATGTCTCGCAACATAACTGTGGGGATCACAGGACTTCCTAGGCAAGGTCAGTGAGTTAGCAGAAGATGAGCTGCCACTGACCACTGCTTCCCTGATAGTGTGCCCTTAGGAAGATCCACATGATATGCCCCTTAACACGGCAAACCCCTTATCACTGAAAGAACTCAGAAACAGAGTGGGAAGAAAAGGCATTTGTTATGCTTCTCATGAGAAAGCTTGGTACGGTGCTCACTAGGACCACCCACATGGATACAGAGGCAGGAGTGAGGTTATACAATTCTATCCTTCCTTTTAGAGTTAGGGTTAGTCAAATTCCTCACTCTTATTTCCCTACATTTCCTCTGTTTGTAGGTTACATAGGCGTGGTCATGAGGACACTTGTGACTGGTTATGTTCCCTCAAGCTTGAACCAATTTTTCCAGTCTAAACTTTCTAGTCCCCCCTGCCCACAGTGGTCATTGTCTTAGTAAAATAAAATAAGCGAGCTTCCTCACAACTCATCTCCCAATAACTTTTGTGGGAGCAAAAGAAGATACCATAAAATCCCTTGTCACACTGATGACAGATCAAGTATGAGTTAATTTTTAATAATCTTCTTATGAAGAATGAAAGGACTATAAGAAAACAGTTGACTTGGAGAGAATGTTCAAGAGTACCATGTATCTGAGTTCAGGTTAAATCTGATCCAACCTCAAGATTTTGAATCAATTTTAATACATTTTGGGATGGAGTCTCTAAACTTATTCAGTACAGATATATGTGATATCTTAAAAACAGAGCTACTTCCTGAAAATTCTTGAAGACAGCACCAAACTCATGGGCTCATTTGAATTAGAATCACTTTTCTCACAATTGCCTTGAGTGAATGGAGCGACATAGTAATTTCAATTGATCAAGGTACAATTCAAATACCATCTCCTCCATGGAACCTTTCCTAGTCCATCATAAAAAAAGAATTCTATTTCCAACCTGTGTATTCACTTATTACCTTATCATTGTCACTCACATATTTATATCCTACAGTAATTTTATAGTCATCTGTATAATTAAAAAAAGCCTTTCCTATAATAGTCTAATATATTTTAGGGCAGAAATCATGTATAATTTATGCTTGAATATTTTCTGTTATCTAGCATCTTGCTAGGTGTTGATATAGAAGTGTGTGTGTATATATGCATATGCACACATATAAGCAAAGTTTTTCACCACATTATCATAGAACTGGTTTGCTTATGGTAAATGTAAATAAAAAAGATGAAAAAGAAAAAAAAAGCAAAGATATAAAGTCAGATCTGTAGTTATGCCCTTGTAGTTATGCCTGGCTTATTTATCAATTGGATTAGATATATACAGGAAAGAAACTTCAACAGATAATTGTGAAAAATATGATCTGTCAACTGTGACCCAGAACCAATTCTCTCTACTCGCTACAAAATATACAGTCATTTGGAGAAACTTTAAGATGATAAAAAAAAACCATATATCCATAGCATAATTTTGGAAAATATATTTAAAATGCAAAACTATGTTCAGATAGGCAAAATATAGTTTATCTAAATTTAGAAGATAGCTGTTTAGAATGTTAGGACAAATGAAAATATATAGTGAAATGTCCGTCATATTTTTAAAAATATATAATATCTACCTCTATAAAAATAGAAAAGGAGATATAAGTTTAAAAAATAAAAATATTTCTTACACTAGTTTCTAATATGTACATGTATATGTATGTGTGTATCTATATGTATATATATTTATGTGTGTATGTTTATGTGTGTGTATATCTTTAAAAAGATGACATCTCACAAACTTCAGGTAAATTTTTATTATCTGTGACAAGTTGATGTTCATTGTCAGTAGTATTAAAGGACCACTATGGTACTGACATTTGACCAGAAGGCAGGTCTTATTAATGAATGTTGTAATCATCATAGTGAATAAAAGGGATAGATGAAAAAAATTCAGAGGATCTATTAAAAAAATACCTGCTCCTACAAAATACCACATCTCTTAGTCAACTAAGCACTAAGGGGTTGTCAATGTCATCTAATGTCAATTTCAACTTATACCACATCAACTAATGAAGTGGAACGTCATCAGTCATCTAGTACATTTGATAAAATAATGGATACATAGATGTTCAATAAATTCTTCTTCCCTTCCCCAACTTAGCTATCTCTATCTATTGAAATCTTTCTCATCTTTCAAGATTTGATTCAGATCCTATTCCATGTATTCCTTGATTTTGACAGCACTAAAGGATTTGTCCCTTCTTGAATCTCTCCTACCATTCTGTTTTGATCACATTTAAAAATTTCACCACAATTCTAATTTGTTTTACGTCTCTGGCTTTTTGTATTATGTTTTAGCTTTTTTTACTTACTTCACTGTTTCTGTACTATCTTGTAAGTTCCTTAGGGGGCAAAGATCATGTTCTTTTCTTTTTGTATAGTAAGTACCTACCACAATACCTTACATATACAATACCTAATCAATGTGTGTTGAAATGGATAAAATGTAGAGCGACAGACATAAAGCCAAAATAATAATAATCTCTAGCCATAAGTATATACCTTGAGAAAAAATTAAAAAAAAGTATAAATAAGATGATCCAGACTTAAGAATAAGCTTGAATTCACTAACTCCCTTATAAAATAACTACCTTGTCATGTTTTAATCATAAAGTGAGAAAATTTATGTATTTCCAAAGGTTAAAGTAATTCCTTTGTGAATACTTGCATAATTTTGGAGTCTCTATATGATTTGTGCATAGAGGTAGATTTCTTATGTTTCATATTTTCTTCACCATGTATCAATAATTCTTGTTTGGTCAATGAGAAACAGTTTAAATATTGCCAACATTGAAATTTATGACTGGAAAGGAAAATGTGCTGTCATCCATTAAGGTCAAGAGATAACCAATGGATAGTGCATGCACTCCATTAGCCTCCATGAAATGTCCTAAGTAGAGAAAGGCAACCCAATCTAAATATTACAAAGGAGTTCTTTGAGGAAATGATAGGCAAGAGTCACAAAGGAGGAAAGAAAGTTTGTGGATTGTGGAAATCTACATATTTGAAGTCAATATCTTCTAACATCCCAGACAATCTGCTATAATGGAAAGAGTGATGAATTTGAAGTTAGATTGCTTATGCATAAATTCTGTTTCTGTCACTTATTTTATTTGAGCATGTTACTTAATGAGTCTGGGCCTCAGTTATCTGTTATGTAATTGAGGGAGTTTGATTCAGTTATCTCTACAATCCCTTTTTACCTTAACTCTTTGGTCCTATTTATACAACAAATCAAAGGAAAAAATATTTTTTAGACTTGACCCTTTAAAGTTCTATCTTAAAGTGTTAACACAGTGTTTAGATAACCCTGCATCTTTATCAGTCACAGCAGTATGTAAAGTTATGGCAAATACCAATAAACTATAAGGACTGTCACTGAGTTTATGGTTTCTGAAGGCTAGTCTAGGCTAGTGCAGAAAAGTCTAACACTGCTGATTTTTTTTTTTTATAAGTAATGGCTAGTGCCTTTGGAAAGCTAGGTGGAATTATAGCTATACTGATTTTCACATTCTGTTGCTAAATGATAAACTTACCATCAGCCAAATTATGACCCAAAGAATTAGTATGATACAGTGGACAGAGTGGGAGGAAAAAACACTGACTGAAATCCTGCCTCTGATGTTTGATAACTATATGAATTTGAACAAGTCAATTAACACCTCAAGTCCTCAGTTTACTCAGCTATAAAATGAGGAAGTTGGACTACATGTCCTCAGAGGTTTTTTTCCCTAGTTCTGCATTTATAATCCTCAGAAAATACACATTGATACAGTCATAGATCGTTTTAAGTCGTAAAATGTTGAAATATGGTGCAAAATGTAACGGAGTCTGATGTCAGTCCAGTGTGAAGTTTCATTGTCTTTCTGTTATTTCTTTCTTATTTATTGGTTATCAAGTGAGTCTCTTTGTTGAGGCAAATCAAGCTTTCTCATCTATCATTTGATATTAATGCTTTTCCATCCTAGCAAACATTTAAACTAAATTGTGGGGACCTTAGCTTCAAAATAACATACTTAGAATACATTTGTCTTTTCTATTAAATATTGTATATTTCCTTCACCATGTAGCCAAAATCTGACTTGTTAACCATTTCAGAATCAAAGGTTCCCCTTGAGTGTCCTCCAAAATGTTTATATGCCTATTTAAGAAATGCTGGATCTCCTTATTTGTAGTATAAGATGTGAATGGTGGAAAATATAAGAAAAAAGCCCTGAAGATCAGGGTTGTGGTATCAGTTTCACCTTCCCTTTGATTATAAAGATTGTATGGTATTACTTCATAAGGTTGATTACTTTATAATACTAATAGATATGTGAGTATATGACATTATTTCAGCTTTCAACAGATCAAGTACTTATTAAGGACCTATTATGTGTTCAGTACTATACTAAGCACTATGTGTAAATACACTTAAGATGTGAGTCCTGTCTCAAGGAAATTATAATTGAATTGAGTAGTCAAGACCAACATTCATAAAGCTATTAGAACTTTAAGACATTAGACTTCTGAGGAATGTGGTATATGTTCTATGGGCATTATGATTTCCATGGAGTTTGAAGTAAGTCAGTGTCAGTTGGAATATTCAGGAAAGGCTTCAGCGAGGAAGTAAAACTTTCTATGGACTGAAAGGAAGGTTTTTATATATTCAGAGTCAAGAGGCAAAGGAATATTACATAATTTTAAGAATGAATGAAGACACAGAGGCAAGAATAAAGTGCTCTTTGCAAGATCGTAAGTAAAGCAGTCTGAACCAAACAAAAGGTATGTGGTGAACAAATTTGAATTGATGGGGTAGAATAGGACCATATTGTCATATGAATACATATAGAAGAGATGGATATTAGAGGCTAACCCCATCCCTACACACACCCTTTTTTACATTTATGAAAATGATGATACAAATTAAGGAGAGGGTTCAAAACAACAAAAACATCTACATGACGTGATATGAAATAGGGATAAATTAAAGACATTTATATAGCAACGATGCAAGAAATAGGGTATTCACAGAAGATGGAGTATGCAGAGGAATCAACTGGGAAATTTTCTCAAGTGTAAAATGATTAGGGCCTACAATAGCAGAGTAAATGGAAAAAGACACTAAAAGTACCTTAAAGAACAATGGTCAAGATTTTAGGGTAATTAGGTTTAGGATATGTGAAAGATGAACCATTTTTGATTCAACTCTCTAATTTCTGATATCTGTAGGTATAAAAGATAGATAAGACTTTATTGATATTTTCTTTTTATAGATTATCATAGTTATCTTTTCTCCCCCAATCAGAAGTCCATTCAAAATGATAATTAGTATTTTTAGACAGGAAAGAAAGATACATTGAAAAAGTCTGGGAGGCAGAGCCAGTATGGAAGAGAAAGCCAGGAAGTTGCCCCGACACTCTCCCCAGTTTCCCTCAGAAATGGCATTAAATCAAGCTTCTAAATCAGAGGTTCCAAAATTTATTTGGCCTACCACCCACTTTAAAACAAATTACTCAGTGTCCCCCTGAAAATCTACTTTCTTTAACCCTGTAATATTTGTTTTTGAAATTTCCATCATTTCAAGAAATTATGTATGCACACATATATAGAAAGATGAATCTTGAATTTAATAATTTATTATAAATTTATATAAATTTGTATTGTAAATTATAGATTTATTTTCCTGCATTGAAATTTTGATGATGCAATATTGTATCATGTAACCATATAGGATCACATTGTGATCAAGTTATTACATACAAATATTACTCTCAATGAATGCTGGACTTCCTGACAATGTGTGACATACTCACTAAGACCTGCCAGTGGACTTGACCACTGACTGGTTATAACTTACATTTTGTATGCTTATTTGGACAAAAATGTGATCAATACAACTTTAACTCTGTTACTCAACAGATGAAATATGTACAAATATTTTTTTTCAAAATTCTCTTCTTTTCTCATGTTTCCACATCCCCTTATTTTTATTCAACACCCCTCAATTGCACTTGAAGCTACTACTACTCCCCAATTATTCTGGCACCTCCAGTGCATATCACCCTTTTGGGAACCTATGCATTAATTCTAGAGTGATAGAACCCATAAAAAGATGGGTTGAAACAATTTTATACCCCAAGACAACTTAGGAGGACTTCAGGAAGACTCTCTCATTTAGGTAAAAGGGGAGTGCAGCTCAGGGCAGACAATATCCAACTAAGTCAGTGGGAGTACAGATCAACAACTGAGACCAGTTGGTCCTAATTTAGAAAGACAGAAGCACAGCAGACAAGTGGGGAGGTCTCCAATCCTAACACAGAAGGCAAATTGCCAGGCCCATAAACCAGGGAGCAACAGGTCCAACTAGGCCAGGCTACCCTAGTGCAACTCCAAGCACCTGAGGCACAGATGCAAAAAAGCAATTGACCTAATCCCCTAACTTCCAGCACAGGAGACTTGGGAAAGTACTCACCATACCTCAGGAGCAGAGATCAACATTTAAAAATGATTAAAAAATAACAAAAAAAGAGAGTCCTGACTCTAGAAAGCTACTATGGTGACAGGTAAGATCAGAACACAAATTCAGAAGAGGAAAACCATGTCAAAATTCTTACAAGCAAAGCCTCAAAGGGGAATAGTTCTCAAACCCAAAAAGTCCTCTTAGAGATCATAAAACAATTTAAATTTTTAAAAATTAAACATTTAAAAATCAAATGAGAGAGGTAGTACAAAAATAGGAAAAGAAATGAGAGTTATGCAGGAGAATTATGAAAAACAAGTCAACAGTTTGGAAAAGGAAACACAAAAAATTGCCTAAAGAAAAGAACTCTTTAAAAAATAGAATTGGCCAAATGGGGAAAATATGCACTTAAGAAAATAACTCCATTCAAAGTAGAAATGTCCAAATGGAAAAGGAATTACAAAAGCAAACTGAAGAAAACAATTAAAATTAAGATTGGGTAAGGAAGCTAATGACTTTATGAGACATCAAAAATCAGTGAACAGAACTTTAAAAATTAAAAAAAAATAGACAAAAATGAAAAAAAAAACCAAAAATGAAAAACCTCATTCGAAAAACAGCTGACCTGAAAAATAGATCCAAGAGAGATGCTTTAAGAATTATTTTAATACCTGAAAGCTATGATCAAAAAGGCAGTCTGGAGAGCATCTCATTATCAAGGAAAACTGTCCTGATTACCTAGAACCAGAAGGTAAGTCAGTGTAAGAATCCACTAATTGGCTCCTGAAAGAGATCCCAAAATGAAAATTCTAAGGAATATTATAGCAAAATTGCACACCTATCAGGTTAAGAAGAAAATATTGCAAGCAGCCAGAAAGAACCAATTCAAATATCAAGGAGTCACAGTCAGGATTACACAGGATTTAGGAGATTTTTACATTAAAGGATCAGAAGGATTGAAATATGATACTCCAGAAGGCAATAGAGCTTGCACAGCAACCAAGAACCAACTACCCAGCAAAATGGGACATAGTTTTTTGGGGAAAAGATGGGCATTCAGTGAAATAGGGGACTTTGAAACTTTCCTGATGAAAAGACCAGAGCTGAACAAAACTATCGATCTAAAAATATAAGACTTGAGAGAAGCAGAAAAAGGTAAACCGGAAAGGGGAAAAAAAATAAACAAACATGTTATTCAATAAGATTAAACTGTTTACATTCCTAGATGGGAAGATGATACTTGTAACTCTTGAGAACTGTATCTCTATGAGGACATTTAGAAGATAGTACATAGGTAGTGCATAGACAGAGGTGTTGGGTATAAGTTGACTTTAATGAGAAGATATGAAAACATTAAATGGTGAAAAAAAAGAATTACACTGAAAGAAGAGGAAAGAGGAAGGCAAAATGGGATAAATTATATTACATAAAAAGGCAAAAGAAAACTGTTATAGTAGAGGGGAAGAAAGGAGTTATTATTGTTTGAAACTTCCTCTTATCGGATTTGGCTCAAAAAGGGAATATTATACACTGAATTGAGTAAAGAAGTTTATCTTCCCCTATTGGAAAGTAGGATGGGAAAGAAGAAAGAAAATTGGGGCAGGGAAAGTAGAAGGCAGGGCAGATTGAGGGAGACAGTGGTCAGAAGTGAAACATTAGTGAGGAAGAACAGTTTGAAAGGAAACTGAAAAGTATGAACGTGGGTGGGGATAAGATGGAGGGAAATACAGTGTTAGTAATCATAACTGTGTGAATGGGATAAGCTCTTTCACATAATGGAAGCAAACAACAAAGTTCATTAAAAACCAGAATCAGACAGTATGTTCTTTATAAGAAACACATTTGAAGAAGACAGATACAAAAGAGCAATGGTAAAAGGCTGGAGTAAAAGATAATATTCTTCAACGGAAATAAAAAAAAAAGTAGGGCTAGCAATCCTTATCTAAGACAAAACAAAAGCAAAAACAGATCTAATTAAAAGAGATTAAAAAAAGGAAACCACATATTGCTATAAAGTGTCATAGACAATGAAGTCATATCAATACTAAACATATATGCATCAAGTGGAATTGCATCCAACTTCTTAGTGTAAAGTGAGTTACAGGAAGAAATAGACAGCAAAGCTATACTACTGGGGCACCTCAGTGCCCCTTCTCAGAACTAGATTAATGTAACCACAAAATAAAGAAAGAAGATAAGGAGGTGAAAAGAATTTTTAAAAAGTAAGATAAGACAGACCTCTGGAGAAAACTGAATAGGGATAGAAAGGAGTATGCCTTTTACTCAGTGGTACATGGCATGTACAAAAAAATTGACCATGTATCAGGGCATAAAAAACTTACTATCCAGTGAAGGAAAGACAAAAATACTAAATGCATCCTTTTCAGATCATGATGTGATGGAAATTGCATGTAATAAAGGGTCATGGAAAAATGGAGTAAAATTAATTTGAAATTAAATAATTTAATCCTAAAGAATGAATCGGTCAAACAGCAAATAGAAACAATCAATTATTTCACCGAGCAGAATGACAATCATGAGAAAATATGCAAAAGTTTATGGGATGCAGGCAGAGCAGCTCATGATTACATGAATAAAGTACAGAAAGAAGACATCAATGAACTGGAAAAGCAATGAAAAAAACTAGAAAAAAAGAAGAAATTAAAAATTCTCAGTTAAATACCAAATTAGAAATTCTACAAATCAAAAGAGAGATTAATAAAATTGAAAATAAAAAATATCGAACTAATAAAGTTAAGTTGGTTTTATGATAAAACATTAAAATTGAAAAAATTTTGGTAAATTTGATTGTAAAAAGAAAGAGGAGAACTAATTGCCCATATCAAAAAATGAAAAAGGTGAATTCACCAACAAAGAAGCAATGATCAGAAGCTATTTTGCTTAACTGTATACCAATAAATCTGACAATTTAAGTGAAATGGATTGATATTTACAAAAATTTAAATTGCCAAAATTAACAGAAGAGGAAATAAAATAATTAACCTCAATTTAGAAAAAAAAATTGAAATTTGGAACTCAAAATCTCTTGAAAGTAAATGTTGAAAACTAAAAATAAATAATTTAGAGGGAAAAAATAAAATGAAATTGAGTAAGCCATTAATGAATAAGAAAAATCTCCAGGACCAGATAGATTTACAAATGAATTGTCCCAAACATGTAAAGACAATTTATCCCAATACTATACTAAAATTATTTGGAAAAAAAGAAGCAAAGAAATCCTACCAAATTCCTTTTATTCCAAATATGGTGCTGATACCTAAATCAGGAAGAGAAAGAAAATTATAGTCCAATTTCACTAATGAATATTGATGCAAAAATTTTAAATCTAATATTAGCAAAGAGATTGTAGCAAGTTATCAACAGGACAATATATGTGACTAGGTGGGATTTATACCAAGAAAACAAGGCTCTTTCAATATTAGGGAAATTTTCAGCATACCTGACCATATCTTTAACAAAACTATCAGAAATCATGATTATCCCAATAGATGCAGAAAAAAAAGCTTTTGACAAAATACATTCCTATTAAAAACATTAGGAAGCATAGACATTAATGGACTTTTCCTTTATATGATAAGCAAGATCTCTCTAAAAACATCAGCAAACATTATCTGTAATGGAGATAAAAGATATAAGTGTTTCAAATGAGACAAAGGGATGAAACCAGGGATATTCATCATCATCACTATTATTCAATATTCTACTAGAAATGTTAGGTTTAGCAATAAGAGAAGAAAAAGAAATTGAAGGAATTAGGATAGAGACTGATGGGACAAAACTACCACTCTTTGTAGGAGATATGATAGTATATAGAGAATCCACTAAAAAAATTCTTGAAACAATTAACAACTTTAGCAAAGTTGTAGGATATAAAATAAATTCATATAAATCATCACCATTTTTATACATTGCGAAAAAAGCCCAGCAGCAAGAGATAGAAACATTTCCTTTAAAATAATTGTAAACAATATAAAGTGTTTGGGACTCTGCCTGTCACGGCAAACCCAGAAACTTATATGAACATAATTACAAAACACTTTGCACATAAATAAAGTCAGATCTAAACAATTGGAAATATATTTATTGCTCAAGGCTAGGTCAAGTTGATATAATAAAAATAACAATTCCACCTAAGTTAATTTCCTTATTCAGTGCCACATCAAACTACTAGAAAATTATTTCATTAAGCTAGAAAAAAATGACAGAATTTAAAGTACATTAAGGAAATTAATGTAAAAAAATACAAAGGAATGTGGACTAGCCGTACCATATCTAAAACTATATTATAAAGTGGCACTCTCAAAACTATTTCATACTGGCTAAGAAATACAGTAGGAGATGAGTCAAAAAGATTAAGTACACAAGACACAATAGGAAATTATTATATTAATCTACTGTTTGACAAATCCAAAGACTGGCTTCAGGGATAAGAACTCACTATTTGGCAAAAACTATAAAATAGTATGGCAGAAACTAGGCATAAACCAACATCTCATACCATATACTAAGAAAAGGTCAAAATGGGTACATGATTTAGATATAAAGGGTGATACCATAAGTGAATTAGAAGAGGAATGAATTGTTTAGTTTCAGGCCAAGGGAGAAGAGAAGAATTTAGTAAGAAACAAAAGAGAGAGAACACTGTGAAAGGCAAAATGGATAAGTGTGCTTACATTAAATTACAAATGATTTTTGCACAAATAAAGCCAATGTAAACAAGTTTAGACAAAAATCAGAAATCTGAGAAACAATTATTATTGCCAGTGTTTCTGATAAAGGCTTCATTTCTCAAGTCTATAGAGAACTGAGTCAAATTTATAAAAATACAAATCATTTATAAAAATGTAAGTCATTCCCCAATTGATAAGTGGTCAAAGCATATGAAAACGTTGTTTTCACATGAAGAAACTAAAGTTGTCTATAGTCACATGAAAAAAATGTTCTAAATCACTATTGATTAAAGAGATACAAATCAAAGTAACTCTGAGGTAACACCTCACACCTATTAGAAGGGATTATATGACAGAAAAGGGGAATGATAAATGTTAGAGAAGATATGGGAAAATTGGAACACTAATGCATTTTTGGTGGAGTTGTGAACCATTCTGGTGAGCAATTTGGAACTGTGCTCAAAGGGCTATAAAACTGTGTATACTCTTTGATCCAGCAATACCACTACTAATTCTGTATCCCAAAGAGATCATAAAAACAGGAAAAGTACCGACATGTACAAAAATATTTATAGCAGCTCTTTTTGTGGTGGCAAAGAACTGGAAATTGAGGAGATACCATTAATTGGGGAATTGTTGAAGAAGTTGTGCTATATGAATGTGATGCAATACTACTATTCTATAAGAAATGATGGGCAGGCAGATATAAAAACCTGGAAAGACTTACCTGAATTGATTCTGAGTTAAGTGAGCAGAACCAGAAGAACACTGAATGCAGTCACAACATTATATGACTAACTTTGATGGACTTAGCTCTTCTCAGCTATTCGAAGCTCCAAGACAACTCCACAAGACTCATGATGTAAAATTTTATTCATATCCAGAGAAAGAACTGTGGAGTCTGAATGCAGACAGAAAGATACTATTTTTTTTTCTTTTTCATCATTTTTCCCTTTTATTCTGATTCTTCCTTCACAACATGACTATTGTGGAAATATGTCTAATAGGAATGTACATGTATAGTCTCTATCTGCATGCCGTCGTGGCTGGTGCAAGAGGTGGGACGGACGCAGGGAGGAAAAAATTGGAATTCAAAATCTAGTAAAAGTGAATGTTGAAATCCGTATTTATATGTAATTGGAAAAATTAATACTACTAAGTGGAAAAATATATTGAAACTGTCTTTATATGTAATTGGAAAAAATGAAATAATGTTACATGTAGAAAAAGAAAAGAAAACATTTGTCTGAAAATGTGCAATGTGTAAAACCTGTTGACCTATTCCCGTGAAGGAGTAGATTGAGGATTTATTCTCATATTCATTTGAGTCCTGTTTGATATTTATTAAATTTTGTTATACTTACTTTATTTTTTCAATGTGCAGTTCTTTTCATTTAAATTGTAATAGTTACTGTGCATATGATTTCCTTGGCTCTACTTACCTGACTTTGCCTTGGTTCATACATGTTCGTCTATATTCATCACACATGCCATTTCCTATAGTAAGTGATATCCCATTACATTCATGTACCACAGTTTGTTTAGTCATTCCCAAAGTGATTGACATCTGATTTGTTTCTAATTCTGATCTGTCAGAAAATCCTGTTATAAATATTTTGGAATATATGGGAACTTTTTTTTCTTATTGATGATTTGTGTATGAGCCCAGTAATGGAATCTCTTTGAAAGAATATTGACATTAGTAACTTTATTTGCATAATTACAGACTGTATTCCAGAATTGGAATACTACTGCTTCACAGTCCCTAGATAATGTATCAGTGTACCTCTCCCTCCCAACATCTATACTATTGACTCATCTTTTTTCCGTAATCATTTTTGCCAATTTGCAGGACATATGGTAAAATCTCATGCTTTTTTGTATTTCTAGTCTGGATGACTATTTTAAGGTAAAGTAGAAAAAAGATAGAGGTAGTTTTGCTGGGAATTAGGTGTGTGAAATGAGGAGTATTGGCTATATTGAACTTTAGGTGACTAATTATTCTGACTCAGGAATGTGATTGCCTTAAAATTTTAATGTAAAAAGTTAAATGAAAAGTAATGTTACATACACACAGACATATACACAAATATAAGTATGTATATATACAAAAATATATTCTATATATGCTAATATTGTTGAGTCAAAGAGAAGATACTTCTATAGTGAATGTGCATCTATGAACATATGCTTTATGTTCTTAGTAAATTTCCAACATAGTTAGCTGTTCAACTCTATTCAAATGGTGTTAATGTATTTCTTTGTACAATTAAGGATGATTTATGTAAAAGCATTCCATCTCTAATTCTTCTCTATTAATTTGATAATGGCTTATGGACAAATTTCATTTTGAAATAATTTCAAAGTTGTGCCATTGTGTAGTATATATTGAAAAATTAGCAAGTGCTGTTTAAAGTAAATGGTTCTTTATTATTTTGACAAAGAATAATTATTTCATAGGTTTGATTTTTGGCAAATTTTCCCTACTTTTTAATATATACTTTAAGAATTCAAAATGAGCCAGATCCTAAAGATGGGTTTACATTACATCATAATTAGAATGTCTCTCAGCATCACAGAATTAAAGTTTCACTTGCCTTGATTAGGTATTTTTTCCCTTAATTAGTACATTGTTGAAAATAAAGAAACCTAACACAGAGATACCTTCAATTCTAAAAACAAAGTGAAAAAGTAATAAAGCAAATCTGTTAATAACAGCATTTTCTTTTTGAATAGTGCCACAAATATTTATGATTTACTGACTTTTCCATTTTATAGCTTTAAACTGAAAAGTTAGAAAGTTGTATGTATGTGCATGTGCATGTGTGTGTGTGTGTGTATGCATAAGGACAAATCCAAGCTATTTGAATTACTCATCAATGCTTGCCTTTGTTGATTTTCAAAGATTCTCACAATAATATTTTCTATAAATTCAATTAAATATTTCCACTCTACAAAAATGTATTTTGAAGTCTATGTTTCTTTATGTTCATGAATTGCCAATGAGTATGCTCAGGACCAACCCATCATGCAGGTCTTTAGGCATTTTTTTTTATTGGGTCCCTGTATATGTGAACAATTTGATTGAAAATGCATTACAAAATTCATGGACCCATGTCAAATATTCAAATTTATTGATGAAGCCTTAAAAATAACTCTTAATAATTCACAAACACACATACACTCTCTCTCTCACTCTCTCTCTCTCTCTCTCTCTCTCTCTCTCTCTCTCTCTCTCTCTCTCTCTCTCTCTCTCTCTCCTCATTTATATATCTTGGTTACCAAAGCTTTGTCAGGGAAATCCACTACAAATAAATTTTCCCATTGGATCATTTCCCTTTAGTCTTGGGTACATTAAGTTTTTCAGTTTCAGGTCTTCAATTTCAATTTTATATGTTTTATATTTTGTAGTTGCCAATATTTCTTGTTTGCTTTCATGTATCCTATCAGTATGGCCTAGCTGTGTATGATCTCAAACTCTTTATTAAGTAATAAGCATCTAAACTATGTGGTACTAGCTAAGAAATTGAGTGGTAGATCAGTGGAATAGGTTAGGTAAACAAGACATAATTGTAAATGACTATAGTAATCTAGTGTTTGACAAACCCTGGCATAAGAACTCACTATTGGGCAAAAACCATTGAAGAAAACACTGTATGGAAGAAACTAGGTGTAGACCAACATCTCATACTGAATACCAAGATAAAGTCCAAATGGGGACATGATTTAGACATAAAGGTGAAATTGTAACAAATTGACAGAGCATGAAATAGTTTACCTGTCAGATCTATGGAGAAGGGAAGAATTTCTGACCAAACAAGAGGTTCAGAGCATTGCAAGTTGTAAAATGGATAATTTTGATTCCATTAAATTTAAAATGTTTTGCACAAACAATATCAGTGCAACCAAGATTAGAAGGAAAGAAGAAAAATAGGAAACAGTTTTTACAGTGTGTCTCTGACAAAGGCCTCAATTCTCTAATATTTAGAGGATTAAGTCAAATTTATAAGAATATTAAAGTGTTTCCCCAATTAATAAAGGGTAAAAGGATATGACCAGGCATTTTTGGGATGAAAAAAATCTAAACTTTCTATTATTGTATGAAAAAATGCTCTAAATCACTATTGATTAGAGAACGGCAAATTAAAAAAAAAAACTGATGTATCACCTCACAGGTATCAGATTGGCTAATATGACATAAAAGGAAAATGATAAAAGTTGGAGAGGATGTGGGAAAATTGGCACATTAATATACTGTTTGTGACAGAATTGTAAACTAATCCAACCACTCTGGAGAGCAATTAGGATTGATACACAAAGAAAATTCAAACTGTGTATACCCTTTAATCTAGCAATACCTCTACTAGGTTTGGATCCTGAAGAGATCATAAAAAAGGGGAAAGGACCTATATGTAAAAAAAATATATCAGCTCTGTTTGTGGTAGCAAAGAATTGAAGACTGATGAGATGCCCATCAGAATGGCTGAACAAGTTGGGGCATATAAATGTAATGGAATATTATTGTTCTATAAGAAATGACAGATTTCTGATAAACCTGGAAAGGTTTACATTATGTGATGGTCAACTATTAATGATTTAGCTGTTCTCTGCAAGTGTTCCAAGACAATTTCAAAGGACTGAAGATTGAAAATGCAGTCTGCATCCAGAGAAACTGATGGAATCTGAATGCAGATTAAAAAATTATTTTCCCTTTATTTTTTATAGTTTTCTTTTGGGGTCTGTTTCTTCTTTCACAACATGACTAATATCGTAATATGTTTTACATGATTGCACTTATATAACCCAAACTAAATTGTTTACCACTTAGGGAGGGAGGAGATGAGAGAGGGAAGGAGAAAATTTTGAACTCAAATTTCTTTATCAAAAAATGAATGTTAAAATTGTCTTTATATTTAATTGAAAAAATAAGATGCTTAAAAAAGAAGAAAAATAATATCTTTCCTACCTATAGCTGTGAGTTGTACAAGACCTGCTTCTCTTCTATTTCATATGTCCATTTAGAATGTGTTGTGAAATTTGGCATTAGCTGTCTGACTAATCGTCCTTCCTGCCAGACTACATTCTAGTCAATTTTTTATCAAATGAGGAATTTTTCTGGAGTAATATATCTTTTCCAATTTATCCATTATTGGGTTATTGAATTTTATTTTGTCAGATTCTTGCTTGTCATCTTTTCCATTTATTTTTCAATATTTTAAACAAAAACCATGTAGTTTTCAGGACTGATTCTTTATAATATAGTTTGAGATCTGAAATTACCATTCCCCCTTCATTCATTCCCACATATTTTCATCATTTCACTTGATATTTTATATCTTTTTGTTTTTTTCCAAATTCACTGTGTTACTATTTTATAAAGTTCTATAAAGTATCCCATTGGTAATTTGGTATAGCAGTAAAAGTATAAATTAATTGTGGTGTTATCATTTTTCCTGGTGAGACCTAGCCATGAGCAATGAATATTCTTTTTTTTTTCTTTTTAAGGAGCATTTTGTAATTCAGTCTATAAAAATCTTCTGTGTGCTTTACTAGGCTGATCCCTAGTTATTTTAGATATGCTGTAGTTGTTAAGATTGATTATTTTCACTTACCCCACGTACCATAAAAAAAAATGCTTGTTTTATCATCTTAAAGATCTACCAACGATTCTAGGGAATAATTTGTTATTATGCCCCCAATCCAATAAAACTGCACATATAGCAGTATCACTACTAGGTCTGAACCATTAGAGTTTAAAGAAAAAGCAAAAGGGCCCATATGTACAAAATATTCTGCATTCCTATATATTAATAACAAAGTCTAATAGCAAGAGATAGAAAGAGAAATCCCATTTGATGTTAGGGTAGACACTATAAAACATTTGGGAGTTTACCTCCCAAAACAAACCCAGGGACTATATGAACACAATTACAAGTGACACTTTTTGCACAAATGAAGTAGATCTAAGTAAGTGGAAAAATATCAGTTGCTCATGGAGAGGCTTAGCCAATATAATAAAAATGACAATTCTACCTAAATTAATTTACTTATTTAGTGCCATACCAATTAAACTATCAGATAATTATTTTCTAGAGCTGGATAAAATAATATCAAAATTCATCTGGAAGAACAAAAGGTCCAGAATATCAAAGGGATGAATGAAAAGAAATGCTAGGGAAGGTGTCCTAGCACTACTAGATCTCAAATTGTATTATAAAACAGCAATTATCAAAACCACTTGGTATTGGCTAAGAAACAGAAGGGTAGACAAGTGGAATATGCTAGGTACTCAAGACACAGTCGGCAATTAATATAGCAATCTCTTATTTGATAAACCCATGGACCCCAGCTTCTGGGATAAGAACTTACTGTTAGACAACAATTGCTGGGAAAACTGGATAACAGTGTGGTGGAAACTAGGCATAGACCCATGCCTGACACCCTACACAAGAATAAAGTCCAAATGGGTACATGATCTAGGTATAAAGATTGATATCATGGACAAACTGGAGGAGCAAGGGATAATGTATTTATCAGATTTATGGGGAAGGGAAGAATTTTTGACTAAAGAAGAGATAGAAAGCATTATAAAGTACAAGATGAATAATTTTAATTACATTAAACTGAAAAGTTTTTGCACAACCAAACCCAATGCAACCAAAATTCGGAGGGATGTAGTATATTGGGAAAAAATTTATAGCTGATCTCGGGGATAAATGCCTCATTTCTAGAATATATAGAGAAGTGAATCAAACGTACAATACAAGTCATTCCCCAATTGATAAATGGTCAAAGGATGTGAACAGGCAATTTTCAGAGGAAGAAATTAAAGATATCTATAATCATATGGAAAAATGCTCTAAATCACTTTTGATTAGAGAGATGCAAATCAAAACAACTTTGAGGTACCACATCACACCTATAAAATTGGCAAACATGACAGAACAGGAAAATGATAAATGTTGGAGAGGATGTGGGAGAGTTGGAACACTAATTCATTGCTGGGGGAGCTGTGAGCTCATCCAACCATTCGGGAGAGTGGTTTGGAACTATGCCCAAAGGGCTACAAAAATGTGCATACCCTTTGACCCAGCAATATGGCTTCTAGGACTGTATCCCCAAGAGGTCATAAAAATTGGAAAGGGCCCCACATGTACAAAAATATTTATCGCAGCATTCTTTGTAGTGGCCAAAAACTGGAAATCGAGAGGATGCCCATCAATTGGGGAATGGCTGAATAAATTATGGTATATGAATGTAATGGAATACTATTGCACCATAAGAAATGATGAACAAGATGACTTCAGAGAGGCCTGGAAAGACTTATATGATCTGATGCTGAGAGAAAGGAGCAGAACCAGGAGAACTTTATGCACAGCAATGACCACAGTGTGCAAGAGTTTTTTCTGGTACACTTGGATTTTCATAGCAATGTAAAGAAGTTAAAAAAAAATTCCCAATGGTCTTCTAAGGCAACATACTTTCCACATTCAGAGAAAGAACTATAGAATTGAATTGCAGAATGTAGCAGATAATTTGTGTGTGTATGCGTGTGTGTGTGTGTGTATTATGTTTAAGTTTGTTATATGATTTCTCCCTTTATTTTAGTTCTTCCGCCCAGATGATTACAATGAAAACGTACTCAATAGGAATGTATGTGTAGCTCTTACGTAGAATTGTATGCCGTCCTGGGGATGGAGGATGGTGGTAGGGAGTAAGTGGGAGGAAAACAAATATAAGTTTTATGCTAGTGATTGTAGAGCATTAAAAATAAATAAAATGAATATATTTTAAAAATACAGATAAAAAAATCCTATACACCATACTTAGATTTCAAATATTCCAAGACTGAAATAAAAATAATGTTTGAATTGTCTTGAAAAATGCACTGTGTCCAACATAATCTTTCATGATTCAAAAGGGACTTCTGGATCTATCAGTTTCTCATTGTCATTTGAATAGGTATATAATGTCATAATGTAAGAAATACATTAATTGAAATTTCTGAATGACAAAAAAAAATACTAGAAAATACATAGGAATAAATGGACCTTCTCTTAAAATGACAAACTATATATACATAAAAGCAAGAGCTACCATTATATATAGAATAGAATTCTTTCTAATAAAAGTAGAGGTGAAAAAAACAAAAAAAAAGATCCACCATCCATTCTAGGGAATAATTTGTAATTATGCTCCCAAACCAATAAAACTGTACATACACAGCAGTATCACCACTAGACCTAGACCCTTAGCATTTGAAGAAAAAGCAAAAGGGCCCATATGCATAAAAATATTTATAGCGGCTCTTTTTGTGTTAACAAAAATTTGGAAAGTGAGGAAATGCCTAGCGTTGGGGAAAAACTGAAAAAAAATTGTGATATGTGATTCTCATGCAATGTCATTGTGTCCTAAGAAATAATAAAGGGGATGGTTTTAGAAAAACTTGGGAAGATTTATATTAATTAATGCAAAGTAAAGTGAGCAAAACTAGGAGAACATTGTACATAGTAACAACAATATGGTTAGGGATGATCAGCTGGAAAAGACTCAGATGCTCTGACCCACACAATATTCTGAGATGTTTCCAAAGGTCTCACAGTGAAAAATGCATCCACCTCCAGAGAAATATATGATGAGCTGTGAGTTCAATTATTATCTCTATTTCTTTTGCTAGTTTTTTATTTTTCTTGTTTTTTTTTTAAACATGGCTAATGTGGAAATGTTTTGTATGACTTTATATGTATAATGCATATATTTCTTGCCTTAATTTGTGGGTGAGGTGCTGAGGAAAAAGGAATTCTGGAACTCAATTATTTAAAAATATTATTAATAAAAACCTCTTAGTACTTATAATTTTGTTATTATAGCATAGGATAGGAGAACAATTTAGTAGGTAAGAGTCTTGGCCAGGAGTGATGCTGCACACGTAACATTTCACATAATACTAGGGAACCAAGGCTAGCAGCTTTCTTGAGCTCTGGAGATTTGAGGTACAGTGGAATTAAGTTGATTAGGTATTTGTGGGATGTGTGTCATTAATAAGATGAGCTTTCCAGGAACGGGAAGTCAGCACATGCCTAAGGAATAGCGAACCAGCCATTTTAGGAACAGAACAGGTCAAAATTCCCATACACATCAGTCTTGTTATCAGACTAGTGAATGTCCCCTATACTTCCTTTCATTGTTCTGTATAGTTTGAAGTCTATAAATCACTGAGAAGATATAAACTTTCACTAGCAGAGGGAATTTGGGAGAGATGGGGAAACCCTATCTCAAAAGAAAAAGTCTGATTGGCACAAAAATTATTTACCCTCAGACTACCCTAATGATAAAATGCCCTAAACTTTACTGACATGGTTTTTAGATGATAGAAATGTAATTCATTCATGAACCTATACTCAAACCATTTTCTCTTTGTAAGGAACTGATAGAGCTTTTACTCAATTAGAATAGTTTTGATAAAACCAGTTCATTTCTAAACGATGATGAATGATTAGAGCAAGATGCTACTAGAAATGTGAGAAGAAAAAAAATGATTAATGCAACTTCCTGAATAATTCTATGCTAAAGTTTCATTTGGTTCTATCTACAGAGCCATGGCAGATGGCCGGACTTAATTGATTTGACAATATGGCTGAGGGGAATCTTTATTGCTGTAACCATCCTTATGTTGGCTAAGACATAAAATAGTGTCACACCTCAGGAACCCAAAACTTTCTGCCAGAGTAAAATCTTCTAGGCTATTATTCCTGTGGCCTAGCAGAAGTACCATTTGAAAGAGTGAGCCCACATATGCCTTAAAGCCTGAGTGATCTCACCTATAAATCTCAGAACATTACTGAGAACTCTAAGGCTGATTTACCATTTGGACATAGTGAACTCATTTTAAGAGATGATAGCAGTAATCACCCTGGTATACACAGGTGGGCCTGCTGTGCAGGGTCTTTGATCTGCTTTTGTAAAAGGAGAGCAAGTTTTGAGAGGTCAGCAATCTACTTTAATCAAGCATATGTGTCATTCACTTAGTTCAGGGGGAAAAGTCAGCACCCTAAATTTCAGGAAAAATACAAACTGAAATTACAACCAAAAATTACACACAGAGAGACCAACATGCAGAGCTTCCAACCCTCTGACCATAAACAATACATATATCACAGATCAACAGACAGATTCAACTGTCTGACAATACATACATAGTTACCAGAGAGAGAAGCTCCAACATCTGAGTTTTCAAAGCTTGTGGGGAAGGGTTCCTTAGTGGCTACCCAGAGTCTCCTCTGGCCAAACAAACACTTCTAATAAGTAAGCTCCCAAATACTCAGAGTATGCAAACACTTTTCAGAGCCAGAGGATATCATGACCCTTTAGAAATTAATAAAGGTGTCAGTCTTCCTACAAAACAAATCTCCCCTAATCGTTAATGGGTGGGGAAGATCTTTAACTCTCCTTAACATAATTAATATTACAGAGATATTCTCACTAGTATTATAAATTCAGCATATCTACTGACTCTCCTTCCCTCATTTGTGAATGCACCATGAATTTTTCTAGTACAGAGATATCTCAAGGATGATTAGCATAGCCATTAAAATTAAAGCAGAACTATCACAAATACTATTCCAATTATCATGAAAAATTTCGAATGTGTCTATTGATAGATTTAAGCACTTGTAGGACAACTGGATTTCCTACTTACCGTACCTATTTCCAACTTCTTGGTTGCTGCCTCTTTGATCTCCTACTTCCTGCTTCCAACAGCTCCAGGACCAAGGCTACTTCAATCTGCCTTTATCTTATCACTGGGTCAACTGGAGTAAACTCCTATCACTTGAGGAGATTCAAATTCAAATAAATATATTTATAAGCTGAGAGAGGCTCATCACTAGTCTAAGGTCTGGGTCATACATATTTTATTTATTTGACTGTGCCAGGCTTTCAAGAAAAAAATAGAAAGAAATGTGGATAATGGGATTATGTTCTGTATTTATTACATAAAATATGAAACCTACATCTTTAGCCTCCTGTTTTATATCACTGGATTTTAAAAGTGAATAGATAAGCTAAAGAATGAAGTTAAATTGAATTATTTAAGAGGAGTTCAATAAGAACAGATAAGTATTGGAACTTACTGTCAATATACAGTTTTTCCTGAATCCTAGAAAATCAGAAATGGTAATAAACTAATGATAGAATTTGGTTGGGTTATTTGCACTTCAAAGACTATCTTCAGAAATCTCCATAGGGTAAAAACCAAAAAGAATTCTTTAGCTCATGTTTCCATGACTATACTTTTAAAGAGAATATTACAAAATCTTGAATTTTATTTTAGGGTTTTCCTCAATCATAGTATAGTTCACAGAATCTCAGAGTTGGTAGGATATCTGATACCACCTAATCTAACCAATTCTATTCTGATGTGATGACTGTCCAGGATTTACTTAAAGACTTTATGTATAGACAAACCCATACCTCCTAATGTAACCTAAGTCATATTTCTGTAGTTCTAATTGTTGAAAAGTCTTTCTTACTTGAACTCAAAATCTTCCCCTTTATAACTTTCCATTGTTCCTAGTTCTACCTTCAGACATGAAAAAGCAAAAGGTCAAAGTCTTTTTCTACATGATTATGATCTTCCTTCAAATACTCAGCTATCATGCTCCCTCCCCTAGGTCCTTAGGTTTTCCTTTCTCCAGGCTAAACACAGTTAGTGTATAAGCCAATCATCATACAGCACAAAAAGCATGATCGTTTTCCTTCATCAATAGGGTTTCAAGATTATAACTGTACTTTGTAAAATGTGGCAACCAACATGGAGTAGAGTACTGAACAATAATGAATACTGTTCCTCTTATCTTGGGGAGATGATTTACATGGATTTGGGACTTAGTCTGGATAAAGTGTCTAGATTTAAGATTTGGTAAATCTTCATTTTAGCCTTCTAAATCAAATTGAACTCACATTTCCTGACAATGAATCATCCAGTCTAGCTATCCACCAGGACATGAAGAGCTTAACTAGCATAGATATCTTGCCATTAGCCTTGCCATCATGAATAACTTCCCCACCCTCAAATTCTCACCAATTCTTTCCACTTGTGGTTCAAGGAATATAATCCAATTAGTAAGGTCATTTCTATTATAGAAAAGACATGGTAATCTGCTTTCTTATTGTTTATTTTACTACTTAGCCCAAAACTCTTTTCCCTGGCTACCATTGTATTTTATGTGTTGTATACCCTTAATAAAGTAGCCATTCTCCATGTACCATATGGACGCTTCTACATGTGTATACCAATCACACTATCTGAAAATATAGTAGATGCTTAATGAATGCTTGTTCATTGACTGATATAGTATGACTGCAGCAGAGTTCTTTAAATCTTTTACCTGTCAAATCTTAGATAAAATAGTTCGCGACAGCGTACCGTATTTGTTTACTTGGTTATAATATTTACTGTCGTGCAGTTCACTAAAATCCCTAGATCTTTATAGATAAACTTCTGTTTACCTATATCTCCTTCATCTTTCTTTTAATGCTAAAAGTAAGAATTTCTATTTAAAATCATATGATTTTATCTTATTAAATATCAGGTTTTTGACAGGATCAAAGCATGTTTCAAATCTGTCTATAATGAAATGTTTTATGTATCCCTCTAGCTTTGTGCACTCTCCAAATTTTATGAGCACTCCATCTAAGGCTTTATCAAAGTCCTTAGTAAATATGTTAAACAGAAGAAGGCCACAGTCAAATTCCTGGTGCACTCCACTGGAGAAATCTTTCTGTGTTAGTGAAGAGTCTTAGCATTTTACCAATTCCAAAATGAACGAATTGTAGTGGTGAGATCATTTCTTTGACAAAATCTGGTTAAGCTATGGCTATAGAATTCCAGCCATTTCAACAGCTTTAACAGAAAAGAAATGAAGTTAGTTTCATATGAGCTATTCACACTTATGCTCAAAATTGTTAATAAATGGAAAAACCTGGATAATCTACAAATAAGCCTATTTTAAAAGATCCTATAGAAAAGTGAATTCCCCAAGAAGAATTCACCCAGAGCAGAGATTCTTAATCTAAATTCAAGAGATTTATGGATAGAATTCAGTTGGTTCATGAACTTGAAAGGGGAAAGCATCACTTTTGGTTTACTTTGTAGTCCTATGCATTTTATTTTATACATTTAAGAATATTATTCTGAGAAGGGTTCTATAGACTTCAGCAGTCTTTCAAAGAGGTCCATGACAGAAATAGGTTAGGATCCTAGGAATACCTGCTGAGAGAATACTGTCTATCTGTGTGTGGTGATGTGTATATGGGATGTATACTGAAAATGTAAATGAACTGGGTACAGAATTAAATAGGAGAAAGAGAGGGAGTTGGATTGCTTTTGGAAAATTGCGCAACACTTTCAATGACCTTGCGCTTCTCCCTGAAACAAAATCCTAACTTTTTTACAGCAACATTTTTTCAGGAACTCTATATGGCTACAAAACATTAACTGGTCCTTTTCTGAAAATGAGAACTTACTTAAAAATATACAATCAATATGAAAGATGTAGACTTTTCCACATAAATGTTCAAATAGTAGCAATTGTAATTGTGTTTTGCTAAGTCCTATTTGATAATGATAGCTCACAAATGAGAGCAGAAATGAACAAAATTTCATAGTTAAAGGTGTGTGGAATGTAGAAAAAAACTAGATTGGATAGAAAGAAGGAATTGAAAATAAAAGTAAAATTTTATTAATGCTTAAAAAGAATCTTTGCTTTAAAAGTAGGAAAGGATTAGAATATTTTAGTGATAATACATAAATTTATCTATCCAGAGCCATTAGAGTAATATTGAAATAATCCATTAATGCATTACATCCTGAATTGACATGAATAAAAACTGTTTTAATGTTGCTTCTCTTATTATGTACACCATTAAAAGTAAGTGGTTCAAGGCTTAAAAGTTCACATATTCAGAACACAGTTAAAATATTTCCTTGGGATTTTCCTTATTAAATTTTAAATAGGGCATGAGATCTCAGACCTGCTGTCAGCTCCATTTCCTATATGTTTATTTATTTACTTGTTTTATGACAGTAACAGAAAGGGGCAATAAAATGTGCCTTCTAACAAAAATGAAACTGTTAATTATTTCTGTATTTATTTTTGTTCACCATCACAGCATTGTTATTCATGAAATATTTAAATCAAGTCAGCACAAGGGTATGAAATACTCTGCTATGGAAACAATGATTAAAAAAAGAAGTTTGGTCAGGAATTTTTTATGTATGCCAATTAAGAACTTGGTCTATATAAAATACAGGCTGGTCTCATTGTTAGAGGAGAATGTGAAAATTTTGGAGGGATTTCTGCATTGTCCATAGTTGAAGGAGAATGAACTGTTCAGGGAAAGATTAGAAGAATGAGTCAAAGGGGGGCAAGCTAAAGAAAAAGGATCTCAAGAAGTAAAGAAGACTCTTATCTTGTGTTTGGAGATGGAGGAATAGAAACATGAGGCAGAGAAAAAGAAGAAATACTAAGGAAGCTTGGATCCATAAAATAGAAATGAGACTCTTCCAGTAAAGATTTGGGTCTTGTCATTCTCCAGAGTATAAGAAGCACAGATTCACAGATATCAAAAGAAAAGTCATTCAGATTATTATTTTAATTATTATTTTATTTATTATTATTATTTTCATTTATTTATTATTTATTATTTTATTATTATCGTTATTTTCAAGCATAAAATTCTTACCCATTTTTTCACATTTTTAATTTAATTTTCTATTCTGAAATTTCTAACTTTAATTGGCAAAAGTTAATTTTTAAAAACCCAAATATTGTGGCCCTAATTCTTAATTTTCTTGATGAGGACTTTCCTTTCTCTAGAAATGACCTAGATTTCTGGTCTCTTTTCCTTTGTAAAATGGAGGTAATAATATTTTTAGTTTGTGGAACCTCAAAATGTGGTTGTGAAGCTCAAATGAAATAATACATGTAAACTGAAGTGAAAAATTCAAAAGCCTTTATCAGATGTAGTTATGATGATGAAGAATGTGATTATTATGTATAAAATCAGAGGTTTATACAAAGCTGCAAAGGAAAAAGAAATGAAATTATCAGTAATTGCTTGAAATCTTCAAAATTTCTTATCATAGAAATGAAAATTAAAAGAACTCTGAGTTTCCACCTGTTATCTATTAAAATGGTAAAGTTACAATACAACAAAGTTCTTTGCTGGTGAGGATGTGGTAAGATAGGCACACTATTACACTGTTGGGGGGGAGTATAATTCACTTGTAGATATAACAATGAGAATGATATATTTCTCATAACAGAAACAAAATTATTCTAAACCATACATCATTTAAAAGGAATAAATTAGATAGAATGTGAAGTACAACAACTCTGTACATTAAGAATGCGCATTCCTTGATTCTGAGGTACTACCTCATGTCTATTAGATGGGGTAATAAGACAGTAAAAATAAATAACAAATGTTGGAAAGGATATGGGAAAAAGTGAGAAACTAATGCACTATTTTTGGAGTTGTGAACTGATTCAACCATTCTTTAAGGTGGTTTGGAACTATGCCCAAAGTGATGTAAAAACACGCTAGTTCTGTATCCCAAAAGAGAGAAAAACAAAAATAAAAAGGTTCCTTATGTACCAAAATATTTATGCCAGCTCATTTAGGGGACAAATAATTAGAAATTGAGGAAATGTTTATCAATTGGGGAATGGCTGAACAAGCTGTGGTATATGATTATAATGAAATATTACTGAAGTATAAGAAATGATGAGCAGGATACTCTTAGAAAAAAACTGGAAATATTTGTATATGAGCTGTGCTCATATGAAATGTATAGTGAACAAAGAAGCAGCAATATTTTAAGATTACTAGCTGTGAATGACTGTAGAGCCAATGCAAGCTATAGTGCCTACACTGACTATGAATTTGCTAGCACTGTTCTGAATTGCAAAATATAACAGACTCTCCACATGGAAGACAAAACCAAAATTCAGACACCAGAATGTCAAATTCCAACAACAGAATATCAAATCCATCACAGTAACAAAGAAATCCATAATATTAACCAAGAACTCTATACACATTATCAGGGCTTCCCACAAACAGGCTCCCCTAAGCAAAATGTCCTTCTCTCACTCACAGCCAACTGCCTGCCTCCTCTGTTCGTCCCAGCTCTGATTAGTCTGACCAACTTCCTCTCTGCTCTGCTCCAGCTGTGCCTCTTTCTGTTCTATCCTTCCTGATCCACCCTTTCCTGTTCTACCTGTTCAGTAAGCTCCTCCCACCAGAGGCTTCATTTGACTCAAATTCATGTGAATTAGGCTTCCATGTGATTTAAACAGGTTACCTAGACCTGTTAATGGATGGGAAATATCTTCCCATTACATTAAAAATACATCAATTCCTTTAAAACATATTAACAATACAACTTAGCTTTTCTCAACAATATAATGATTCAAGACAATTCTGAAGGACTTATGATAAAAAAAGTGCTGTCCATCCCTAGACAAAGAACTGATTGTGGCTGAATACAGATTGAAGAATTTTTTTAAATTTTTCTTTATTTTTTGAGGGTTTTTTTGGTCTGTTTTCTTTCACAACATGACTATTACGGATATGTTTTACATGACTATGCATATATAATCTATATTGAACTGCTTGTCTTCTCAATTGGGGAAGGAGTGGAGTGGAAGGAAGGGAAAGAATTTGAAACTCAAAGTTTTAAAGACAGATGTAAAAAATGTCTTTTATATATAACAGAGAGGGGAATAAAAATAAAATACTAAAAGAAAAAAATTGAAAATAATACATATTCCTATGATGAAATCCAGGGGGGAATAGAAGCACAATAGTAAACATTTAGGTGAGAGTCAACATAGTGAGAGGTGATTATATTATCTGCTTAATAATATTTTCTGAACTATAGATAGGAATTGGTATGAAACTTCATCTCTGGGATTCATTATTTGCTCCCTTTAAAAATTTGGGATATTTAGTTTTTTGTCTCCTCTTCCATTTATCCTAATTCCTCATGATAATTACATTTCAAATTTTGTTCCGTGCCTTGTGATATAATTCAGCTAGATCTAGGGGTGTGAAATCAAGTAAGCAATTAGATGTTCTTTTACTTCCCTATTCACCCCTTTGGGGCTTAAATCCACTTCAAACTGTGGTTATACTTTTACCATGGAAAGCTGTTGTCTCTTATTGAGGTGATAAAATAAAGTTGATTTCCATTGTCTCTGTCATCTGTTAATACTACATTATCGTAAGAAACAATGAATATAGCCCTTCCTTTATTTATACTCCTGTTCTCTATACATAAAAATGTCACTTTAATTATCCTCAGAAAAACCTGAAAAACTCAGCTCATTCTAGGGTAAATTTTCTCAACATTGTTTTTCAAATATTTGCTACTTCCCTCCCCCATTTATCCTCAATTGTGTGCTTCTCATTCTATCTTTTCCATATGTACTTTTAAAAACCAAGATCAACAATAAAAGCTCCCTATAAAACCACATTTATTTAGTTAATCACTCTTTCTTTCCTCATAAGAATCACTTGTAATTCAACTGAAGAATTGCATTTTTCAGTTATTTTCCCTCTAGGACTTTATGGTCATGAGAAACATCGGGCATCTCCTCACAGACGGTTACAGCAATCTGTGTGTCCAGGACCAACCATTAGAGTGTGGATAGATTATTGAGTGTTCAGCCTGCTCAGTGTTAAGATGGTTAAAACACTTTTGAGTCAGGGAGTTTGATGTTTAGAATTGATGTAGAAAATGCCAGAGTTAAAATTAGTCTTGAGGAAGTAACTTTGGAGCTCACTTTGGAGTCGGAGGTAGCAACAGATAAAGGAAAGGAAGTAAAGATTAATTTACTGAAATCATATTGACAATGAGAGGTCTGGTATAATGAATAGATAAATTTGGTTTTGGGGGCAAAAGAACTGTGGTTCTCTTACGAGTGAACCTTTAACTTCTTAATGCCTAATTAAAATTTTTAAGATTATGCTTGGAGGATAATTGCTTACCATTAGTTTTAGTGTTACTAATTTTATTATTATTGGAGTTGGTAAAGTTTCTTCTCAATCAAATCACAGATCTGCACAGCAGACCATGGTTATTTGTATCATTTAAAACCTTATAGCATTTATATGGTATTATAAGGTTTTTTAATGGTATATTTTTCCGTTACATGTAAAGAGAGTTTTCAACATTCATTTTTATAGGACTTTGAGGTCCTTCCTCTCTTCCCTCTCCCTCTCCATGAGAGCAAGAGATCTGATATAAGTTATCCATGTGCAATCATGAAAACATATTTCTACATTAGTCATGTTGTGAAAGAAGAAAAAGAAGAAAAGAGAGCCACAAAAAAGTAAAAATAATATGATTCAATCTGCATTCAGATTCCATGGTTCTTTTTCTGCATGTTGATGGTATTTTCCATCATGAGTCTTTTGTAATGATCATGGATCATTGTATTGCTGAGAAGGGCTAAGTCCATCATAGTTAATCATTACAGTGTTCTCCTGCTTCTGCTTACTTCATTCCACATGAATTCATGTAAGTTTGTCCAGGTTTTTTCTGAAATCCATGGGATCATCATTTTAGTATTCCATCACACTCACATCACAACCTGATGAGTCATTCTGGTGGGCAGCACTCCAATTTCCAATAATATACCACCACAAAAAAGCTACTTTTGCATGTGTAGGTCCTCTTCTCTTTGTTATGATCTTTGGGATACAGACCTAGTAGTGCTTTTGCTAAATCAAAGGATATGCACAGTTTGATTGCCCTTTGAGTATAGTTCCAAATTGCTCTCCAGAATGGTTGGATCAGTTCACAATTCTGCTAACAGTGCTTTAATGTTGTGATTTTCCCACATCTTCTCTAATATTTATAATTTCCCTTTTCTGTCATATTAGCTAAGCTTTTTAAAAAATTTTCATTTCTCTAATCAGTAGCGATTTCAAGAATTTTTTTTTGAAATGACTGTAGATACCTTTGTTAAATCTGAAAAGTGCCTCATCATATTATTTTATCACTTATTATTGGAGAATGACTTGTCATCTTATAAATTTGACTAATTTATCAGAAACATTGGCAATAAAAATTGTTTTCCAGTGTTCTGCATTCCTTCTAAGATTGGATACATTTGATTTTGATTGTGAAAAAGCATTTTTAATTTATTTTAATAAAAATTATCTGTTATACATTTCAAAATGTTCTCTTTCTCTTGAAAGCTAATCTCTTCCTCACTCTCCTAATTTACTTGTGGCATCATACTTTATGTCTCAACTATGTGCCCATTTTGACCTTACCTTGATATACGATATGAGATGTTGTTTATGCCTAGGTTTTTACAAAGTTTTCTAGTTTTCCCAGCAGATTTGGTCAAATAGTGATTTCTTATCCCAGAAGCTGGAGTCTTTGAGCATGTCAAATAGCAGATCATTGCAATCATTTACTACTGTGCTTTGTGTAACTAATCTATTCTAGTGATCCACAACTCTGTTTCTTATCCAGTAGAAAATAATTTTGGTAATTGTTGCTTCATAATATGATTTTAGATGTAGCATGGCTCCAGTGTATTTTTTTTTTCATTAATTCCCCTGATATTCTGGAAATTTTGTTGTTTTTTTTTTTTTCTAGATGAACAAATAAGTTTGAGTAGTTTGATTGGTATGGCACTGAATAAGTAAATATATTTAGGCAGAGTTTTCATTTTTATTATATTAGCATGACCTGCACATGAGCAATTGATATTATTTTGTTTAGAGCTGACTTTTTGTGTGTGAAAAGTGTTTTTTAATTGTGTTGATATAATTCCTGGGATTGTCTTGGAAAGTGGACTCTCAGATATTTTATACAGCACACACTTATTTTAAATATATTATTTTTTCTATCTCTTGTTGCTGGGCTTTGTTGGTAAAGAAATACTGATGATTTATGTAGATTTGTTTTATATCCTGCAACTGTTCTGAAGTTAATTGTTTCACGTGGTTTTTCAGTTGATTCTCCAAGTTGACCATCATATTATCAGAATGCTAGTTCCTTTTGTCTCCTCATTGTCTATTCTAATTTCTTCAATTACTTTTTCTTTTCTTATTGCTAAAGGTAAAATTTTACTACAATATTGAATAACAATGGTGATAATAGACACCCTTACTTCACCCTTGATCTTATTAGAAAAGCTTCTAACTTATCCCCATTACAGAAAATGCTTTCTGACAGTTTTGGATAGATGCTAATTATCACTTTAAGGAAAACTCCATTTATTCCTATGCTTGTTGATTTTTTTCATAGGGATGAGTATTGTATTTGTCCAAAAGCTTTTTCTGCATCTATTGAAATAATTATATGATTTCTGTTAATTTTTCTTAGAATATGTTTCATTATGCTTATAGTTTTCCTAATATTGAACCAGCCATGCTTTTTTGGTATAAATCCCTCCTGGTCATATAGTATTATCCTCATGATAAATTGCTCTAATCTCTGTGCTTAATATGTGATTTAATATTTTGTATCAATATCCATTAGTGAAATTGGCCTACAATTTTCTTTGTCTGCTTTGGCTCTTCCCTGTTTAGATATCAGCACCATACGTGTATCACAAAAAGAATTTGCTAGGGCTACTTTGCCTATTTGTCCAAATAGTTTATATAGTATTAGAATTAATTGTTATTTAAATGTTTGGTAGTATTCACTTGTAAATTCATCTGCCCCTGACACTTTTTTCTTAGGATCATTGATCATCATTGATGACATGTTCAATATATTTTTTTTTGTTTCTGAAATGCAATTAAGTATTTTATTTCCTCTTTCCTCAGTCTGGGCAATTTTATATATATATATATATATATATATATATATATATATATATATATATATATATATATATATGTTGGAAATATTCAGATTTCTCTTAGATTGGCAGATTTATTGGCATGCAATTGGACAAAACTCTTAATTACCACCTTAATTTCTTCTTTCCTGGTGATGAATTTATCCTTTTCATTTTTTATACTGGTAATTTGGTTTTCTTCTTCCTTTTTTTGTTTATTAAATTCACCAAAGAATTATTTTGTCTTTTCTTCATAAACCAGGTATTAGTTTTATTTATTAGCTCAATATTTTTCCTAATTTCAATTTCATTGAAACTCCTTTGAATTTCAGGATTTCTAAGTTGGTATTTAATTGGTGATTGTAATTTTTTTCTTTTTTTTTTGATTAAATGCCCAATTTATTGAACTCCTCTTTCTCTCCTTTATTTATGTAAGCATTTAGAAATATAAAAATTTCCCCAATTACTGCTTTGGCTGCATTCCATAACTTTTGGTATGTTATCTCATTAAGTTATTCTTTTTGATGAAATTATTAATTGCTTATGTGATTTGCTGTTTGACCCATTCATTCATTAAGATCAGACTATTTAGTTTCCAAATAAATTTTAGTCTATCATTCCATGACCCTGTATTGCAAATGTGATATTCACAGCACCTAGTGTGGCCATGAATATGCTGGCACAATTCTGAATTACAAAATACAGCACACTCTCCACATGGAATAAAGAATAAAATTTATTCAGATGCTAGAAAGCTAAATTCCAACCCCAGAAAACCAAATCCATCACAGAACAACAAAATTCATACACAGTAACAATGCATAGGGCAATACTATCCCTAAGCCTTCCCTCTGTTAGGCTTTCCACCAACCAGCTCCCTTAAATCACAAAAAAGCTCTCCCATTCATGCTAGCCAGCTGCCTTTCCCAGATCTGATTGCTCTCTAACTCTCAACTTTGTTCTAGCTCTGCCTCTTCCTATCCCACCCTTCCTGCTCCACCCCTCCTGCTCCACCCCTCCCTGTTCCATGTAACTTAGATTCATGTGACTTGGGGCTTCCATGTGACCCAAGCAGGTCACACGAGCCTATTAATGGGTGAGAAAGATCTTCAAACTAAGCAAAAAACACATTAGCAATGCATTCTGCCCCAAGATCTTTCTTATCCATATCATAAGTCAATGGGGCAACTGGCATCAAAAGAACTCTAACAGGGATAACAAAATATGCATATAAAATAATACCTTAGGCTACTGATGTCGGCAGAACTTTACAAAAATATAACCGGGATCACATAAAATAAGCACATAAATCAATATCTTATGGTGGTGCTTAAGCACAAGCACCCCATTATTCCACCTTTGAACAAATGGGGCCCAAAATCTTGGGATAAAGGGTAAAGGTCTCTTCTTACAGAGTTATTTCTTGCTGAGATTGGATGTAGAGCTGCCCCTCCCTGAAGAGGTCCCATTGGAGGGGTGAGTTCTGTAGCTGGCATTCAGAGTTTGGTCCATGCCAGGTCCAATGGTGACACACCACAGTCGTGGACAGGGTGTGACGTCCAGCTTAAGCAATCAGGTATCTGCAGGTAGAAGGTGCTAAGGCTGCATAAAACCAATCTAGCAAATAAGTTTAAAAGAGAAAAAGCCAAAAAGAAACACGGAGACAAAAACCACAAGCAGGGTAGATACAGGGCCAGTCATGCTTCTGGAGTTCATGAACCTGTTATCCTATCCTCATTCACTGTGGTTTAGTTTTCTAATTTAGTTTTGAGGTCATCATTCTAGCTAGAGGTAGACTTTTTTTAATCTGAGCTAGGGATTAGCCAATTTCTTATTCTCCCTGTAAGAGTAATGAACTTGGATACAATGTTTCAGGAGGATCTGTAGGGGCAGTTCTTATTTCCCTACTCAGTCTAATATCAAGTCACTTTCCTCGATACATTTTGTATAGTTCATTAGTTGGAATGCCACTATTCTTCCAATATCTATCACTGCTCTCATAACAGCAGTAAACATTTCTTTTCTTGTCAATATGTTCTGACTTTGAATCATGTGGCTAGTTACTCTTCTCTCTGGAGGAAATTTTATCTTTTTCCCTGATTCTCATCATCTAAGATACCAATGACTCTCCCATCTTTTAGGCGAACTGATTCAAAATATCTGTGACTTTCTGTTGAGTAAAATCCTCAATTACCTCCCCTGTTTAAACACTGTGTGGCCAGTCTGATTCTCCTGCCTCAGAAGCCTCTCATGCATCCTGCTACCTTGTGTTTGGGCCCCAGTCATGCCTCTTGTTACTTTTTTGCTCCTTTTCATGAGCTAAACAAGTTTTTTTTTTCTTCTACCTCCTGAGACTTTCTAGTTTCTTCTAAAGGAGAGTTTGAGTGCAGCAGCTTTCAAAGCTTCTCATACAAACTACCCAACTCCCTTTCCATCTGAGCTTTCTCTTCCAGCAGCTTATGTCTACTTTTACTCATAAGGGGATAACTTTTTATCAAAACCCAGCCTCCCCTACATATCCCTACCAATTCTTTCCCTGATTCTATTGTTATTCCTTGTAAACATCTTTATAAATCTCTGGATTCTCCCATCTGTAGCCTCAGTTCCCATTTTTCATAGAGCCCTATGTTTTTAGACCACATTCTTGCTAGGAAGGAATAAGGTAAATCCTCCCATTCTGGGGTATCCATTTCTTCCTCTAAAGCCTTTTTGCCTCCAAAAAGAGGTCTGATAATTCACGATTCATTTGCAATGCCAATGAAATGAGCATTGCCAACACAATATTTATAGCTTTTAGGGTGGCCATGAATATGCCATCACAATTTTGAATCATAAAATACAACAGACTCTCCACATGGAAGACAGAACCAAAACATTTATTCAGACACCAGGAAGCTAAATTCCAACACCAGAAAGTCAAGTCTATCACAGCAACAAAGAAGTCCATACACAGTAACAATGTGGAGGGCAATATCATCCCCAGGCCTTTCTTCTGTTAGGCTTCTTACAAGCCAGTTCCCTTAAACCACAGACAAGCTCTGCCACTCATGCTAGCCAGCTGCCTGTTTCAGTTATGATTGCTCTTTGACTAACTTCCTCTTGGCTCTGCTCTAGGTCTGCCTCTTCCTATTCCACCCTTCCTGCTCTACCCCCTCCCTGTTCCATGTGACTTAAACTCTTTTGATTCAGGCTTCCATATGATCCAAGCAGGTCATATTTGTCTATTAATGAGTGGGAAAGAACATCAAACCAATAAAAAAAAATGTTAACAATACAGACCCTTTATTACCCTTTAAGTTTTATAGAATCATGATCAGAAAAGGAGGCAGTTAATATTTCTGCCTTTCTGCATTGGATTATGATATTTTTATTCCCTAATTTTTTGTAGGTGCTAAATACCACTGAAAACAACTTATATTCCTTCTATTCCCATGTAATTTTCTCTAGAGGTCTCTCATAGCTAAATTTTCTTAAATTCAGTTAACCTTCTTAAGTCCTTTCTTATTTATTTTGTGGTTACATTAATCTAGTTCTAAGAGGGGGAGGTTGAGGTCCCCTACTAGTATAGTGTTGCTCACTGTTTCTTACTGTAACTCACTTAACTTCTCCTCTAAGAATCTGGATGCTATATTGCTTGGTGCATATATGTTTAGCATTGATATTACTACATTGTCTATGGTACCTTTTGGCAAGTTACAATTTGCTTCCTTGTCCCTTTTAATTAGATTTATTTTTGCTTTTGCTTTGTCTGAGATCAAGATTGCTAAACCGTTTTGTTGGTTTTTTTTTTTACTTCAGCTAAAGTATAATATATTCTGCTCCTACCTTTTACCTTTACTATCTGTATCTCTCTGCTTCAAATTTGTTTCTTGTAAACACCATATTTTAGGATCCTGGTTTTTAATCTGCTCTGCTCTCTGTTTCCATGTTATGGGAGAGTTTATCCCATTCACATTCACAGTTATTATTACTCATTGTGTATTTACCTCCATCCTATTTATCTTCTGTTTATACTTTTCTGTCTCTGTCCCTCCTCACCAGTGTTTTACTTTTGACCACCACCTCCCTCAATCTGTTCTCACTTTAATCAACTTCCCTTTATTTCTTTTCCCCTCCAACTTCCATATAAGGTAAGATAGATTTCTTTATTTTAATCATGCAAAACATATTCATAATAGTCATGTTGTGAAAGAAGAGACAAAAAAAAATCAACAAAAAGTAAGTTTAAAAAAGTATGTTTCAGTCTGAATCCAGACACTATCAGTTCTTTCTCTGTGGATGGGTAGTATTTTTTTATCATAAGTTCTTCAGAGTTGTGTTGGACTTTTGTATTGCTGACAATAGCTTTAAGACACACACAGCTGATCATTTTACAGCATTGCTGTTATTTTTATATAATACATTTATTTCACTTTGCCTTAGCCCATACACGTCTTTCTGGGAGTGCTGAACAAGTTGTGCCATGCGATTATGATGTAATACTATTGTACTACAAGAAATGATGAGCAGGATCTCAGAAAATTCTGGTAAGATAGATTTCTTTATCCAACTTAGTGTATATGTTATTTCTCTTTGAGCCAAATCCAATGAGAATAAGCTTCAAACAATGCTTACCCCTTGCCTTCTTTCCCTCTAAGATATACAAGTCTTCCATGCCTCTTCCTATGATATAATTTATTCTGCTCTGCCTCCCCTTTCCTCTTCTCCCAGTACAATCCTTTTTTTGACTCCCCTAATTAATTTATTTTTATCATCACATCAAAGTCAACTTATATCCACTTTCTCTGTCTATAGGAGAAGATAGATCTTCTATCTTCTCCTTGCACTATTAGAGATACAAAGCTTAAGAGCGACAGGAATCACCTTTCCAGGTAGGGATGTAAAAATGGTTTAACTTTTCTGAATAACGTTTTTCCTTTTTACTTTGTTCTGCTTCCCTTGAGTCTTATATTTGAAGATCAAATTTCTGTTAAACTCTGATCTTTTTATCAAAAAATTGGAAAGTCTCCTGTTTTATTGAATATCCATCTTTTCCCTGGAAAGATTATTCTCAATTTTTCTGGGTAGTTGTAATCCAAGCTCTTTTGTCTTCTGCAATATTATATTTCAAGCCCTTTGATCCTTTGACTCATGGCTTCACAGTATTTAAGTTGTTTCAGTCTATTTGCAGTATTTTCTCCTTGACCTGCTAATTCTGGAATGTGGCTACAATCTTCCATGGAATTTTCATGTTGGGCTCTTTTTCAAGAGGTGATCAGTAGATTATTTCAGTAACTATTTTATCTTCTGGTTCTTGGATATCAGGGCAATTTTCTTTGAAAATTTCTTGAAAAATCCTGTACGTATTCCAAAAGACTCATGATGGAAAATGCTATTCACATCCAGAGAAAGAACTATAGAGTCTGAATGCAGACTAAATCATACTATTTTCTCTTTCTTTAGTTTTTTTTTTTCTCTCATGGTTTTTCCCTTTTGTTCTGAGTCTTCTTTCACAACATGGTTAATGTGGAAATGTTTAATATATGTATAGTCTATATCAAATTGCATACCATCTTAGTGAGGGGAGAGTAGAAGGTGTGAATTTGAAATTCAAAATTTATGAAAATGAATGTTGAAAACGAAAAATAAACAAAAATGGCTGGAAAGAAAAGTGCTGTCCAAGCTCTTTTTTGATCATGGCTTTCAGGTAGACCAATAATTATTAAATGATCTTTCCTGGATCTATTTTCCAGGTCAGTTGTTTTTCCAATGCAATATTTTACATTGTCTTATATAATTTTTCATTCTTGCTCTTTTGATTTTGTTTGATTAATTCTTGATGTCTCATAAAGTCCTTAGTTTCCACTTGCCCAATCTTATTTTTTTAAGGAATTATTTTCTTCAATTTCTTTTTAACCTTCTTTTCCATTTGGCCAATTCTACTTTTAAAACTGTTTCCTTCAGTGGATTTTTCCCCCATTTGGCCAATTCCATTTTTAAGGAGTTGTTTTCTTCAGTTGCTTTGTGTTTTCTTTCCCACTTTGTTATCTCTCTTTTTTAAAAAAAATAATTCTTCTAAATAATTTTCATTTCTTTCCCCAATTTTCTTCTACCTCTATTATCTGATTTTTAAAAGCCTTTCCAAATTCTTCCAAGATGACTTTTTTGGCGTAAGACTGATTCATATTCCCCTTTGAGACTTTGCCTGCATGCTTTTCAAGTTGTTGCCCTCTTCTTTGCAGTTTGTGCTTTAATCTTCCCTGTCACCACAGTAGCTGTTTATGGTCAGAGCTTTTTGTTGTTATTCTTGTTGTTGTAATGTTGATCTCTGCTCATGGGTCTCAAGCTTCTTGCACTCAAGTCAACAGGCCTGGTCACTGACTTTCTCCATTGTGGCCTCTAGGGCTGATGACTTGTCCACTCCACTAGGGCGCCCTGACCTATTTGCTCCTGTTGTTCCCTGGGATCTGGGGCTATCACTTTGCCTGCTGTGCTGAAGTTAGAGGCCTCACTGCTGGCCTGCTGAACCAGGACTGGAGGAGGCTTGTTTGCTGATCTGTGCTATGGCTATGACTCTCCTGCTTGCTTGCCTGGACGCTGTCTGCATTTGAGTGCACTCCCCTCTTACTCAAGAGAGACTGATCTTTCATGAAGTCTTTCTAAGTTATCTTGGGCTGGAAAATCATTTCACCCTGTCTTTTTTTGCATTGTGTTACTCCAGAATTTTTTTAGAGACTTGATTTAACATTGTTATAAAGGGAGCTGGGGAGAGCTCAGGCAAATTCCTGACTTCTCTCCATCATCTTGCCTTTACCCCTGAGTTTTTTTTTAAATCTTTAAACCTCTCACATACATCATCTCATTGGTGTCCCATAATAACCCATTGAACCCAAGTATTCTATTATTATCCACTTTATAAAGACATTGAATTTCAGAGAAGTTAATCTTTCATAATGATCACACAGCTTATGTATTAAATGGGTTTCCAATCCAGATTACACTTTGCTTTATTTTAAGATTATCATTCGTAAAAAACTTAAAAAGTCCATTCTGACATAAACTTTTATATATTTTCCTCAAGTATCATGAAAGTAAAGAACAACTTTTACTGGAATTTAAAGTCAGAATATCTGCATCACAGTCCTACTGGAGTTATTGAATACACCCTCCTTTAGTGTGTGTATGTATTCATATATTATTTTTCATTCCATTCTCTGCTGTCTATTCTCTTCCATGATATCTAGCTTGATATTTTATGGCAGTGGGACTTTTTCTCACTCTACTCAAAATTCAGTTGGAAGTTCTCTTGATCAGTTCTTGCCAAATATGTTCTTCCCAGTCCTCATGAAATGAACTCTGTCACTTGCCAGAAGTCCAACATTTTGGTCCAGGAAACCAAATCCTGTTGTTTGACACTATCTATGTAGCCAGCTGTTCACTTCTCATAACCTCCTTTTTCTTCCAAAGATATGACCTTCAACAGGAGGAAGAGATGAAAACACCACCTGTATCCCCATCCTTCAGTTTCCTAAACCAATACTTCAGTGCCCTTACAGATACTTTTTAAATAAATAAATATGTTTATTTTGGCAGTAGCTTCCATTCCCATATGAATCAGCAGAAAAATTGGTCAGAGTGTTTGATAAGTTTTAGTAGTCTCTCAATTATATCTTGGATGAACATTCCATGAAGACAGAATCTTTCTCAATTAGCAACTTCAGGTCTACATATGGCCACCTCTATATCCCTTAAAAGGGGATCTTAAACCACATCTTTATGTCCCTTCCTTTTGTGGTAGGAAATAGAATTCCTCAAATTGTTAATTTCTATGAATAATCACCATTCGGTGACATATGGGATCCTGTTGTTACTGCATCAGAATATCTAACCTCATCCTTCAAAGCAGGGGTTCTTAATCTTTTTTATTCATGTTATGATCCTTTGCAAGTCAAGTGAAGTCTGTGGGTCCAAATCAGAATTTCTTTTTAAATGCAACATAGAAAATGGGATTATATAGTAAAAATAAATTATACTGAAATATATACATATAAATACACACACACAAATATATATACATATGTGTGTATACCCACACATAAACTCACACACTTCATGGACACCAGATTAAGGGCCTCAATTCTTAGGGAAGAGCATTCCTTTATAACTCTTGGTAAAGAGTTTCTTTCCTTTATCCTACATGACATGTTGCCACTTGCCATCCTCTTGACAAATTATAGCTTCTAAAAACCATTTTCTTGTTCTCTTCCTTTTTCTGTCTTTCTGTCTTGTGGTGGATTCATTCATTTTGTCAGTTAGGGACAGCTAGGTGGTGCAGTGGATGGAGCACCAGTGCAGGAGTCAGGAAGACCTGAGTTCAAATCTCACCTTAGACACTTGACACTCACTAACTAGGTGACCTTGGGCAAGTCACTTAACCTCAACTGTCTCATCCTGGGTCATCTCCAGTCCTCCTGATGAATATCTGTTCACTGGATTCAGATGGCTCTGGAGAAGAAGTGAGGTTGGTGACCTGCACAGCCCTCCTTCATGCAAAACAAAGTCAAGTGGAAGTCATGTCATCGTTTCTCTGATGGCATGGTCTTTGGCAAGAAAGAATGAACACACACAAAGTTAATAAGCATTTAATAAACACCTACTATATTTCAAGCACTGAACTATGAGCTGAGGATACAAAGAAATGAATTTTTAAAATAGACTAAACACAGAAAGGGGGGGGTTGAGGGGAGAGGGAGAGAACTTTCTTTTGACATTCATTGCACTTGAGAAAAATAGAAACTTCTAAGGAGTTTTAATTTCTCCTTTGAGAACCAAACTTGAATTTGGAACACAAATAGTAGAACACTAGATCCCTTTCCAATAATCATACTTTTCCACCCCAAAGACAGGGATGGTAACAGAGTTGCCTCTGCAACATGGGAATGTGATCTCTGCAAGCTCTGAGGCATGATGAGTTATTAGATTCTGCATCTGGAGCCCATTGAGGTCGATGAAGATAGCACATACTAAAATTTTCTATAGAGAGTCAACATTGGAGATAAGACCATACACTGTTACTTGGGTTAATTACTGGGAGCAGGCAGAGTGATGATCAATAAATCAACAGTCAGTATCTTGTAAGAAAATACTGTATTCCATTCAGTCTGCTAGGTACTGAGTAGGCACAGAAACACAACAAATGAATGGATTTCTTTGGTGTGCTTTTTGGGAGAGAAGGAATCTCACCAAAATCAAACAATAAGAGATGAAAATAGTCACAGGCCAATCTGCAAATGAAGGTCAAGAGGAAGGAAGGAGACTTTCTGGGAAGCTAACCAATTTGGTTAGAAGGATCAGATGAAGGAAATCACAGAGACACAGCTGACAGAACAGACTATATAACCCACTCTTCAGCCGCTCACCTGCAGAGTTAATGCCATCAGTTGGTGGATGGGTTTTTCATCTCTTCCAACATAAGGGGCTGCATCTGTGCTGCAAATGAGTCCTGACATATTTTCTTCCTGGGCTCACAAGATGAAGAATATTCCTTTCATACATTACCACAGTCTTCTCATCTTTATTCCTTGTTCACTACTGAGATCCTGGGCATTTGTGGGCATATTGTGGGAAAAGAACATTTAAATCATTCAGGTTGCTCCCTTCCTGCAAGTCCCTGTTAATCTCAGGTGCTGGAAATCAGAGATAATTTGTGTGAGATGTCAGCCTATCTAAACAAATATTAAACACACAGAGATGGTCTGTTAGAATTTCTACAACAAGGTGATTGGGATCTGTATCTTTATTTTGTATCTACTCCTATCTCAAAACAAATGGCACTCAGACATAACCTACATAACATTACCCCATTGAACATTATTTCTCAGTAACCTTGTCCCATTATAGCCAAACCACATCTAACATTCTAAAAGCCTTTTCTAGCATCATTCAGTAAATCTCTCATTTATAATATGCACAGCATTGTTCCTAAGTAACCAGCTGCCCCCCCAAAGCTGTTTCCCCTGACATCATATTTGCAAGTAATCAATTAAGAGCTTTATGTAGGAAATGCGTGCAGACTGAATGTTTCAATAAGAAAACTTGTGGGAAAAAGCAATAAAGAGACCACAAGGTAATGGTAGAAATGGGATGTTAAAGTTAATTTTCTTATCGGTTAATCTATTACATAAATCCATTCTGTGAAATGTAACATAACTTATTTTCATCTTATTTTTGGACACAGAAGGCCCCAATGATTTTTTTATTTAAGATATGTATTCCTGTGTTAGGTTTCCATGTATCCATAATTACAGATTGACCTGTGACAATCATAGCCTAGATTATATCCATTCACAATCTCTGTGAGTTATCAGATTAAAAATGGTCTTCCAAATAATGTTCTCTTATATATTTTTGCCTCCCTTTGCCAAAATATAAATTTCTTGAGAGCAGGAAATATTTCACTTTCATATTTTTATTTATCTTATAGTATCTCCTTTCATTCATTCATTGGTTATACACATATGTACACATACATACATACACACTTATATGTGGATCCTACTATATAATCATCAATTGTATAGGATTCAGAATTGTGTCATTCAGTTCTTTTTTTTTCTTTTAAGAAAAAATCTTAGCCATAGTGTTCAATCCATGGTTAAAATCTAGCCTCAAACTCTATTTCAATCTCAATAAATCAAGTCTACCTGTTACAACCCATATACAATTCTTCTCTTCTGATCTTTTTATATGCCATTTGTATGCTATGCTTTTTCCTCTCTTTTACCAAGTTAAGCCTTTCCCTCTTTCACGTTTCAAATCAAAACTCACATTCTGTTGCATATTATTTTATTAATAAGGGCTGACTGATCACCACATTACAGAAGTGGTTTCAGTTTTTTCCTATTATTTTCCTCTCCATAACTTGTTCTGGTTTTCTGTTTGCTCACCTCACAGTGCTTCTATAAAGTTTTCAGGAAATCATTTGGATGTAGAGTCCCAAACAGTGGATTCTTGAATAAAGAAAAATAGATTTATGTCTCAACAATTTGTGTCAAGTATTACATTGGACAAGCCATTTAACCTCTATGGTTTTCAATCTTCTCATCTTTAAAATGAGGGGGATGCACTAACAATTCAATTATTTTTTTAATCAAATCTAAGATATTGCATCGAATTCAAAATAACAAATAATTATGAAGAATTTTTATACCCAAGACACTTTGAGAGGCAAAGTCAAAAAGCACCATGATCTCTGTCCTCAAAGAATAAATGATGAGTTCAATTTAATGAACCTTTGATCCAAGAGCAAGATATGGCATGTGTACAAATAATTCTGATATGATAATATATAAATTAATTACAGAGACCTAATCCTAGTGCTATGAAGTACAAGAGGAGGAGAAATCTTTGCTGATTGTTGTAGGGAGGAAAGAGGATTTGGAAAAAGATTCATATACCCTAGGCAGAGACATTGTCAGAATTTAAAAAAAGATTTCAGTAGATGTGAATGTGAAAGACAGAAGCAGGAAAGCATGGAAAATGTTTGGGCAACATTAAGTAGTTCCATTTGGCTTGATTTATGGAAATGATATGAAGAAAGAGTGGCAGAATAGGATGATCCCATGTTATAGAAGGCTTCAATGATAAAAAAGAGGTGCTTGATTTGGTAAGCATTAGGGGGTCACTGAAGATTTTTGAGCAGAAAAGGGATATAACTGGGTTTATGCTTAAGAAAGATTAATTTGTTCATGGTATAAAGGAAGAATTGAAATGGAGAGAGTAAATATTGGGAAAATCCTTTGGGAGGCTTTTGTAATGGGTCTGGTGGTTAGTAATAAGAAACTATACTAGGAAGGGAGTAGGAACAGCAGAGATAAGGTGATAGATGAGGAAAATATTGCTTAGATTGAACTGACATGTTTGGTAAATGATTGTTTCTGAAAGAGAAAGAGAGAGAAAAGACAGTATCATTTGTCAGAAAAAGCACTGGCTCTATAGTTAAAGGACTGAGGTTCATTTCCACCTTTGACACTTACTGCCTTTCTGACCATGGGTATGTCAGTTATCCTCCATTGACTTCAGTTTTTTCATCTGTAAAATTGGGAGGCTGAACCTCTTTGAAGCTCTCATTCAGCTAGACATCTAGGATCCTTTGATCCCATGATATAATTGGGGATGGGGAGATTGGACTGGAAGTCAGAATACCTGAATTTGGCTCCTTTATCGCATATTTAACATATATCTTTCTGTAGATGAATTCCATCTCTTGTAGGACTTAGGTTCCTTATGTGTGAAAAAAAAAGATGGGGTTGTGCCAGATGACTGCTTATATCTTTTCTAGTTCTAAAACCTATGATTCTCTCCATATTTTCTTCTTATTTTTCCTGATTATCCATTCTTCTATGTGACATTATGATTGAAACTGTTAAAATAGCAATTTAGTGCAGAAGCTATGGCAAAAACCAAAACAATACTATCATATTCATTCATGCTCAGGGTCCCAATATTTCAGTCAGTCAGGACTGACTGTAAACATGTATTGTGTAAAACACTAGGGATACAGAGAAAGGCAAAAGTCATTCCTTGCCCTGGAGGAGCTCACATCCTAATGTAGGAGACAAAATGTAATAATTACATACAAACATGACATCTACAGTACAAACTGGAAATAACCAACAGAGAAAACATGCTATAATTAAAGGGGATGGTGGAAAAGACTTTCTACAAAAGGTGGGGTTTTCATTGAGATTTTAAAGAAACTAGAGAACGTGATAGGCAGAGGTGAGTAAGAAAAGAATTCTAAGAATGGAAAGTACTCAGAATATCAAGATGGAGCATCTTCTGTGAAGAACCCCAGTTATACAATTATATACAGTGATCTGCTGTATTTGGAAAAGATGGAAAAAAATGGTTTTGAATATGGATCCAGATGCAAATTTGTTCACTACTATATAATAAAGAAGAAAAAGTTCTGTCCAGATTAGAAAGAGGAAATCAGCTGAGACACCATTGCCTTCTACAATTCATAAGCAATTAACAAAATGTAATGCTCTAATGAATATTGTAGATCCATCTAAATAACTCCGAGAATTGATGAAACATCTACTTTTTTTAGAGTAGTAAAGACTTTCAAGCAACTGTGGACTAATTATCACATTGTTTATAAGAACACTTTCTTGAACTGTGTTCAAACTTCCCCATGCCTTAACTTGGTTCAAATGTCTTTCTCTGGTGACTCCACAAAAGATCCCAAATAATAGGATGACTCTTCCTCATGATAACTTTGTGATTATGAATTTAAATCTCTCCAAGTCCATCTGTTTATCATGGGGTAATTTAGTATGAAACCCAATAAGTGACAAGGTAGGCCAACCCTCTTCATCTGACCTTGCATTCTTGGCAGAGATTAGTGGGTTTAGTTGTACCAAATTTTCTCTTGACAGCTGGACAATTGTTCATATTAGCCAAAAGAGAAACCTGTTTCAGGGACTAGACAGGCTAGATGAATGATGTTTTGTTTTAAAATACTCTGAATAGTTATAGAGAATGTGGGTTACATTTTTTTCTCTCAAATTTTTCTTGACTTTCTTAAGTGTTCTTCACATATTCTATGGTGGTAGGCTACACTTGCATCTAGAATATTTCAATGTTCTGTATTTCATAATGTAATCGTATATAACAGCCTATATTCTGGGCATTTAGCTAGTGTAGTAGATACAGTTCTGCACCTGATTTTAAGAAGACGAGTTCAAATCTGTCCTCAGAAACTTACTAGCTTTGTAACTGAGTAAAAATTACTTTTGTTTTCCACAGTTTTCTCATTTGCAAGATGAGGATGATAATAGTACTTATTTCCTACGATTGCTGTGAGGATAACAAGAGATAAAATTAAGCAGTTATTTGTGCACATTGAAGTGCTATGTAAATGCTAGCTATTGTTATTATCTGGTATCATTCCTGATTATGTATAGACATGTGTCTATATAGTTCATCCCTTTTTCTTTTCTCTTGCAACTCCTTTCTCCCTCTTTCACTTTCTGTCTCATTCTATTGCATTCACCAGGAGCTTAACTTCAGCTTTAGAGTATTGCAAGTGAACTCTGGGTTCTTCTAAATGACAAATATTTTACGGAGAGGAAGGTGATAGCATAAGTCAATTATTCTTGCCCCTCACTATGCTCTTGAGAAGCCCATTCGGCTCGCTGAATCATTAATTCCCAGCTTATGAAAGAAAACCAAGAGATTTAAAGCTGAATTTCCCTCAGAGATTGTCTGAGTAGATATTACGTGGGCTACACCAACCATAAATTGCACCAGGGAATGTGTTCAGCCTACGCAATTCAAATCCACAACAAGTACATAATGCAACATATGTTTTATCTTCAGTAGTATTATCTAAATGAGGTAAATCAGATGTGAAAAATTATTTAACAATGGGATTTTTCGAAGTCATTTTAAATTTTCTGTTTATCTATGCTTAAATAAATATAGCAAGCTTTGATTTAGCCATCAGATTCTTGAACTCATTTACTGAAAAAGCATATAAAGTACTCTGAGAGATTGTCCAACAATGGGGTAGTTGATGTTAGGCTAGGTTTTAAAGATTTCCAGTCTTAATTTGACCTCTCATCACCTTTCAATTTGCTTTAGGACATTATTAATATAATTGTTGCAAAGAGAAATTTTAATTGCTATTTCTGAATTATATATGAATATAAAAATAAAAACATCCTTAATATTTAAAATATATAATTTGTGGTATTTTTTCTTAAGCATCTTTTAATAGCCTATAAATAAGTTTAGCAGCTTACATAGATCTTGACTAAATATGATTCAATTACAAAAATTAACAATGTCAAAACCAAATGCATCCTTATGCATTAGTGAAACATCAAGCACTAGCCACCATGTCCAATCCTGTGTTAGCTAGCAATGAAGTAAAATGCATGATCCCTGTCCTTAAGAAGTTTGCCATCTAGTGAGAGTCAGAACAAATAAACAAATCAAAAATGATTAAATATAAAGACAAATGGATTGAAAATGAGAGCTATCCATTGCTTAAAATGTATTTACAAATAATGGCATATAGAGAATGAAGTGAGGGGCTCATCATGTAATGTTCTATATGCATGATGTAGGAGTTAACTTCACCCCATACCTGCGCTGAGAACCATTAGGCAATCCGGTGAAACCTATGGAATCTTTCTCAGAATAATGTTTTTAACTATATAAAATACTGATTATTAGAAGTAAATCATTTGAGAAATGCAATAATTCTTAAGTCAAAAGAGAAAAAAGACAACAGTAACTCTGGCCTAGATTATTTAAAGTTGAATCATGTAAAATATTTTTAAAAAATAATTTATATATTGTAAATTTTATTTTTAGTAAATAAAATGAATTTTTCTATAAAAATCCAAATATTTCCCCACATAAATAAATAAATACATGGATAAAATTGATAGCAAAATCTGTCATATAAGTTCGTTAGTGCAACCTGGTGTTCAAATTTTACATAAAATATTATTAAAGATGCTACAGCAAGAGGCCTAAAATGTATACATTTTGATCAACTTCTACTATGCCAGTTGCATACTAACTAAAGAAAAATAAATAACAAATTAATTTCAACAGAACTACTAAAAACACGTAATTGTGACAATTAACATGCAAAAACATTTCAGCTAAATATTGCCACTTGTTATTTTAAAAAATAGCCTAAAATATAGACACTTATCAGCCACTCCTTAATATGATGCTTGTGTATAATTTCAACTAAAGGCTTTTATTATTTGTGCTGAAGAAATACTGGAACTTTACTGATTAATTCAAAGATGGGGGAAACAATTCTCTCTCTCTTCACTGTTAAGTGCAGCAATTTCAGAAATTCCTCTATAAAAATATGCCAAATGAGAATTTACAACTGTAACTTCAGCCAAAACAAAATTATCCCTTTTTGCAGATGAAGTGGTAGTTTATTTAGAAAAAAATCGGATTCCTTTTTTTCTCTCTACAAGTTGTTTATGTGAATACATTGGTATATTAATTATTGAAATATTGGCTAGAACTTTAATCTTTGGACAGAGCCTCATTTTGGTCACCTTACAGCTGTTCAGAGTGTCTGTTCAAACTCAAAACTATGCTTTTGATTGTATTATGATGTCAGAAAGAAGTTAAACAAAAATGACTTCTCTTGGATAGCACAAGAAGCTATAAACATTTACTTAAGCATACATGAATATGAGTATCTTCTATTGGACTATTTGAGTTTTTAAAATTAATAAACCTCATTACCTAATTTGAATTTTTTAGTGTAGATTATCAAGATCAAAATCAAGACAAGCATTCACAATGAGTAGAAAAATAAATATATTTAACAGAAATACTCATATACATTAGATGCTAAAAAGCTGAAAATGTAAAGGAAACAAAACACACTTCCAGATGTATTTCTAATACAATTTAATCAAGTGTTTTAAGAAAATAAATTGTTATATTACAGAAATTGTAGAAAATCTATCTTACATACAAGGGAAAAGAGAATAAGTGGGATGGGTAGGATGATAGGAGGGAGTAATTAGACATAAACACTTTTGGGGAATGACAAGGTCAAAAGAGAGACTAGAAGAAATGGGGGGGGCAGGATAAGATGTAGGGAAATGTAGTTAGTTTTACACAACATGACTATTATGAAAGTCTTGCACAACTATACATGTATAGCCTACTTTGAGTTGCTCGCCTTCTCAGTGGGGATGGGTGGGCAGGGAGAGGAGGGAGATAAGTTGGAACTCAAAGTTTTAGGAATGAATGTTGAGAATTGTTTTTGTGTACACCTGGAAAATAAGAAATATAGGTAATGGGTATAGAAATTAATCTTGCCCTACAAGAAAAAGAGAAAAGATGGGGATAAAGGAAGGGAGGAGTGTGATAGAAGGGAGGGCACATTGAGGGAAGAGGTAATCAGAATGCAAGTCATTATGGGGTGGGGGAGGGGAGAGATGGGGAGAAAATCTGGAACTCAAAATTTTGTGAAAATGAATGTTGAAAACTAAAAATAAATAAATGAACATTAACAGAAAGAAATTGTAAGAAGAAACAGTACCTTACAAAATTCCATCTATGAGACAAATAAAAACCTGATATCCAAACCAGAGAAAGATGAAATACGGAAATAAGACTGTTGATTAATATCATTACTTGTTATTGATACAAAAGGACTGAATAAAATATTAGTAAAGAAGTTAGTGCAATGAGTAAAAACATATATTGACAAGGATCAAGTTACATGTATTACAGGAAAGGAAGAGAATGGTTCAATATTGTGGAATATATTAGCATAATTAAACTTTAGCCCCAAAACAAATCAAAATTGATCAAATGCTATCTGTAACACTAATATATGTTAAAATTTGAAAAACAATAAAATTTTTTCTTAATTAAAAGTACCTTTTGAAACCAAGAGCTTTGTAATGGATAAATATTAGAATATTTCCCAATAGTACTGGGGTGAAGCAAAGTGCATGGTCTCCAATATTATTTTACATAGTACTAGACATATTCATCATGACAATTAAAGGAGAAAAAAATAAGGATTAAACACAGGAGAAAAATGCAAACTGCTTCTCCTTGAGGATGACTATCATGAGAATCTTAAAGAATGTGAGGGAATCAACAGAAATATTAGTCAAAATAATTACTAGCTTCAGTAAATTAGGACACAAATTGAGAAAACAGTCAGCTTTTCTCTATATTATTAACAACTCCCTGGAGAAAGAAGTACGAAACAGAATTCTCTCTAAGATGACAACAAAACATATTACATATCAGGTAGTCAACCAGTGGATGAAAGAAACAAGATTTGTAAATAGAACTACAAAATGCATTTCTCCAAAAATGAAATCTAACAATGCAACCAAGGAACTGGGAACATTGCATTCACTTCATCTCCCTATGGAATTTCTCTGCTTTCAAAAAGCAGTAGTTGGTGATGTCTGACTAGAGTTCAAGAGTGGAATTATGGCTAGGTATATGGATTTTTCTTTATCTTTATAGAGATGATAAGAGCCTATGGGAAATGGTGAAATAGAATAAAAAGTAAGAAAAGTAAAGAATCTGGATTCCAGCATTGAAGGATTCCCAGGTTTAAGGAGTGAGTGATAGATGATAGACCAGCAAAGTGTATAGTGCAAAAAATCTGTCAGGTAAAAAGAGAACTGAGACAGATCACATTGAAGTTTTATATCAAAAAGGCAGTGTCAAATGTAACATAATGTACACAGAGGTCAAGAAGAATGTGGACAAAGAGAGAATCAGGTTTAGAAGTTAATATCTTTGGTAATCTTAGACCATTTAATGCAGATTATTGTAAGGTATAAAATATGAATAGAAGAGATCAAGAAGACAGGTGTTAAGGAAATGGAGAATAGGTAGCCCTTTAAGCTCCTAAATAGTGATGGCATCAAGAATCACAGTTTGAGGAAATATCAGGATTGAATGAAGGGCTTTTAAGAATATCAGAGAGCTAACCATGTTTATAAGGACCAGTTTATAAATTCAACTTGAAGACTGAATTACTATATAGTCCTTATATACTGACTATACAACATTATGAACACCTTGAAACTTTCCTAGTTTACATCTTGTTTTTTAATACTAACCAGTTATTCTGTGCAAACCCTCTGATCCAGCAATAACACTACTAGTTCTATATCCCAAAGAGATCATGAAAAATGGGGAAAAGAATGTGCAGAAATATTTATAGCAGCTCTTTTTGTGGTGTCAAAGAATTGGATATAGAGCTCATGCCCATCAATTGGGGAATGCCTGAGCAAGTGAGTGTATATGGATGGTAACAGAATACTTTTATTCCATAAGAAATGATGAGTAGGTGGATTTCAGAAAAAAACCTGGATTTATATGAAGTGATGCTGAGTGAAATGAGCAGGACCAGGAGAACATTGTGATAGTAACATCGTGAGATGACCAGTTTTGATAGATTTAGTACTTTGCAGCTATCCAATGATATAAGACAGTTCCAAAAGACTCATGATTAAAAATGCTATCCACATACAGAGAAAGAATTGTGGAGTCCAAATGCAGAAAAAGACACACTAATTTCTCTTTTTAAATTTTTCCTTTCTTGTGGTTTTCCCCTTTTATTCTAATTCTTTCACAACATTACTAATGGGGAAATATGTTTCATATCATGATACATGAATAGCCTATATAATATTACTGTCTTGGGAAGGAGGGAGGGAGGGGGGAAATTTAGATCTCAATCTTATAAAAGTGAAAGTTGAAAACTAAAAAAAATTATTGTAATACTAAGTAACAGAGCACACTTGAGGGCAGCTGCTCTGAATATATATATATATATATATATATATATATATATATATATATATATATACACACACACACACACACACACACACACATTTATTTAGGTTCGAATGATAAAGTAATAAGTTCTCTAGTTACTCGAAACTTAATCTTATTCATCAAAATCCATAACAACAAAACAACTTATCACCATGGTGGTCACATGACATTCAATAAACACAAAAGTATACCACATAACATAATCTCCAAATACTTGTTTATAAAATCAGGCCAGGGTCTTCCCTAGCACAGCATGTCCCCAGAGGCTGCAGAGAACACAACACACTCCACCCTTCGATTGCAATAGGTTACAATCACCTCCATTCAAACAGAGCGTCCGAAGAAAGTCCTCTTGGGAATGCTACTGTTACCGTCTCCCACCTGGTACTCTCAGGTGCACATGTGCCAAAGATTCCAAGTCCTCACACTGTCCTAACTCTGGTTTCCAAGTCTTTAGGGGTGCTGGGAGACACAGCCAACAGAATGTGTCCCTGGGGTCTAAGACATTTCCCCTATCCCACCACAGACAACTCATCCCACCCCTCCACCCCACCCCGGGTCCCAATTCATTCCCAGGGTCCCAATTCATTCCCAGAGTAATATGGCAAGAAAGCACTGCTAGTGCCCTACTGCACAGTTTTCACTCCTCCTACAGGTCCAGGGGCCTACTGCTCCCAGCTCCTGTCTGAGTTAACATGCAGGCAGCCCTCTGTTCTTGCTCCATGTATCATCTCATGAGGGAAGGGACTGCTCCATTTCCAGTTCTCCCAGATCCTGCCTGGGTCCAGGTACAGCAGGTTTCAGAGGTTCCTGCTGCCCTACTTCTGTCTCTGGCCCACACCATCCCAACTCTGGGGCATCTTGTCCTCCCCCAGGCTCACATGGAAAGGGATTGCTCTGATTTGGGCTCTCAGCACAGCAAAATAATACAATAATTGGAAAACAACAGACAACTATCCTAATCTCACTAAACCCTATATTTTTCTACTCCACTGTTTCAGTGTTCTCACAGGGCTTAGTATCAGAGGTCTCCTCTCCCTACGAGTAATCTCCTCTCTCTATCAGATGCCTCCTCTCTATATATGTTACCAAACTGAGAAAGCACGAACATCGAGGTTTATGTTTATAGCTGGGGGACCTCCTGACAATGTCTAAACATCCTTGCATGAGTGAACCTCTCTCTCCTCAGGCAGTTTCTTACCTCAGAATATATATATATATACACACACACTTTTGACTAATAGGCTCAGAGTTGGAAGGCATGAAACTTATGTGGCTCAGCACCTGATTGTTACAGATGTGAATTCCCAGGGTTCAAAGGAGATTAATCCTTCAGATGTTTACAGTTTACATAAACTTAGGAAACTGAACTCCCAGAAAGAAACAAGAACAAGAACAACAAAAATCCCATCATGATTGTGCTTACAATTATTTAACTAGTCTTTTAAAAATACGAAGCAGTTATTTAATGAGTTCCCAAAAGAAATATTTAATAGTTAGAATGTGTTGATTAGCACCTAAGACTATAAAATTAAAATTTGTATAATTTATTCCCAAAGTAACATTCATTTTTGATAACTTTTTGGTTAATATTTCAAAATTCTTCATAACTCAAATTTTGATGAGAGATTCTTAGTCTTTTTTTAATCACAATGGACCATCTTTTTGGTAACTCCTTAGAATAGTGTTTTTTTGTGTACATTCATAATTGAAAGGAATACTAGATTTCAGTTGGACATTTGTGAAGAAATGTTAATTTTTCATGGACCTGTGTTCATGGACCTCTTGATATCTAATGGTTTCCTTATAAGCTGTTGTGAACATCTGTGTGTGCTTTATGAAGATGTTTATTGTTCTTTGAGGGTTTTTTTATGCCTGATTTTTACATTGTATTTTTCTCATCACCCTTAACATTTTGACAGGTTTTTTTTTTTTTTTATCTAAACACTCATTTTAAGTAGAAACTTAAAAAAAGTAAATCACTTAAATTGTAACCCTATGAACTGAACATTACATATGTTGCACTTTGAAAAAGTATTGTAGATTGTGATTTCCCCTCTTTTTGATCCTACCCTTTGAGGTTTCATATTTTTTAAGTCACAGATGGTAAATTTTGGATTTTGAAAAAAAATATGTTCATTGGCTAAGTAGCAGATTTATGACCAATTGAAATGTGCAATTCATCTGTTTTTTAGATGCTTCACACTTCTTAGCAGTTTACTTTTGCTTAACAGTCCTAAAGAAAAAAAGCCAGAGAAGCTCCAGAATCAAACTGATTGTATAGACTTGAAGTCAACATTTGGTACATTGTTCAGTCAAAGACTTTGACTCACGTAAGACTTGAAAATAAGATCGCTAAGTCAGTTTAGAGGAAAATTATGAGCTTATACATGAAGCTTACTGTATTTATATCCACAGAAATGCCTGGGATTTTATACTGGTCTATTGAAAATTTTGAAATTAAGAAAGGAATGGCATAGTTATGTTGAAATCACATGAAATTGTGGTGGTGTGTGATAAGTCACAGTACAACTTATGACACTGTGGTTCATAACTATTAGGGAACCTTTTTCAACTTATGTAAATATTATGTTCTGTGACTTTATAGAAATCATAGGCAGCTAAATTTATTACATCACATCCTAGAAGGGTTTGACAACTTACAGGCTCCAGAATTCCATACAACCTATAAATTTCATAGCAATGTTTAATGTTTTCTTTCCCCCCCAAAAAATACATATATATAATCTATTTATTTTTAAGTTCTCAACATTCACTTTCACAAGAATTTGAATTAAAAAAATTTCTCCCCATCTTTCCCCACCCCCCACTCTAGGGACATCATGCATCCTATCCACCCCTTCCTCCAGGCTGTCCTCCCTTCTATTACCTTCCCCTTCTTTCATCCCCCTCCCCTCTATTTTCCTGTAGGGCAAAAATAGATAGATTCTATACATCGTATTTCCCAGTTGCATGCTAAAATAATTTTTAACATTCATTATTAAACCTTTGAGTTCCATATAATCTTCCTTCCTCCCTTCTCACCCACCGTCATTAAGAAAGCAAGCAATTCAATATAGATCATACATGTGTAACCATGCAAAACACTTTCATAATAGTCATGTTCTGAAAGACTAACCACATTTCTCTCTGTGCAATCCTACCCTTCATTTATTCCATTCTCTCCCTTGATCTGTCCTTCCACAATAGTGTTTGCTTCCAATTATCCCTTTCTGCAATTTGCTGTCTCTTCTATTATCTTCCCTCTCCTATCCCCTTCTCTCCTGCCTTCCTGAAGGGTAAAATTGAATTCCATATACAATTGAGTGTGTGTTATTCCCTCATTAAGTGAAATCCCATGAGAGTAAGACTTACTTATTTCCTTTCATCTCTCCTCTCTTTCCCTCCATTGTAAAAACTCTTTCTTGCCTCTTTTATGTGAGATCATTTGCTATATTCTACCTCTCCCTTTCTCTTACTCCTAGTACATTACATTCAACAGTAAATTTTATTTTTTTTAGGTATTCTCCCTTCATATTCTGCTCATTCTGTGCCATCTATGTGTGTAGCTGTTCTCTGAGATATCTCTAGGGACCTGTAATTTTTCAGTTCCTCCAAAGTGGCATAGTCAAGGGAGAGGTGTTTACTCCTCTCTTTGTCTGCAAAGTGCTCTGTGAGCAAGAAAAAGCACTCTTTTCTTCCCTAGAACTTCAAGTAGGATTCCCTCTCCACAACCACTGCCAGCTCCACCACACTAGTGTTCCTCCTCACTCCAGGACTGACAGGACTGAGACCCAGATCAGCCACTGGATTCCTCCATGGTCTGCAGGATGAGAGCTCCAGAAGTGGATGCTTCTCCCCCAGTGACTGCAGCTGCCTTGGGGGTCTGGGTTGAGGTCCAACCAAGCTCCCCTCTCACCTAGGTGAAAGAGCTTTCTCACAGACCTTTGAAACTGTCTTTGGCAATTGTAGGTTGAGAAATCTGGAAACCACTTAAGCTGCCTGTGATTCAGTGCCCTGAAGCCTGCTGCACTCCTGTTCTTGTTGCATGGCCAAGACTGAGCTGTGCTCCACTCTGAACCTGGTGTGATAGATCTTTCCTTTTAGCTTTCCAAGCTGTCTTGGACTGGAAATCCCTTTCGCTTTGTCGTTTTGTGGCTTCTGCTGCTCTGCAATTTGTTTGGTGTCATTTTTACAGGTATTTTAGGATCTTTGGGGGAAGAGCTTGAGCAAGTCTATGTTTCACACTGCCTTCTTGGCTCTACCTCTTTATTGCTTAGTATTTTCAGTAGCAACTTTATTGAAATTTCAGAAATATACTTTGTTCTTCCTGCTTGTATTTTTTTCAGTATCATACTAACTTAAAACAGTGATCCATATTAACTTGAATATTAATACTCTGAGATCTTTGCTTAATAACCAAGTTGACATCCAAGTAGAGTAATAAGAGATCAGTGTACATTATTAAATATATCTCAAAACATGAGAAATTCTTCTTTTAAGTGGAAAGGAGATGAAATAATGAAACTGAATGGACTGTTTCTCCATGAAGGAGTAACTAATGAAGTTATTGGAATGGATTTCATCCTGTACACACAGGTAACAAAAAACATGAATTATTTGAACATGTTTTTATATCAACTTATAGTGATATAATGTGCATAATGAAAAATATTGCCATGATGAAAATTACAAATTATCTAACATCATCTGTTCCAAATGTTGAAAAATAGAAAAAAAAATGGTATGAAGGAGTTGACCAAATACTATGGTTCCCAAAAAAAAAAAAAAAACAACAACAACAACATAACTCAGTACTTGGATGCAAAAGGCATTTAAACTGTGTCCTGGAAAATATGATTAAGAATAGAAAAAAGGTCAAAAGTCTTGTAGACTCTTCAGAAGCCCCTCACATGTATATAGTGAATACGTTGTTCTACAAGAGAGTCAGATGGTGTTAGATATGCGGAAATAAGCAATAAAAACATAAAATTGACAATATGTCAATCAGCCAGCTTTTATTAAACATTTATTTTTTTGTCAGTCACTGAACTGTGCTCAGTGATACAAAGAAAGTACTAGAGATACAAAGAAAATGAAAAAAATCCTATCCTCATGGAACATACGTTCTAATTTGGGATTTGTAATGTGCATATATTAGTATATACAATACAGTTTAAGTAAAGGGTCCCAGTAGAAGGGAAGACACTAGTAGCTGGAGAGGCCTCCTGAAGCTAGTCTCTCCAAATTCGCCAATGATCTCTTACATGCCAGATCTCATCTTTTCTTACTCCTCATCCTTTATGAATTCCTTTTAGTATTTGACTTTACTGACTATAATATGGTAGTGTATGATATATCATAGTGGCTATGAATATAAGCAAATCACTCATAAAACTATCAATAAGAAAAAGAATCAGAAGCAACTCCAAACCAGAAGAAATTATAAAGATAAGTTACTCTATTACCACTAATGTAGCCTTTTCAAACAAGATTCTAAAATATGATAAATTAAAAGTCTCTGAATCCAAATATATCTATTAGTGACGGAAATTTAACCAAAGTTGAACAGTTGATACAATAAGGAGGCAAAAAAATTCCCAAAGGAGCTTTAGGCAGAAAAACTTGATTTTCATGATAAGCTAAGTCAAAGACAATCCTTCCTTAGAAGAGAAATACATTTTCAAAATTTTATGGAGAAGAATTGAAGAAGTTTAGGAGCAGTATTGCTCCATAACACAGGGAGAAGCAATGGTGAGGGAAATGAGTTTAGAGAAAGCCTGGCATGTGAACCAGCTAAACTAGATTATCTGAAGAGCATATATAGATGAAATTGGAAGGAGGACAGAACATAGATTAAGAAAAAAATAGAACAGTTCTAACTAATGTTTCTATGGTGATCTATTTTAATCATTGATGAAAGTGGAAACACCACATTTGGACTCTAGCACCTCAATCCTCATCTATACTATATGAGGAAATAGCAATGGAACTTAAGAAAATGAGGTTGGTAGAGCACCAAGACTAGAATTAGTATGCACTGAAAAAAGGTATAATGTAGCTAAGGAACTTTTTAAAGCATTAAGAGATTTTTTTTTTTTTAAGAAATAAGAGAAGGCAATATGCTAAATGACTGAGTAAAATCACCAAGAATGCTTTGTTTTTAAGTGACTAAGGACATCACTGACCACTGACTAATTCCCTCACCTTTATCTATACATGGATGGAATACATTTTGTGATGAAAATATGAGAAGGTAAAAAAAAGGCTTTCAAAGACATACTAAATCCCTTCTTTAGATCTTTCAAAAGACTCAAAAACTTTTCAAGATATTCAATAGCTTTGATTGTATACCTACAGGTGTAGATCAAAATTAGGATAATTGGTATTTAAATTAGTATCTATGGTAAAGTTTGTATCATTTAAACATGTCTGAATTTCCTTTCAAGCAGAAAAGGAACTAAATAAGTAATTAACAACATGAATATTTGCCTTTATTTTGCAGAGTGCTTTACACTTTGGAGTTAGAGTCAGGATAGAATGTCTGGTTTCAAATCCTTCATCTAACACTAAACAGCTAAGCAATTAGCCTATGGACCTCATTGTCCTCATCTAGAAAAAAAGCAGTGAGTGTGGATGGGATAACTTCTAAGATCTCTTCAAACTCTAAATCTGGGACCTTAGTATTATCTTATTTGAACATTATAAAAAGTTGTAAGGAACTTATTTTTATCCCCATTTAATTGATGAAAAAATTAGATTTTGTGACTTTGATATGATCCATAGCTGAATAAATGATAGAAGCAGGTTTCAAACATAAAACTTAACTTCACACATAGTACACAATCCTCTACAGAATGCACCTTATGCTGAGATTATATGCATTAAAGTAAAATTAGTAATTATAAAGTCCATAATTTTTTTTTCTGGTTTTCCTTAGTAATTTAGAGAAAATATAGGAAAGTGCAGAAAAATAAGGTAATTAAATCTTCAGCTAATTCAGGTAATGAAGGGAAGGGAATGGAGACATCCATTTTGGTCTCAGGATGCTTGTTTTTGTTGTTCTTGTTCAATAACAACTAGTGCTATAGCTACTGAAATTACAACCATTTTCCAGTAACTGTCGGGAGATAATGTATATAATTTACAGTACTGGATACATCAAGGGTAGATATTTTTAATAACTTTTTGATCTATAATGCCTTTTGAAGAATATTTTCTCTGTTGTTCAGCCAAATAGTTAAACGTATTTATTCTGTGAGCTTCAGAATATATTTAAGAATTACCTCATAATAGAAAGGAATGAATTTGGACAAATATGGACTAGGTCTATGATGTCGCCTCTTGAATAGAAACAAAATTGACTGGTTTATATGCATTATTCTTTTTCCTGACATAATTTATAGTGTTTTCCTCTGAATAGTGAATAGGCATCACTTCTGATCATATTGTAAAAATTTCAGGATTGATATTTAGTGAAATAGATGAGCAGAACAAGTTACCTTACTGGGTATCTACTTCTTTCTGGACTCCAGTTCCTCCCTCACTGTATGACATGACTACATTCAGATTCATTAAGTCATTTCCCAGTAGGAAAAGGACAAGCCCATACATAATGATTAGGGCAGTTTAGTAGAAGCTGAAAGAAAAAAAGAAACTTTCTTATAAAAGGAAGGCATGGTCCAACACTGGGTCTAAAAGAGCAAACAAAGGTGCCATTTTGAGGCTAGTCAGAATCCTCAAAGTAATCCCAAGAGACTAGATAGTAAATGAGGTTGTCATAGCAGCTCAAAATGAGAGAGTACTGTGGTAAAATGGAGAGAATATCAATTCCAGAATCAGTAGACCTTGTTTCAAGACACTCCTGGACCACTTACTGGCTTCTGTGGTCATGGAAAACTCTCTCATTTCTTTAAACCATAGTTTTCTCAACTCTAAAATTAGGGGGATTATTAGATACTTTCTGAAGTTTTTCATCTCTTAATTCTATGATTCCAAGTCAGTATTGAATCAGGGAGAAAATTTTATAAAGAAAAGCAGTAAGAATGGGCAAGATAGTAGTTTGGCTCATACAAGACTCTGCCGGAGACAGCCTTCTTTTATAGAAAGTATATTCTAACCAGACTCACTGTTTGCTTGGTAAATTAGCATTATTACAAAAAAAAATCTTCATTAGTGAAGAAGAGAAAGGAAAATGATAAATACTGAGAAGGGAAGAGAGGAAGGAAGGTGGCATGACCTTTGAAGAACACAAGCCCTCAGCTTTCCATTGCCTTTTTCTTCAGGACTGCTACCATCTTTTTGTGTCTTGTCTAATTAGTTCTGTCACTTTATCTCTATCTCACTCTGTCTCTATATCTTTGTGTATCTCTCTTTCTCTCTGTCTACTATATATTTCTATCTGTGGTCCTGTTTCTCTTACACACACACACACACACACACACACACACACATGCACAGAGAGAGAGAGAGACAGACACACATTCATACACTCTGATGAGTAATATGATAAATAACCTCAGTGCCTGACAATTGACTTCACATTTCAATCCTATGTCTGTAACTGTTTTACTTCTTCAAGACCCTATGGCAAATTTTGGTTGGACAGTGTGTAATCCTACAATCAGTGTTGGAAAACCCCACTGCTTCACTGATTGGTTGGCAGAACGGTTGCAGGCTGAAGCAAATATTCAGTGATTATATCAAGGTAATGCAATGGGAGTTAGCAGTCATTTTATAGAAGTATTAAAGTATTAAAGAAGTATAGAAGTCATTTTATAGAAGTATGCAAATATGGAAACTCACAAAAGGATCTATATTTCCCTCAGTGTGGAGAACCCCCTCTACAGATGTATATCATAGCTGATTGTTGCTTAGTAGATACTGTAAGTCAGAGGGAGCTGTTTGAAGCACGTAGAGGTCACACAGCTAGTGTCAGAGGTGAAATTTAAACCTATAACTTCCATACTCGCAAGATGCTAGAATGGTTTCAGGAGAAATTATTTACCCATGAAATTAAGTCTGTTAGCATTTGTTTATGTTTTAATGAAATAGATATTTGAACAGAAATATTTGGCATCATTAATGCTATCTCAACTTGATAGCCTTTCACTATCTCCACCTCCACTCCTAACCACTCCCTCCAATTAGTCTGATGGGTAGGAAAGTTAGAGTCAGTAGCACGGGAAATCAATTAACTGAAAAAACAGTTTAATAGAGGCTTTTATTGGTCTAGGTAATCATGATAGTGAGTGATATGTCCTTTCCAGAAGTGATGACACCAGTGATTTGACTAACTTTGATATGCCTTTTGTAGTCGATAGGCTGTGTGGTGGAAAAATACATATACAAGCAGATTGCAAGATGACTAGGGTGGATCACCGGATGGATGTGAAGGGAAAGCATATTCTGAGGTCTGAGATTAGCTAGGTGTAGTGGGTTAAGCAAAATAGTTTGAATATTTTGCTCTTCCTAAATAACCCCTAAAGTTGTCTGAGCCCCAAAGTGGGAGATGCAAATATTAGTGGATTAACTTCCCCCACCCCCAGCCTAGGAATATGGATCCTGGAGGTAACAGATAGAAATGTTTTGGTAAGGTGCTGAGAGTTCTAGTAAGTTGGAAAGAAGGAATTTAATGGTAGTTAAATAACTAAAATGTGATTAATTAATTAAAAGTGATTTCATCTTTGACATATATTTTCTTTCCATGAAATGTCCAACAAAATCAAACTAATCATTTGGACTATTTTCCCCCTGAATTCTGCCTTCAGTTCTAAGGATGGATGGTTGTGATGATGCAAATTCCATTCAGTCTGTTCTTTGTAAATAGTATTGGTGTTTATATAAATCTTTATTTATTACAAGTATTTAAATTTAAATACTCTCAGGGTACTCCCCTGATTCAGACACTATGGTAGAACAATTTATTTTTTTAAATGTATTAAATATATTTTTAAATATGTTCATTTTTCCCTCAAAGATTTTTTGCTATTACAAAGGCACCCCTTTGTTCTTTTGGGGGGGGGGGTTGGCACTTTACCTTTTGATTGTACAGCCTTACTTTGAACTATATCCATTTACATATTTTGTTTAGTTCAACTCAGTAAACATTTATTAATATCTATGTGCTAGATGCTGGAGATACAGAGAGAAATAGCTAAGCAGGCCCTCCAGTTAAGAAGCTTAGATTCTACCTGCAGGGGAAAGGTTGGGAGGGTACAGTAGGGAAAATTCCCTTACTATTAGAGGCAGAATTGCCAAAAAGCCCAGTAAACTATTGTGATTTGTCACGTACTGAAAGGATTGTTTCTCTAATCATAATAATGATGCAAATGTAGATAATAAACATGACTGAGGAATATGAAATCAAATTAAAATATGTGAAAAGTTTACCTGGAGGTGAGAAGGGACCCCTAGATCCCCATTAACATTTTTTACAAATATTTTGATAACTGGTTAATATAACTGTTTTAATCCTTTAAAATTTCTGTTATACACTTAGAAATACAATTCTGACAAGGAGTCAATAAACTTCCACCCTCTTTCTGTGTCTCTGTGTGCCTGTTTCTGTCTCTCCATCTCTGTTTTTCTCCATAACACAAAAAAGTCCTACCTAGATTTTTTTCCCCTTCAACTGAATTGATTAGAGCTAGAAAGAAATTTACAGGTCATTGAATCAAACGCTCTAATTTTACAGTTGAGAAAACTGACATAGAGAGAGTAAATGACTTGCCCAGGATCTAGTAGGTAGACCATTCTTAAGGTTGTATTTGGACCTAGGTCTTACTCAGCTGTCTCTTACATATTTCTTCCTCTAAATAATTACAGGATAATTCATAACACTATATGATTCTGTGTGGAACCCAGATGTAAGCTACAGACTATGTGCACCCTAGTTATAGAAATATTGAAAAGTGCTTTGTCTTTTTTGTTTAGATAAACATTAACTGAATCATCAAATATCAACAAAAAGAAGCAAAGTTTTAGTTGTAGTACAAATAGATGCCATTTAAAAATTAAAACAAGCTTGCAGTTTTAAGTTCGAGAATACAGAGGTTTGCAAACGCTGGTTAATTGTCTTTTGAAAAGGTATTTCTGTTAACAATGAACTGAGCTGTCCAAATCTCCATGGTTTATTTATTTAAGAGAAAACTGTCAAAGATAATAGTGCCTATGGTTTTTGCCTCCCAACATGTTCAATAGGAGTGCAAAAATTTACATTTGTATTGTTATGATAAGAGAAAAAATTCTTTCAGTACATTACAATAGGACAGCAAAAGTAAAATTCCTTGAAATGCTATTGAAAAACACACACAGAGATACATATGCACATATACACATTGCTTACCTTCCTTATACAGTGGACTCAGTGCAATTCTTGCATATTACATTATTTTAAATATGGATATTATGTCATGATGGTTAACTAACCAGACAACATAAAAGCATGGGTTATGAGTTGAGCTTTAGCAATGATGATGAATAGGTGTTGTTCTACCCATATTCTTTAATCTAGTCCCCCTTAAAACTCAAGCCATTTTTGGGGGAGATGATTGGCTGGGGATAGAAAAAAATGACACTGTACCTCAGAACGATCAAATCATGGCTTAAGCCTAATCAGGACCATATTTTAACCAAATGAGCTTTTTCAAGGTAAATGAGCCTCTACATCATTCTGAGGTATGCTGCAACCTCACACTTTGCCTAATCAATTATCATTTTTCAAAGTGGCAATTCAGCTTTAAAACGAAAAAGAAATAATGTTCTGTTATACTTTTAAAGTTTGACCTGAGATTCAGAAATAGAAGCCTGTATGCTTAGGTTTCAAATTGGAGTAAAAGAAAAAAGATGAAGCAAATTTTATACATATGCTGATTGGAAATAAATCAGCATTTTCCATTTCCAGCTCCCAAATTGCCTTTTGGATTTCAAATCTTTCTGCTATTTATTACAGTATCTTCATGACATAGTTTAATAACTGCTGTATCCCAGGAGAGCCACTTACTTCTTAGTGAAGTGGCTGAGAAAAAGAATGAGAAAGAGGGAAAGAGAGAGAGAGAGAAAGAGAGAGAGAGAGAGAGAGAGAGAGAGAGAGAGAGAGAGAGAGAGAGAGAGAGAGAAAGAGAGAGAGAAAGAGAGAAATGGGAAATTCACCCACTCAGAAAATATTACCATGAGAAATTTTGTCTAAGTGTGCACTGTATTTGAACTTCATTTGAACTGTACTAAGTTCTTGATATTTTATGACAAAGAAAGCAATTGCTCACAGTGTATTGAGTTTGCCTTTGAAACAATACCACAAGACCATTGACAAAAGGCCCAACTAACAGCAAAGCTGAGATTAGATGCTGAGGTTATTGTTTCACTCAAGTCCCAGAGCTTTGTGAAATGTCAGTTAATTGAAAATGGTAATTATCCCACATAACAACATAAACCGTTTCATTCTAGAAAATGTGTTGCTTTTAAATTAATAGTCATCGATCTCCAGCATTTTCACATTTCTTTCCCATATTTTTCTCAAATTATCTAGCCATCAGTCCTTGGGACAAAACCTATTTCACCATTTTTATTGACCACAGTTTAATGAGTGACCTGGCCTTCCTGTTTAGATAGACTGTAATAGGTCCATCCATCTGAGTGTCTGTCAGCTAGGCTGAGCTGTATAACCTTTCCTGTATATTTAGCTTTTGAGTAGATAGTTTTTAAAATGAAAACAACAAATAATGGCATTACTGTGACTGTTTGAAGAAAATCTTATTAATCACAAGAGCAATATATTCTTAAATCATAATATATAAAACAATACTATCCCAAGGGTGATGTATATAATAAAGAGACAAAATGCTCGACTTCTAACGTACAGTGTCAATGGATGATTACGTGGAAATATATGCTCTTGATTCTCAAGTATACATCTATATAGATTTAGCATTAAAATCTGTGGAAAGTATCAGAGGGGGCAAAATGATTGAGTGAAAGGGGAATGGATTCAAGAACAGGAAGCATATGTTCACATCTCTGCCCAACTCTTTAGTTGCTCTGTGCCTTGATTTCCTCACCTATAAAATGAAGGTGTTGGAATAGATGGCCTCTGATATCCCTTCTAGTTTTAAATATATGAACCCAAGATTAGGAAGGGGAAGAAGATGAAAAGCAGGAGTTAAAATAATGTATTAATCACAATATAAATTGAACTGCAGGTAAGCTTTGACTCTGGATGGAAGGAAGGGAAAGAAGGTCTATGCTGTGTCTTAAAAACAAACAAACAAACAAAAAAAACTCCTGTAGTACTATGTAGTCTATCTTACTCAGGATGATGTTTTACAAAGTGTTTATTGAATTGAACTTAGTTTCCCAACTTTCAAAAAAGGCCAAGAAGTCTGACCTGATCTAAACTACTCAGTCTCTTGAACTATCATGGCAAAATGACTCTTGAGTCAGAGGGTTCAAATCCTAACCCTAATAATTCCTATTAGCATGACCTTGGGTCAGTCCAAGGCCTCATTATAAACTAGAATACCTGAGTAGGATTCCCCATCCCAAGAGAAGGCAGAAATCAGGACACTGACAGAGTTCTTACAGAATCAAATAGTAGAGGCAGGTTTGTGAAGGCAAATTTGACCCAAAAGGGTAGTTAATAAATCAAGTTCATGAGACTTAATTTTGAATTTTGAGTCTCCTAGGTAGTATAATCCTGAAATCTAATCTTCTACTCTGAGATGTGAGATTTTTTTGTTACCACCCACCTTGACTTTTGCATTATAGGTAGCTGTGAGATCCCAAGATTAAGTATTTGAAGAAAAGATATCACATAGCACTCATTCTTAAACTAGCCTTCACCAGAACACTCAGAAATTCTGAAGATAAATTACAGAGGAGGTATGTAAATTAATATGGGGAAAATATTGTGTCTTTATTTCCACTAACCTCAAAATGGAATTTAGCATTTCCTTAGAAACAATATTTTGAGATCTATAAGATTCATAACCCTAAAGGGGTTCAGGATACAAAAAAATGGTTAAGAATCCTTAATTTAGAAAAAGGAGAGTTTCTGATGCATACTATTCTCAGCAATGTCCTACTTTAAAAAAAATGAATGCAGTGGGTTATTCAGATATTGCAGATATAATGGGGAGAGAAATCCCTTACAACAGCTCCAAGGTATGTGTATGTCTACTGAGGGAAATACAAACCATAAGATAACACTACAAATCTTAGAGGGACTCTGTGGAAGGGCTTGAGACCCTACAGAACAGCAAAAGGTTTCCTGCTTTTTGGAATATAAAACACAGTGGTTTCTGTAGTTGTTTATGATTTTCAGTTAGTCTTTTGTTTCTTGTGCACTTATATGAGGTGTCCTGCCATAAGCATTATCTTGAATATCTTGAATATGTAAAGTTGCCCATATTTGCGGTTATAATTAAGCAATATTTGGAGATTTTCTTGGAGTAACTGAAATATCATTTCTTGGAGATGAGGATACCTCATCTTTCCGGTGAGCCAACGAGAGAAAATGAACCTTGTATTCAGTCCCTTAGTATTGGGGCCAGTTCTCGTGACAGGGCAGAGGGAGAATAATGGGAGTTGGCTGGTAATGATATCTACAGAAACAATTCATGAACAACTTTATGCCCTTTGTGAACTCAGTGAAAACTATACTAGAAAAGTACTTCCTCCATTACCACCCCATGCCCAACTTCTCCTTTTGGACAAATTTTTCTCCTTAATTTGTGTATGTTTTTATAGGATTTGCTCGGGTTTCTTAAATATTTTTCATTAAAAGGGAAAATTAGATGAGACTAATTAGATGAGAAAGAATTGAGTTTAAAAGGAAATGACTGATGTTAAAAAAAAACAAAACCTACCCTAAAACTTTAAACAATTAAGTTAGAGTTCAAAGGAAAAAACATTTCCCACAAGATCCTGTGTGTTCATCCTTTGTTGCTGAAGAAGACCATGCCATCAGAGAAATGATGACGTGACTTGCACTTGACTTTGGTTTTGAGTGAGGGAGGACTGTGCAGGTCACCAGCCTCACTTCTCCTCCAGAGCCATCTGAATCCAGTGACCAGATATTCCTCAGGATGACTGGAGATGACCCAGAATGAGGCAGTTGAGGTTAAGTGACTTGCCCAAGGTCATACAGCTAGTGAGAGTCAAGTGTCGGAGATGAGATTTGAACTCAGATCCTCTTGACTCCTGAACTGATGCTCTATCCACTGTAACACCTAGCTGCCCTTCTCCTTAATTTAGGTTACAGCTGGATGACCTTTGTGCTATCTGGCAGGGTTAAGTGAACAAAGTGAAGAGAATGGAAGCCTTTCTACTTTCTTGGCTATTGCCCACCCCTGGAATGTGGACCTGACAGGTTTTCCCAGTTACTCTTTTCCTGTCTTCTTCCCACAAGGTCAGCTCTACTTTCTATTTAGCACTATCCTAGCTCTGTCTTTAAAGAGAGATAGATGTCTTCTGAGCACAAACAGAAAGAAAATAATTTTATGGACAAATAGCATGCCTCAACAGTAATTATCTCCCCTCACTAGACAACAATGCCCAGTCAGCTTTATACAGAAAGCAGAAAAACCCTGAACCAGCTTAGACTTTATCAAAATGAACAAATGTCATATGCTTTCATTTTGATCCTTTGCCATGTCAGGTGGTTGGTGAGGAGCAGCATGCTCCTATTTTTCCACATGGATAATCCAAAGAGATCATTTGTTCTCTGTCGCTGTCTACCAATACAAGAGATTATTTTGCCACTACCCTCTTTCTAAATAAATCTGTAAAATCCAATATAACTAAGATTGCTCAAAATTTTATAAAGATAGTAAGCTTTAAAATACTTATTAAGTCAAAAGGGTGAAGGAGCTTAAAGAACAGAGAATTTGGAGCAACATTCTGAGATTATGAGATATGGGCATAGAGGGAGAGAAGGAAGGGAAATGAAAACATTTTAGTGTCTCAGATCTCTGAGAGAATGGTTCAGCAAGACTCAGTCATTTCCAGCCACATGGCAAGTTGGAGTATCAACAGATGGGGGTAACAGTTGATTCAACAAGTTATTCAACACCCCAGTGTTGAGTGGCAAGATCCAGACTACTTTATCCTTCTTTACGAATGCTCACTTAATATTCTTGGAATTCTGCTACTCAGCATTCTCTCTCCCAAACCAAAAGTGAAGTCTCCAACTCCAGCTGTTCACATTGCCAATGCAATGCTCTACCTACTCAGTAGCTCCAAAGACCAGAAGAAGCTGTACTTTCCGTTACAGACTATATTTCTCAGAAACTCACACAGCTAGGCTCTGAAAAGTTTCCTCTCTCAGCAGACAACTATCTCTAAAGCTAGTTTCAGATTAGCTGCTGCCATAGAGGTGGTAGCTCACCTGACTAGTGACAAGATAACTTGTGGTGAGTTACTATAAGAAAAGACTTGCAATGGTAAATCAGAGAACACAAGCAACTAGGACCTTTTCTCCCTTCTAAAGTTTCCTCCTTATACAATTGGTTCCTGAAGCCCAGGGATTTTCCTTTCCAACTTGTCCATGGCGGGAAGACCTGCAATTTCATTAGTATGATCAATGAACATTCAGAGACTTTCTCAGGCCACATAGCTAATGTATGTCAGAAACAGGACTTCAATCCAGGTCTTCTTGGGGTGCCAAGATTCGCCCTTTATTTATGACATTAGGCTATCAACTATAATAATACTAGATCAACAATATCTGATAGTATATCTCTTGGGTCATATTTGTTCTCTGGCATGAAATATACAGTTTGGTATCGTGAGAGTAGATTCTGACCAAATGGAACACTGGAGAGAGACTAAAAAACAAAACCCAGTACTAACTAAGTTATGCCAAGGTTTCAAAATGTTTCATTACCACTTAACCCCTCCTCTCTTTTGAAATTACCATGTAATATTTTCTATATACCTTATGTTGTATACATGGTATATCTTTGTCTCTTCCTATACCATAATATAATCTATTTGTAATAATAAGACTATCAACTTCTTAAGGATAGTAACTGGTATTCTCTCTTTGCAACTTTTATTTATTATTCGTAGCTGTGCTACATCTAGACAGAACAAATCTAATCTCTATCTGCCTTACAAGTATAGCCATGCCTAGCACATGGTTAAATGAGTAGTAGAATGAACTTGGGTGTAGAGTTTGGAAAACCCAAATTTGAATTCATTCTCTGAACAGGTTTCCACTCTGCATCTACTGCTATGACTGGCTGAAACTCCAGGGTACAAGATGCCTTTCCTAGGTTAAGCTCATGACCTCTGATCTCAATACTATGCTGCTAGCTCAAGCCTTGACTGAGACCATCTCCCTCAGTCTCCTTTCTTTTTTTTTTTTGGAAGGTTTTTAGGATAGAGTATAAAACTCTCCCTAATGTCTTCCTGTGTAAAATGCAAGAATTGGACTTTTTGCCTCATTCCACTCTACATGTACTACTCTGCCTGGTTTCAACACCACCAAAAAGCTGCCCATGTGCCAGGAACCCTCTGACCTTCCCCCTCCCTTTTCTGCTTCCATGTTTGTGTTTTCTCCTCAATAGATTATAGACTCCTTGAGGACAGGGATTATCTTTATTAATTGTATCCCCAGAAATTAGCATAGTGTCTGGCACATAGGTGTTTAATAAATGCTCATTGGATTTAGATTGAGTTGGTCTTTATTTCCCTAGCACATAGCAGGATGCCTAATGTGCTGGAGGTGCTTAATGAATGCTCGGTAAATTGAATTGATGAAATTTTTCTTGGCCTGCTACAAATTTAGATATATCCCAGTCTGATTATGGGTCAGTTCATTGATTATCACTCCAGTGGGAAGGTTATCTTCAAATTATCCCATCAGAAAGTTACTGTTCATTGTGAGCTTTTGGAGATTAAAACCACTTATGCAAATTCCTAAACCCTCAAAATTCAATTCAGATTATCTGAGCATATTTGAATGCAGAAATCTATATCACTCTGTGTCTGAACTGCTTGTGCTGACAAGCCTTTTAAAGATCAAAAAGTCATTTTGAGCTTTGGGGCTTATTGTCTAAACCCTTACATTAATCATTAAAAGATGGCTTTTCCAAATTGTCTGTTTGTGTAGTAGACCCAGTGCAACAATATTAATCATAAAGATGAACAATTCACAATGAGATTACAGCTAAAAGCTAAAGTGGCTAAACGAAATATAGTGGTGATGACTCAATTAAAACAAATTGCAGCCATATACAATGTGGCTACAGGAAACATCAAAATAATTAGAGAAATAGCCTCTATCCAAAGATGCTATTTAGCCAAAACATCTAAGAATGCTACAAAGTAGTTTGGCTTCTACAAATGACCCAAATGCCAATATTGAACAAGTGCTATCATTGTAGATGCCAACAACTTAGAATATTTAGTATTTTGTATGCCAGATTGTTTGCTTGGGAACTAACGATTAGTGGAATATGGGGGCATACTGCAAATAGCTATCACTTTTATACTCTGTAGGCCCCTATAGCTAGTTCTGACTAAATATAACATTATGATTATTTCATTTCTATGATTTACAATAATCTAATATTGTATCAAACTGTTCTTTTTGTTCCAATTGTCCATTTTCTCCATGACATAATCACATTTCTGCATCCAAAATAGACAAAAATATGATTATACTTTTTCTGTGCCATTATAAAAACATTTTTCAAGAGAAGATTTTTTTTTCCTATCCTCATCATGCTTTACCTCTCTCAGCAGGGTATGACCTTTCCTTTTGGAAGCTCTAACCTTACTTACTTTTCCATGATATTGCATCATTCTAGTTCTATATCATTTATTCTAACTCCCTGCTCAATCTCATGGGATTTCAGAATTGGAGGGGACCTTAGTGACCATTTAGTAAAATCCACATCCAGAAACACTTTTCAATATGCCTCATAACTGCTCACATAGCCTTGAATTTGATGGCTAGAAGGATTTGAAGGTTTTCATGACATCATCCCTAAATTTCCATCTAAATTTGCATCTTTACAATTTCTCTCTATTAGTTACAGTTCTGTTAGGTCCAAACAGAGCAAGTTTAACCTTCATCAATCTTTCCAGTATTACCTTGACAAATGCAGCACCTCAGAGTTCCCCCTTCAATTTTCCAGCATGAACATATTCGGTTCCTTCAAGTGATTTTCATGTGTTATGTATTTGCAGCCCTTCACCATTAACATGTCATTTATCTTGTTTCATTCTTAGTTTCCTTATCTGTAAAATGGGAGATTTATATTAGATGAATTCTAATACGACTTGAAGCTATACATCTAGGATCTTATGACATATTCTATTATAGATGGAGGAGCTAGCAAAATGATTTGATAAATCCTCTAATGGACTTCAAGAGATTAGAGGTCATAGACCTTTATATTAAAGGTTGCTCCTTGGAGATAGATGACCTGTAGTTCTTTCTGAAAGGACTCAGGGAAGTCTATTTACTGATCCCTAGTGGTGGGGGGTAGGTGGGGGGTGGGGATGGCGGCAGAGTTAAAATAGTCTTTAGAATGACTGGCAAATTCGTTGGAATTCTTTGTTTTCCCTCCTGCAATCAAATTAGATAATATAGGTAAAACACCTTACAAACCTTGAAGTATCTGATATATATTAGCTATAATTGCTAACTGCAGCTGGCTCCAAGGCTCAGTCTTTGGACCTACTCTTTTGACTCCTACTTTCTCCCTTTTAAAAATCCTCACATTTTGCCACCGTGGTCATACCCATGTAGAATGCCCCCTCACTTGATAGCCTTATCCTCGTTTTTCTATTTGATTTCTAGTACCAATTCTAAACTGCCTGAATGTCATTTTGGCATGACTCACTATGAGTACAGACTAATCATGTTCCTCATAGAAGCTAATTCTTTTCTCATCCTCAAATATGAATCCTTTCCCATTTTTCCCATTTTTATCAATAAACCATCATTCTCAAAACTTTGTAGTCATTTTTGACTCCAAACTTTCCTGCTTCCACCTTTCACAGCAAATCAATCACTGTGCCCTGGAGATTATCCTTCACTGTATTTTTCACATTCTCTTTATTCTACCTACAACAACCCTGGGTTATGACTTTATCACCTCATGCCTGCAATTGCTAACATTATCACATAGTTCATATTTCTCACTTTTCCCCATGTATGACATAAGCAAATAAATAATATCTATTCATCTCCATACACTGCACTCCTATAGTGCAAATTCCTGGAACCACTTAATAGCTTTTAATCATACACTTCCTTTCTTTATTTTCTTAATCATTCTATGTACATGTAACTTTTGTATCAGAGACTCGTGATATAAGAAGTTCAGTGCTCTCCAACATACACAGACCAATGTCCTACTAATACGTACATGGTTTATAAAACTAGAGAATAATTTTTTTTTAATGAATAGAGGGAAATAAAACAGAAATTCTTGATAGAGTAGCCATTGTCTCCCCACTTACCCCCAATTTACATAAATTGACAAAATTACTTAAAGTCCTAAGTATGGAGGTCCTCTCTGAAAAAAGTCCCCATCAGTCTTGCACAGGCCTTTAGTTCTTTGTTGATAATAGTGAGAGTTTTTTTTTTTAGTTTTAGTGGGGTCTTTATCTCTTCAATCTTCTACTGTCCTTCAAGGCTCTATAGCATGCAATCTTATAGTTTCTTAGATTCAGAGACCATTAAATCTAAATACAGTCTCCTAATCCTTAATTTAGGGCAGTGAATATTATACTAGGGAGAGTAAATGAGTATAATTTTTTTCTGTGGTGCTTCGTGCCTAAATTACCTTGGCCAAATCACCTCACCTCTCTGCGTCCTTGAATACTTATCGGTAAATTGAGTCAGATAACTCTAAATTTATAGTTGGCCCAGTGAAAGATGATGACCAAAAAGTTCCTCAGTATAATTATTTCCTTTTAGTTACTCCAACTCTTTCATGACAAGCAATCTTTATCATCTTATTCTCTCTCTGTCTCTGTCTCTCTGTCTCTGTCTCTCATAAAATGAAGTGGGTGGTGAAGAAGAAAGCTGGGTTGACATTTTCTCTTAAGGGGTGGAAAAATAGTCACTGTGTTGGTTATATGGATAGATTATAGATATTTTTATGAGTAATCTGTCTCTTTCTATCTAGATATAACTATGTGGAGGTAGCTGGTGACACCATAGATTAAAAACCATTGAAATCAGGAAGACCTAAGCTTAAAACTGATTTCACTCACTTATTCTTTGTGTGACCCTAGATAACTCACCTAACCTCTGACTGCCTTGGTTTCCTCAACCATAAAATGGGAATTAAAAACAGCATCTACTTCACAAAGATATTGTAAGAATCAAATGAGATATTTGTAAAAACAAAGCAACAAAGGAAGGAAGGAAGAGAAAGAAATAAAGGAAGAAAGGAAGGAAGGAAAAAGAAAAGAAAGAAAGAAAAAGAAACACAGGACAGTGATTGGTGCATTGTAGGTATTATTGAAATGTTTATCCTTTTCCCAGAGATATAGCTATCTGTTTATCTATCTATCCATCTATATTTTCCTCCTCAAATAAACAATTGACTTTCTAGTAGACAAAGAGAGACCATGTTTTATTCTCTTTTTATATCTACCTCAGGAGTTTGTACAGTTCTATGAACAGGGCAAGAGATCAATAAATACTGAATGCATGAAAAATGCCCTTAAGTGCCATTGTCAGATTTATCTGTCTTAAACACCACTTTCATCATGTCACTCCTCTAATTAAAAATCCATAGTGACTACATTTTCAAATCCAGGTCAGACTTTTCTATATAGTGTTCAGGACCCTCCATTATTAAGTCCCACTTTATCTAGCCATATTTATTTCCTATTGCTTTCCACACAAATCCTCTCTTGCAGTTAGAAGGGTCTCCTTAGAGCCCCTCTGATTCATGCAACACCTTAGTTTCTTTGTGCATGTAGCCCTTACCTAGAATATCCTCTATGATCAGCAAAGGCCAAGGTCAGTCTACTTTCATTCATGATGTTTCCACTGATGTCTCCACCCCATGTAGAGTTCTCTGTTATCTACTCCTTTTGAATTTATTCTTTGTAATACTGCGTAAACAGTATTGCAGTATTCTTGGAGCAAGAAGGAACCTTAGATGTCATTTAGTCCAACCATCTTATTTTACAAATAAAGAAAATGTGGAGCAGAGAAATTATTTCATTAAGCATTTTAAGTTTACACAGATGGTGACAGAGATGATTTAGAAAACAGTTTTCTTGATTCCAAGTTAAGTTCCCTTTCTAGCACCATAGCAGTATCATTCTCTAGAGCTCTTTTTTTGTGTACGTTTTTGTCTTCACAGTTAAATTATGAATTCCTTGAGAGAAGGAAGCACCATAACATATAATATTACTCATACTTCTCTTATAACCCACAACACTGATCACTAAAGCTGGTTACCCTAGTATGTTCCTTATGAATGTTTGTTGGTTTACTTACTGACTTGATGGAAAAACTAGGTTATTTCTTGAGAATGAGCAGTCAGGGAACAGCTTTCACATATCTTGGATTGCTTAGTGTGTACCAACCTAACAGATTGTGAGTGAACTCTAAGAGGAACCTTCAAGATCTCCTTCCAAAACAAGTCTACCCAGGTGACGTAAAATATGGAATTGAAAATTCATGCAGTCAACTTGATCAACGTAGACTTCTCTGAATCACTCAGACTGAAAAATCCATGTGGGGTCAAAAGAGGTTCAGATTGGCTTTCTATTTTGATCACATTAACTGGAGAAATATAATTATGGAACTCTCCACTTCACTTTGTATTTTCTGAGAATATCTTGAATTGTAAAATATATCATGTCTCTGAACATATTAGTACAATGGGAGCATTTAATATGGTTGGGCCTGAAGTTTCTCTGACCTGATTGTCTGACCTGTCAAGAAAAACTGACAGAGCTCAATGACAGCTGAGCTCATTCTATTTTGACTGACACTGAAGTTCCATTATGAGGAATATATTTTCCAACCCCAGTATTCTTAGATGTGAGTTCATGTAGAGGTTAGCACAACCATTTCTTTGTGTACGCTGTTTGTGCCTGCATATTATGGCTATAGCAATTATTTAATATTTATAAAATTTCTAAATAGCACCGGACGCACTTGCAAAGGTGTGATTCCTAACCTCTGGGAGTTTTCTGATAAGAAAAATGAACTGCTCAATTGCAAACATCCCTAAACAGTTTCATAGTATGTTTTGATGCCCCAAGGAGATGAAATCAGAGGACTAAAGTACACAATAATAATATGCATTTGTAGGGAACTTTAGACACTGAAAGCCAAAAGACTGTGAGTGCAACATTTATCTTTTCAACAATTCAGTACTAAATGTTCATATAAACTCCCATGAAAATTTGGTGTGGAGGTCGAGGAAAAATACTTGACAACTTATATATGTACATAGTTATTTGCATGCTGTCTTCTCCTTGAGATTGTGAAGTCCTTGAAGCAGGATTCGTCTTTCACCTTTGCCCTTCTTTGGATCAATAGTGCTTAGCAAAATACATAGCACGTAAGTACTTAACAAATGTTTTTGAAATGACTGGTACGCACATGTGTACACAGATGTGCATTTATATGTACACAATATTTATATATGAGTGTACACATACGTTTAAATGTGTAACTTGTGCATATTTGCATATATGTGTATACACATACATAGATGAATTGTCTCTTTAAATATATCTATGTAAACTTCATAAATATATACATATATGATTAATTATAGCCTAATTATACATGCATATATATGTACGCTATTTGAAAGAATATGTAAGTTTCATAGAAATCACAAGAGGCTGAGAAACTGTCAAAGAGGACAGAGCAAAGCCAAAGGTACCCTTAGCTTCCAGAGTTTGGGACTCGTGACTCATTCTCATGATTTCTAGATTCCTATGATGTCTACTGCTCTGTAGCTATAAAAGAAAATAGGTGATTGATTTCCTTAACATAAATTTAGATGTCAGTGTTCAAATGTGTGCATTAAACTTTGGCAAGCCCTACCAAACTGTCCTGATTTTGATTCTGGACACTATGACAGACAAGTATTTCTGTTCAAGAACCAGCTACCTAGCATATTATCACCAGTGTTGGATTAGCAAATGATAAATGTTTTTACTCACAGAAACTCATATTATTTACTAAGTCTGGATGAGGATATAATCTGTTTTGGTGAAGAGAATATTCACCGTAATGAAATAATACATCATTAAAGCATTCAAGTAAGTGAAATCAATAGAAAAATTTGTAAAAAAAAAATCAGACTATTAGATTCTAAGTATCATTTTTAATAATATAGCTAATTAGTGATAACAGTAAGGCCAGTTTTTGCTCCCATGATTTTATGATCATTTTTATACCTTTCCCATAGTCTTTCACTAAGAACAATCTGTTTTTACTTTTATATCACAAAATAATTGCTGACATTTATTTTTATCACCTTCTGTTGTTTGATAGGAATTCATAAAATGCTATATATAATTATGCCTGTTTAGCAATCAAATGTAACTTCAAAGTAAGTATCCCACTAGAATGACCTATTCTTCCTCTTTGATTCCAAACCATCTGGTGATTCTGTCGCTCAAAGAAGTGACCACAGTAGATTTTGATGGCATCCACAGTTGACTTATGCCTTGTTAGCTTTGATCCCAGAAAAATTCCAGAAATAGATCCTGAGAAAGATTCTAGCCCAGTTGTCCATTGGCTTCTTTTCTAGTGCATCTCCCAAGAGTTCCACAGTACACAAATGTCAAAGCCTAAATAAGAAAAACACTGTATCAAAATGATTGTTACCAATTCTTGGGTTTATCTGCCAAACTATTTGTACCTGAAAGCTATTTTTTCTACCATTCTTGCCACATGGGTAACAAAGTTTATGTGCGTTTGTTTGTTTATAAATGTGTGCACTGGGCAGGAAGACTGTGGGTAGAAATTCAGAACTCAATGGGATTAAAGTAAAAGTACTAAATCGGAGAATATTTTAGAGGAAGAAAGGACTTCAGCGACTATCTTGACCAACTTATACTTAAAAAATAAGTATCTACTACAACTTACTTAAGTTACTCGAAGACTTCCATTAAGGTGAACCCACTATTTCCCAAGGTAGCATTTAGTGATAACTCCAATTTTTAAGAATAGCAAGTTTTCCCATGCTAACAAGATTTAATTTGCCTTTACAACTTCTACCTTAGGACTACAACTTAGGAATTTGGTCTTTAGAACCAAACAGAAGAAGTTTAATCATACTCACTTGAGAGCCCTCCAAATACTTGAGGATGTTTATCATGTGCAGTCCACTCTCCCTCCCCACTTCACCCCTCTTCTAATGTCCATTGTGTCTTTTCCATGCATAACATCTCTACTTTTTCAACTGACGCTCATATGACATGGACTTGCGATTTTTCACTGTCTTTGTCCCCACCCTCTGGACACTCAAGTTTAACAATACCCTTCCTAAACTGTGATGCCCAGAATTTAAAATAATACTCCATAACCATATTTCTCCTTATTATATAGTAGAAGGTTTATAAAAATATTTCAACTGTATCTGCATTATACTTTCCCCAAGAAATCTACTGGAAATAAAGATATAATCTTAAGATTCATATAACACTTACTACATTGGTTAAACTAGCATTGTACCACCTTAGTCAAGGAAAGTTTCTGAACATGCTGACATGTCATGCTGACATGAAAACTATTCTATATTTTGAAAGGAAACTTCAAAGTCAGCTTTTTTGAAGCATAAAGTCAATAGCTGTATAAAGGGAGGTCATGTCTGGTAAGTCCAGAGGGTTGTTATACAATGATAGAACTGGTGCTTCTGTTCCTTATGAATCATACCTTAATTCATATCTTTGAATGGTGAACAACTTATCTTATTTGTAGCAATTAAAGGTCGTTAAGGGTATAGTTTAACCACAATATAAGTAACAAACTTGGACAATTATATTTTACCTACCTGAAAGCAATGTTTCCATGAAGCTTCATTTAAATAATAGGCTCTTTATTTCATTTCCCAAAACATGTAGTTTCCATGAATATATTCAATTTATTAACAACTGCTGCTTTTCTTTTACTAGCTTTGCCACTTATTCTCTCCTAGCCTGAATTTCTCATCTACAAAATTACTGGTAGAGACTAGATTTTCTCTAAGCTTCTTAAATTTCTAATACTCTAGTTATGTTTTTGTCTATACTGTTTTTTTTTTTACTCACAATATCTGTATTTTTACTGTGGATTAAAAGTTTTGTAGATGCAACATGGAACTCATACAAATGTAGGATTTGGCAAATTTGGGGTATATCTGATAATTGTTGAAATAATAGATTTTCCAACATTATCATATTTCTATTTACTACTAAAATAACAATTAAAATAAAGGAAGGTCAGGAACTCAATTTGACTCAAAATCAAACTAGGAAAAATTAAGACATTTGTATTTCAGTGATATATTGAATATCCCCTTTTCCAAAAGCCCCAGCAACTATTGTGGGAGGAGACAATTTTATAGAATCGAATGTTTAAATTTTCATGGTCTCATATGTTTCTCCTTCCTTTACGCCCCAACCCCATAACACTGCCATCCAAAACTACTGGTTTTCACATTGCCTTTCTAGACGATTGATGCTAGTGTGATTTGGCAGTCCCCAAAGTCAAATAATTGCATAGTCTTGTTTTTAAATATGTTTTATACTTCTTGGCTCTTCTCTAGTTAATTGCTTGATTAGACTGCATTGATTGCCATCATTCCCTTATAGGGTTGGGCGGATGAAAAAGAGGTGTGTGTGTATGTGTGTGTATGTGTGTGTGTATGTGTATGTATATAATTTTAGTTTGAAAAATTCGAAGTACTAATAAAAAGGAAAATAGTGGGTCCTCACTGCTCTGTATTCTGTCCACCATGCAAAGATTCTAGAGATGTAGCCCAGGGGAAACTCCAAACAAAGTACAATTATTTATAACTAGACAGAGTACCAGCTTTCAGTCTCAGTCTCCTTTTTTCTAATCCTGATGAACTGGACTGGACAGCCTAGAAAGAGACATGCAGGATTGCTTTATATACTCCTTTCAATTTAGAAACTATAACAAGCCCTCAGCAAATAGATCACTGTTTTTGGAAATCATCCTGATTTTAGAACTCATCCTGACTTTGCTAGAGCTTCAGATTTAGAGGCTATTTACAAGCAAAAGATACCAAAAAGAATCTTAAGATCCCATGTCTCATACTAACCAAATATACTTCCAGTCGAGATAGATGGATTATCTTCATACATATGTACATGTTTATCTGTATATATGTGACCATATGCATGTGTGTATACATATATATTGTGTGTATATGCATATTTTTTCCCCTTCATTCCTCCTCCCAAAGGCTTTAATCCCTGACCTTACAAAGTTTTCACATATGGAAGTAAGGGAATGTCTGACACCCTTTTGGTTCCCTCTCAGTTCAATTCAGCCAACATGTATTTAGCACCTATTCTGTACAGGACATTGTTCTAGATACTTGTGGTACCAAAATTTAAAAACATGTACTGTCTCTGCTTTCAAGGAGCTGATGCTGTATTTGAGATCCCTTCCATGAAGTCTTTCCCTCTTTTACCTCTTTCCAAACTTGTCATTCTGATATTATTTCTTAGAGATTACCTTCATTCATGTGTTGCTCCTTTCAGAAAGGATTCCTCACTGAAGAATGTAGGTTAATTTAAGTAGAATAAGAGACCTCCTCTTCTGGTTCTTCATTGTTTCATTTTCTATCTCCTCTTCCCAATTTCACTTTAGGCATATTTCCTATCAGTTTCTAACTCCAGTCATTATCTCTCGACTTATTTCTAAGGGTCCCAAACCATGTTATTATTCTTTATTATTAACAACTTGAGGTTCTCCCTAACCTAGAGCACCTAGGATCACAAGTCTGTGATTCCCAAAGGCTGTTACTCAGGGTTGCTTGAGATTTTTGATACATCATTTCCAAGTATTGATTTTGTCCATTAGCAAAATTCACATGAATTCACCTTTTATTAGGCTACTATTACATTACTGGGTATCAAGCATAAATTGTCTGAAGCTTTCTAGATACAAAATGAGAAGTCCCCAGTTTGCCAAACTAATTTATATTAAAACTATCATTTTATTGAGAGAATTAGGTTTATGCCTCACTATGCTATGATGGAATGCTAAGTAGTTTCTATTCAATGCTTACTTCAGAGCCACTTCATTTCCAAAATGTCACCAAGGCATAAGTTAATTAAATTACATAAATTCCAAGCAGTGACAGGAGAAGTAATATTTGATATAAGTGGCTTCAAGTCCTTATAGAAATCCCTATTTTGCAAAGGGTGGTGATGCATCATCAGTGTAATTGCTAGCTTTTTATATGTCCAAAGGGAAGACATAGCAAAAGTAGGGTTGTTATCCTCATGCTTCTAAAGTGGGATGGTATAATACTCCTGTAGGGTAGAGCTCATTCACTAGTCAGACAGGAAATTTAATGAGGTACGGTCAAGTGTTTATGGTGTATCTACTCAGTGTCCATGGTAATAGTGTGTCATAGGTGGTAGCCTCCTGCAAGTATTTCATTTCACTTGATTCATGATAATGATTTGAGGCTCCCAAAGTAGAAGCTGCTAAAAATAATTCTACTTTGTGAACTGCCTTGTGGAATATTGGTGGTGTCTCTGTGTAGAAAGGCAAAGAATGATAGAAGTGTCATTGAATTCTTGGAAAAACTCAGTTGCTGACAGTGACCAGATGCATCATTAAGAAATGCCTTTCATTACAAAAGTAATGCTGTTCAATTAGTATTAAGGAAATTGAGGATGGTACAGAATTTCTATGCCACTATCCAGAGATCCATGTTGGTAATAATTGCAGTAATTATTAATAGCTACTCTGTCAATTATTATTTATTCATAGATTTACTCAACATTTTGGAGTTAACCATTCCTTTAATTTTCCTTTTTTTTTCTATTTCTTTGCTCAGTAAATGAGGAGGAAAGTACATAAAGGAAGCAAAATTAAAGTGGATTGTGCTTCCTGGATGGAGTTCTGATAAAACAGCCCATAAAGAAATGGGTCTTTAACCATTAGCAGAATGATCATCATTTTAGATTTGTTATTAAAGTCTCGCATTCCCTGATTGGCCATAATTATTAACACATAATGACAACGTGTGTGTGCACGCGCGCATGTGTGTGTGTATGTGTGTACACACACATACAACATACACGTATTCATATCATTTTAGTTATATTACATCTGTTGATTTTATTTGATATTTATGTGATATGTTCCTTTTGAAGAGTTTAATAAACCAAATAGAAATTTATTCATTTTTACAGTATGCTGAGGTGTGTGGATGAAAAATATAATCCTTATTTTGTCTCTGGTGAAAAAAGTTGGGGGAGAGACAAAAAAAAAGGAATATTTGTGACTGACACCATAACTGCAATATAAATGTAGCTTCACTAATTCCCGGATCAGTGCTCTAAGTGACTATTCATGTTAGAAAGATGGAATCCAGTTGAGAACATATGAATAACCCATTAGCGTATCCTAAAAACAAAGCTCTACAATTAAGGGTTAATAAGAGACAAGTTTCTTGGTGAAATTCAAAAGTTGATTATGACAATAAAATAGAATGTGACCACTAAAAATGTTCAGAATTCAAACCTGAATTGATGATAAGTGCAGGATACCTGTGGCAATAAATAAATAAATGGATGGATGATTAAATAAATCTCAGACAATAATTCAGTGATTTAGATTATAACTGCTGTGGATTAGGCTAATAGGCTTAATGTTATTAGAATTATGAACAATTTAATTTCAAAATACAATGAAAGAACTAAGATAGTACATTGATGTGAATCTGTTAGAAAAAAAGCATAAAAATATTTTGAGGTAAGAGATCTTATAATAAATTCTTGTAAAAAATGACTTTATAATTTTTGTTGAAACAAAAACTTCAATGCAAGTTTCTGATATAAATATCTCATCTAATTCCAATAGAGTTGAAAAAAAAGAAAAAAGTGAAAATAACGTGATAGAAGAACTAAAGGAAATTAACTTGTGTGGCCTCAGAAATACATATAAGATATTTTGTGTTCCTTGTAATGAATTTTTGGTGAAAGATAAAACACTGATATCCCCAAACACATTATATTATCAGACTTTTGTTACCTAACAATTATATATTATAATGTCCTTTACTGAGATCTGAGATTATATCGAATTTATATGACTTTAAAAGGGGAAATACAAAGTTGAAACAGATAGGATTACGATTTTGTGAGATTGCAGCCAAACTGAAGCCATGGTATAATTTGTTTTAGAAGGGCCTACGTAATAAAAGGCAATTTAATGCAGAAAGTTGTCTTTTAAACTATATTTCAATAGAAAATCCATACTTACCAAACTACACAGTGAAATAAGGTTCATTCTTTTAAAAGTGAGGTCAAATTTTCAGTTGTCAGAAATATTTTTGTCTGAAGGATACATTTCACATCCTTCAGTACCTCAATATTTCAAGGATGCAAGATCTCATTATTACTCCTATCATAAATGCAAAATACAGAGTCTCTACATCTCAATAAATGATGTTCATGTATTGCCATAGTGGATAGGGTTCTGGATCTATGATTTAATCAGCATTCAGAATTCTCAAGAGAGAACTCTCCTCCTACTATAAGTCAGTATCTTCTCTGCATCTTTTAGTCTTTCATGTAGCATTGAAGTGTCAAGTGATTTGACCTGGATCACATAGCCAGAGGCTAGATTTCAACCCAGGTCATCCTTATTTCAAAGTCAGCTCTCCATTCAACATGCAATACACTTTTATACATAGGATGGTAAATTTACGTTAATTAATCTCTCAAATTATACTCTTTTAGTTGAAAGGAAGTCACCAGGAAGGAAGTCAACCTCAGTAGAACTTATATTACCTGGCATAGGTTTTTTCAGAACTAAGGGTAGCTTCAACACCATGATGGGGCATGTAAGTATGATGCTGATGTATCATAATTCATATATACATTCATCTTGTTATATATCATCAAGAAAATCTTCAAGTAACCGAGTTTTCAAAGACTTGCTTGAGAAAACAAGCACACATAGGTTCTACCATGATGGAAAAATCTTTGCACATGGTCTCAACTATAGACTGAAATCCAAGTATCACCAGGAAACTGACCACTTACTATTGAATTCTTTGGTCATGGAATATATAAAGCAAAAAAAGTATAAATATGTATTTATACTCTCCGTCCTCTGTGGTCACATTATTTTCTGCAGAAATTGCAAAAGAGAAAATGTAAAAGAGGTAACAATACACCAGGAGTTACAATTTTTAGACTCTATAAATATTACATATTGGTCTTCTAAAAGTGAAATTCTTGCACAGTGAACATAATGTTGAAGGAACTAAAGCACATTAATAATGACATTTTGAATACAATGGAGTCAAAATAGAGAAGTAAACTGCAGCTAAATGGAAAGATGATTCACACTTTCTCCTTGGTATTTCTCTTTGGAAAAGTAACTGAAAGCCTTGGTAGTGTTATTAACATTCAAAGACAACAGGACCCATAATTTCATAGGGCATTTGGTCATTGCATCTCACAGTGCTCAATATGAGCCCAAACAAAAAGGCTTTCCTGAAGATAATTGTAGTTTATGTGACAACAACTATTGCAGGTGCTGGAAGACTAGATAAATTCTACAAATAGTGTAATAAGTTCTGAAAATTAAAATAATTTTTTTTAAATTAAAACATTAATTAAAAATTACTTCAATGCAAAAGTGGGCAAAAGGAGGGTTATGAAAATATGTTGCAAAATATGGTCGAGAATCAATAAAGGAAATTGTCCAAAAGTGACTTAGGCTTTACATAAACCTCATATCTTTATGAGAGTAAAAGGTTTTTTGAAAAATTGAGAGGTGCTAGACATAGGAAACTCTGAATATTCTGACTGGATGACAGTGAACACATCATTTAACCTCTCACTGCTCCAAGCAATTCAGTAGGCCTAAGCCACAGAATAATTATCATAGATGTATATGAACATGGAGAATCTTTCTACTGGAAATTTCTTAATATATTCATCTAGAAATGAAGAGACAAATATATACACACAGAGACAGTCCCAAAATTCTTAGTGCAATTTTAAAAATTTATTTATTTAACTTTTAAAATTCATTTTCACAAAATTTTGGGTTCCAAATTTTCTCCTCATTTGTCCCCTCCCCCCATCCCAAAACACTGAGCATTTTAATTGCCCCTATCATCAATCTTCCCCCTCTTCTATCATCCCTCCCTTCCCTTGTCCCCATCTTCTCTTTTGTCCTGTAGGGCCAGATAACTTTCTATACCCCATTATCTGTATTTCTCATTTCCTAGTAACAAGAAGGGTCCTCAACTAAAACTTTGAGTTCCAACTTCTCCCCATCCCTCCCTCCCCACTCATTCCCTTTGGGAAGGCAAGCAATTCAATATAGACTATATCCATGTAGTTTTGCAAATGACTTCCATAATACTCATGTTGTGTAAGACTAACTATATTTCCCTCCATCCTATCCTGCCCCACATTGCTTCTATTCCCTCTTTTGATCCTGTCCCTCCCCAAGAGAGCTGACTTGAAATTGCTCCTTCCTCCCACTGCTCTCCCTTCTATCATCCCCCCAACCCTGCTTCCCCTTCTCCCCCATTTTCCTGTATTGTAAGATAGGTTTTCATAGCAAAATGAGTGTGCATTTTATTCCTTCCTTTAGTCAAATTTGATTAGAGTAAACTTCATGTTTTTCTCTCAGCTCCCCTCTTTTTCCCTCCACTAAAAAGTCTCCTGCCTGCCTCTTTTATGAGAGATAATTAGCCAAATTCCATTTCTCCCTTTCTCCTCCCAATATATTTCTCTCTCACCACTTAATTTCAATTTTTTAAGATATGATCCCATCCTATTCAGTTCACTCTATGCTCTCTGTCTCTGTGTGTGTATGTGTGTGTGTGTGTGTGTGTGTGTGTGTGTGTGTGTAATCCCACCAAATGCCCAGATACTGAAAAGTTTCAAGAGTTACAAATATTGTTTTTCCATGGAGGAATGTAAACAGTTCAAATTTAGTAAGTCCCTTATGACTTCTCTTTGCTGTTTACCTTTTCATGCTTCTCTTCATTCTTGTGTTTGAAAGTAAAATTTTCTTTTCAACTCTGGTCTTTTCATCAAGAATGCTTGAAAGTCCACTATTTCATTGAAAGAACATTTTTTCCCCTGAAGTATTATACTCAGTTTTGCTGGTAGGTGATTCTTGGTTTTAGTCCTAGTTCATTTGACTTCTGTAATATCCTATTCCACGTCCTTCAATCCCTTAATGTAGAAGCTGCTAGATCTTGTATTATCCTGATTGTGTTTCCCCAATACTTGAATTGTTTCTTTCTAGCTGCTTGCAATATTTTCTCCTTGACCTGGCAACTCTGGAATTTGGCCACAATGTTCCTAGGAGTTTCTCTTTTTGGATCTCGTTCAGGCAGTGATTGGTGTATTCCTTGAATACTTATTTTGCCCTCTAGTTCTAGGATATTAGGGCAGTTTTCCTTGAAAAATTCATGAAAAATGATTTCTAGGCTCTTTTTTGGATCATAGCTTTCAGGTAGTCCCATAATTTTTAAATTGTCTCTCCTGGATCTATTTTCCAGGTCAGTTGTTTTTCCAGTGAAGATAGTTCATATTCTCTTCCATTTTTTCATTCTTTTGGTTTTGTTTTGTGATTTCTTGGTTTCTCATAAAGTCATTAGCCTCCATCTGTTCCATTCTAATTTTGAAAGAACTATTTTCTTCAGTGAGTTTTTGAACCTCCTTTTCCATTTGGCTAATTCTGCTTTTGAAAGCATTCTTCTTATTGGCTTTTTGAACCTCTTTTGCCATTGAGTTAGTCTATTTTTAAAAGTGTTATTTTCTTCAGCATTTTTGTGGTTCTCTTTTAGCAAGGTGTTGATCTGCTTTTTATGCTTTTCTTGCATCTCCCTCATTTCTCTTCCCAGTTTTTCCTCCACCTGTCTAACTTGATTTTCAAAATCCTTTTTGAGCTCTTCTATGGCCTGAGCCCATTGAATATTTATTTTAGATGTTTGGGATACAGAAGCCTTGACTTCTATGTCTTTCCCTGATGATAAGCATTGTTCTTCCTCATCTGAAAGGATGGGAGGAGATATCTGTTCACCAAGAAAGTAACCTTCTATGCTCTTATGTCTTTTCCCTTCTCTGGGCATTTTCCCAGCCAGTTACTTGACTTCTGAGATTCCTCTGCACCTCCGCTTTGCCTCCAGTTCCACCTAGCTAGTGCTTGGGGTCTGAGATTCAAATGCTGCTCCCCAGCCTCAGGGCTTTCAGCGGAGACAGGGCTGCTATTCAGTGTGAGATTAAATTCAGGTGCTCAGGTGGGGACAGGGACACCACCTGAGGCTCAGTTCCCTCAGGGGGTTTTTGGGGATATCTTCAACAATGGATCCAAGCTCCTATCTGCTTTGGGAGCCCCTGTCCACTGCTGCCTCAGCTGCTGCCTCCCGAGGGGGCCTGAATTATGGGGACACCCCACTCCCCTCTTGGCCAGCCAAAAAGACCTGCTCAATGGCCTTCAGCGCTTATGGGTGGAGAGACATGTGCAGCTGCTGGAGATTCTGCCCCTGAAGACTGCTCGGGTCTGTGCCTCTCAGTGCTGCATGGCCAAGGCAGGGTTGGGCTCTGCTCTAGGTCCGGTGCATGATGGACCTTTTGTGTCAGTTTTTCAGGTCTCTCTGGAACAGATATTTTCTCCACTCCATTGTTCTGTGGCTTCTGCTGCTCTAGAATTTGTTGGGAGTTCTTCTTTATAGGTATTTTATGAGCTGTGGGTTAGGGGCTAGCATATAGCCAGCCACTCTGCCATCTTGGCTTCTTCATGCAATTTTAACCTTTAATGTAGTAATATAATAATTTAATTTTTAATACAATAATTTAACCTTTGCTGTTGTGTGAAATCTAAATGCAGTCTTGTACATAAACTATATTTGAACATTTATTTGTCTAGGATTAGAATTATATGGAAGCAATAAAGTAAACACTATTGCTTAGAGATATTGTACAGTACATGTTGTTTTCAAAAATCTAATCTTTCTAAAAGAAAAATAAACACTATTTTAATGCCAGTATTCTTCAAGAAAAGAACTGGAATAGTAAATGAGATATCCCCCATCGTACGTGAGGTCCTTCAGATGTTTTTTTCATGATTGGAACAGTGTCAGTTGCATCAAGACCCAGATTATCACTGAGCCTTCTAGATAAGATCCCTAACCACTCAAAAGAGTTTGTCCTAATCATTCTTGAGGCCAGAATGGATGAATGGATGGATGGATGGATGGATGGATGGATGGATGGATGGATGGATGGATGAATAAGACAAAAAACGAATAGAGAACTATTATTGTACACATTATGGTAGTCAGTCAAATGACCAAACTGCAGAGCTTTTCCAGAAGTGTATGCACAGATAAGGATATAGCTAAGGTTTGGGCATATCTTTTCATTGCTCTAGTGAATTATCAGGTAAGAAAACTTTAACAATTCAGGTTGACCTCTTCTCTGAAAGAGTTGACCAGATATGTGAACCATTGAACTGTTAATCAACTTGCCCAGGATCATACAGTGAACTTTGCATATGTATATATCCACATATGCAGATTGATAGATGAAAAAATACAATAAAACCTGTGTATAATATATGCATATGTGTTATAAATATACATATATATCCAATGTATATGTATATATTTATTATACATGTATGTTTATACCTAGTACATTTACATAGTTATAAAGACATATATGTGTGTTTGACAGAGAATACAAAGAAACCGTAAATTGGACACAAACTTCTTTAAGAAGAGGATCTTGCTTAACTCAAATTAAAGAAGAGTTAGGAGGAGGAATACGCTAAATTTATTTTGGGGAGTTGCCAAGTTCTTTCAATAACTCCAAATACTGCCTGAAAGATCCTTTTTTAATAATAGCAGTCAATTAATGTTATATTACTATGAATTATGTTGCAGTGCAGTTTTAGAGGAATTAAAAATGAATATCACTAAGGGGAGAAGGAGAGATCACTTGAATTTCTGACAAGCCACTAGTATAAAGAATAACTGGAATAACAGGTGGAGTCAAACCTGTCATCAAAAGAAATCTGTGATTAAAAAGGTTGATGGGCTGCTTACTTGACAAGGACGATATAGAATCCATGGACAGCCTGTGGGTTTTATAAGTATCCTTGTATTAGATACTGATATTAGAAGAAGTCATGAAAAGCAGCCAATATATTGAGTGAGTTTTGTTTTTGTGAATTTAAAGGAATAAATGGAAAAGAGATATTTAAGATTTACAGGAATAGATGGTAATGATATACATATTGGAAGGGACATGGGTGTCCTCAAGGTACCTCAGTGTGATTACAGAACTATTTCAGTGTCTAAGTGTTCTTCCAGTAAGTAAGGCTAAATGACTTTAATTCATGATTATCAGTAATATTTGAAGAATCAATATTTCAGAAGTTAAAAAAGTTGCATTTTATTATCAATAAATAATCTTTCTCCAGGAGTTACATGTTCTACCTTCAGTACTTTATCATTTAAAGAAACCCATTCATTATTTCTAGCATCTCTTTTGTGATGGCTAAGAATAGGAAATTGAGGGTATGTCCATCAATTGAGGAAGGGCTGAATAAGTTGTGATGGAATACGATTTTGCTATAAAAAAAGATGAGCATATTGGATTCAGAAAAAAACGTGGGAGAATTTATATGAAGTAAAACCTGGGAGAATTTATATATCAAGTGATGCAAAATGAATTAACCCGAACAAAGGAATACTGTAATAATGATCAACTGTGAAAGACTTAGTTACCCTGATCAATACAAAGACCCAAGATAGTTCTGAATACCTGAAGGTGAAAAAAGCAATCTACTTTCAGAGAAAGAATTGATGAATTCTGAGTGGAGAATGAGCTATAATTTTACTATAAATCGCTAAAAACAGAATAATCATTTTATTTTTCTTCCTTTTTTGGAACATGGCTAACATGGAAATGTTTTGCATGATTTCACTTGTAAAACTGATATATTATTAGTCTTCTCAATGGGGGGAGATGGATTGGAGGAAGAGAATTCAGGAATGAATATTTAAAAAATGCTAGAAAATAACTTGTTCTCAAAATATGACAAAATATATTTTCTGTTTGTTAAATACAATATCTTAGTCTAGGTCTCATAAATTTATTATTTTATTTGTCTTGTGCTCAGGTTTTAAGGGGCTGGTTTTTTGTTCCACTGTTCTTAGGTTTACCAACAATGTTCAATTTACTTTATCCTTTCATGTTTATAGGTTGATTGAAGTGCTACATTTTCTTATGTTTCACTGTTTTAATTTGGAGATGATTAATTTTTTTTGTTGTTTCTTTAAGAGATATTTCCACAGTTGGGGTCCATCTTTGGTTCCCTTAATGCCATCACTGACCATATGCATCTGAGGACACACATAGGCTGCATCGTATTCACAGACTTCACAAATTAGGGAAGCCCTCCTACTTACTATGGGAGTATGTTTTCTGAGTATCCCCCCAACACACACACACACATACACACACACACACACACACACACACACACACACACACACACACCCCTCAGCGTAAGGCTGCCAACAAATGTGCATGTACTCTTGTTCTCCTTCCAATCTAATCAATTCACACGACACTTTCTCCTCACACTACAGCAAATCTATTGGTGCCTCAAACTCAACTATTGAAAACCCTGAATAAGGGTAAAATATTTTAAGGAAAGATATACTTTTTTTCTGAGAGTATTCTTTAAAAAAAAAGTTTTCCAGGTGTTAATGTGCAAAGATATTATTCAAGTATTGTTTTTTTTTTTTTCAGGATCTATTCTAAGGATGTTCAAATGTTTGCTGGCCTTATTTTTATAGCAGTACATTGGGCTGGTGTGTTCAGGATGTGAGGTTTATTAAAAGGAGAGAAACTATGTGTATGTACCCTATGGAATGGAAAGTATTCTACTGGGGAATTTCTGGGAGTACCATTAGAATGAGATATCATAACAGGAAAGCAAAAATAAAGTGAAATGTTTTTTTTTTTTTTAAACTGCTCAAATTCACTAGAAAAACCAGGTAGATGTAAATGCATATTCATAATGTTTTCTTGAATTCATTTTTTGAGATACAGATGAGCAGAGAAAACTTTACCTCTCTCACGCTCTCTGAACACACTTGTTCAACTTGTTATTTGTATCTACAAGTAGAAATCTCCTTGACTTTCTATGAGTAGGACAGGAAATCTTGTTTCCTGTCTGGAAGTTGTTGAACAAAGCTACTTCACCCTGTGTCTGCCTTTCAGTGTGTCAAACCAATGAATTTTCTCCCACAAATACATGAAAAAAAAACCTGCTGGTGCCTTTTGAATTCTCACTAACCAGACCCCCTTCTAGGTCCCCAAGTGTGCAGCTGTCCTCTTGTCATACTGATTTCACTGAATCACAGTGTGATGGTTTTGATATTATGCACAAGATGTTATGTTTTTAAAATTCTCATTCATATGCCACATTTTGAAGTATACATTTTGAAGCAAATAAACTCATTTTTAATAGCACTTTCTCCTCATTAATAGAGATGAACAATCAGAATTTAAATCTTCTCATATATTTCTGGTTTAGTGGGAAAAAGAAAGCTTAAGCATATGCAAATTTAACTACATAGTACTATGAGTTGTATATGGGGGAAAAAGTGGTATTGAAAGTAATTCATATCCATTCTTTTCTGAGGGAAATAATTATTAATAACCAGTGATTTGGGAAGATCCAGCATTTCCTCTCTTTTTCTAAAGTCCTGACTTTAAAAGTTCAGTCTCTTGGAAGATATTACTAATAATGAGATTGGATTCAGACCCTCACCCAGGTGTGGAAGTCATTATTTCCTATTCAGGTTTGGGGGATAAATTCTTTAAATAGATTGCCCAAGGTTGGGGGCAAATTAAGAAGTAAATGACATCCTCAAAGTTCAGGTCCAACCCCTCATTATAATATTCATTCTCTCATTAATTATTAACTAGTCAGAGTTAATTGCCACCCTAGGAAACATCTTTCTTCCGATGGGCATATAATCAATAAGCCTGCCCAGCTATGATTGTCTTTGATCTAAAGCAGAGCAGGCCAAATGATCATCCTCTTATTAATAAACCTGCTGACATGAGTAATAAAATGCTAATTACCCAGAAATTATGTCTCTTGAACCTTTTTTAAATGCCACATCTTGAAATTAATAATCACAAAAGCATTGTGTAGAAAACATAGGTAAACAATCCTTATTGAGAACTAGTCACAGTTCTAGTACTACCTTTTTGTCAGACCATGAGAAAACAGAAGATGTCCACTCAAAGATGACCAAGGAAGAAAGTTTGAGTCTTTACCAGAGGAAAGATCATTACTGGACTATAAATGGTTAGCCTGGAAATGGAAAGAGGACAGTCACAGTCTTTTCTCATGTGTTTAAAACATTGCCATATAGAAATAAGGCTAGATTAATGCAGTTTCTTTTTTTTTAAATTTCCATGTTAGTCATGTTGTGAAAGAAAACAAAGACCAAAAAACCCCCAAGAAGAATGAAGAAAGTAAAGAAAACGTACACTTCAATCCATATTCAAATTCCTATCACTCTTTCTCTAGAGATGGATAGTATTTTTCACTATAAGTCCTTCAGAATTATCTCAGACCATTGTATTGCTAAAATTAAGTCATTCACAATGGATCATCCTATATCTTGTTCTCCTGGTTCTGCTCATTTTACTTTGCATCAGTTCATGTAAGTCTTTCCAGGTTTTTCTTAGCGTATACTGCTCATTATTTCTTATAATACAATAGTATTCTTATAAGAGTCATGGGCAACAACTTATTCAACCATTCGCCAATTGATAGACATACCCTCAATTTCCAGTTTCCAGTTTGCCACCATTAAAAGAGCTGCTATAAATGTTTGGTACATATGGGTCCTTTTCCTTTTTGGTTTTTTCTCTTTGGAATATAGACCGAGTAGTGGCATTACTACAATTTGAAAGAGTAGGAATGGGAACCAAGAGGTAGAATTTACAGGGAAGAAGATTTCCCCTTCAAGTAAAGAATTTTATTACACTTCGAGCTACTCTGCTTAGGCTTCAGTATTTCAATGGATCCATGATCTTCACCATTAGAATTTCTAATTCTGTGTGTTTTTGTCCATACCTTTCTTTAAATGTTTACAGAGGATTTACTCCATATGCTAAAGGACATGCTCTGGAGATTTACCTTTTTTTCATGAATCCAGGTTTCATATTCAGGTAGCTCTTCTGTTCTCTTCTGGTTGCTCCCTGAGCAACTCACCTCCTTTTGTAGTCATACATTGCATGTTGTTAATAATATCTTTTATACCATTTTTGTCCACACATCATCACAATTGAAATGCTACCATTTGAGTATCACTTTGAATAATTCCATTTCTCTTTGGGTCATTTGCAGTTGTGATTCCTGTGATAGGCTTATCTTCCCAATACAAAAGGGGGATGTAACTGTTGAGTCTTTTTTGTTCGTTTTGTTTTTCTTTGAGTTTCACAGTATGAAAATGGCATTGAATTCTTGTTGTTACCTGGAAGATGGAAGAAAGATACAGAGTAATTACATCCAGACAATGATTTATTTAATGGTGCATGAGATTTCAGAAACATATTGGGTCCAAGACTTTTGGTACAAACAAAGACACAGAACCTTGGTATCTATATAATTAACATTGAATTAAAAGGTTAAAAAACAGAATGTGTGTATTGAGCTACCTTGCTCCTTATTAGTAGAGAGTATCAGGAGACACTGAGATGGGGGGTATAGTCTTGTGACATTCCTATGATCAGGGAACTTACAGGAAGTTGGAACTTCACAAAATGGTGGATAAAGGCAAAATGGACTTACTCATGCTATTTTTAATGTAATACAGTAAAAGTTTTCCAATATACAATGCATTAATTAGATGATTTATTCACATTTTTCTTTTATGGTTTCTTTGTTTTCTTTTATTTTCTCTTTCCCTTCCTCCAGCCGCTTCTCTTAACTCTGATGCAATTTGTTTCCTTGGAATTACTCTTTTTTATCTTGTTCTTCACCTGATTCTTTCATTCAGATGAACTTGCTGTCAATGACTTTCCTTTTTCCTTCTGTATTTCTCCTTTTTCCTCTTTTAGGAAATGCCTTATCATCCCCCATTTAATTTCATTCCCTTATTCTTTGCCTTCTTCAGTCTTTCAAGAAAAATGATTTAGACTCATTGTTTTAGTTCTTTTTTCTCGAACATCTTTCTCATTTTCCCCATTTTCTCATTCTCCAAATGGGCTGAATGTGTCTACGCCTAATCATGCTTCAGTTTCTCTTTCTGGGGTTGTTTAACATCAGAGGCAAGGCCTGTTCACTTAACCTTAGTGCTGGGTAATGTTGCATATTCCACATTACTGCATCTTATTTCGCATGAGTGACTGTTCCCTTTCAGTGATTCTGGACTGTCTAATACACAGTCTCACTCCTTCTACTTTCCCTTTACTCACAGAAATATATGCTCGTTCTTGAGACTTCTTCTGTATACTCAGAGCTAGTTTCTACTCTTTCTCATACCTCAAACTCTGACAGTGAGTATGCATCCCAGTATTTCTTAAACAAGCCCAGCACATAACTGACCACTGTTAGCAGCTGTGTATCCTTATCATTTGGGGCGCCTTGCAGAATGTTTGCAGGCATTCTTAGAGTTTATTATTTTTAGACACAACACAAAACAGTTGAACCAAATTAAAATCAAGGAAAAATAAATACTGCACAAAAATTACAATGCTTACATTCATTCAAAAAATAAAAATAAACATTTATTAAGTGCCATAGATAATAAAAGCACTGTGTTAGATGTTGCAAATGATAGAAGAAAAAAATGGCAGCCCCTTTCTCAAAGATCCTATAAAGAAATGTATCAAGAATACAGATGAGAAAACAGAAAGTGAGAAGTGGGGTAAGGCAAGGAGAATATAGAGACAAACTACTTTATATAAATCTGTGGAGAGGTAGAACAATTTTGACATGACGAATGCTTCAATCGAGGAAAACTGAACCTTGATGGGGAGAAAACATTTTGAAAGAAAGAGGAGCACATGCAGTCATTCAAAAAGTATCCATTAAGTGCTTATTACATGTCATGTACTGTGTTAAATCCCAGAGGATCAAAGAAAAAAAAAATGAAAAAGCAGAACCTATGTTTAAGGAATTTTCATTCTAATGGGCAAGGTAGGGAATAATTTCATTGATCCTGAGAATGTCAGGAAGAAACTCATTTTGCCTATCCAGATTAGAATCTTTTCTGCAGCTGCAATGCTACTGAGGTTTTAAGCAACTTGCCTGGGGCATTGGAGGTAAATGCTTTAGAAGGAAGACTTGAACCCAGGGCTTTCAATCTTTTAGGCCATATCTTCATATACTATGTGGTTTCCCCTCAAGTAATATTCAGGATACCTTCCAAGTAAACAGATGTAAGGCAAGGAAGAAGATACCAGCAACTGTGTTGACTGTGAAAGAAGTGAAAACTTGGGCTGGGTCTTGAAGAAAGTATTCTAGGTATAAAGGGCAGTCTTTACTAATGCAGAGAGGAATTAAATTTAATGTCAAATTCAAGGAGCAGACTGTAGTCTGATTGTATTAGAGTGTAGAATCTGAGTGAAGGAAAGCAATGTGAAATCAAACAGGAAAGGCAGGCTGGAGTCACAGTACGAAAGATATTAAATGTAAAGCTAAGTACTTGGAATTTTATCATAGAACAATAGGAAAGCATGGAAGGTTTTTGATTAAGGGAGAAGCATGGTCAATCCTCTTTCCTAAGATTATTGTCTTGGCATCTGGATGAGTGATCAGTTGGAAAAGAGAAATTGAAATTATAGAGAATAATATGATTTACCAATTCAGTTAACTCTCATGATTGGATATTGAGAAGCTCTGGTTAAGATATTAAAATTAGATGGGACCAAGGTCATACAGATAATAATAATATTATCTGGAATACATTATGTTTGATCCAGACTTAATGGCACTTGCCTATTTTCCTTGCTCATAAGTAGGCTATGGCAAATGTGTTGTTTGACTTCAGGAGTTCTGAGTTGTTAGCTGAGCTAAAGCTCATTAGGAGTTTGGAACCTATGTAGTGAGTTCCTTGGAAAGGAGAAGAGCAGAGGGAAACTAGCCCTGGTTAGGAGTAGAGCAGATCAAAGCTACCAGATTGGTCGACATTGTGGAGCCTCTGTCCTTTAGCCGGAGCAAATTTTGAAGACTCAGTCTAAAAATAACATTTTGAGTTTCTTTTTTGCTTTTTTTTTTTTTGTTTGCTATTTACTTTATCCATAACAATCTGGAAAAGAAGAGAGTGCAAGTACTACTATTTTCTTTCCCTAGAGGGGAAAACTGAAAGTTTAAGAAGCTAAGTGACCTTAGGATTGTAAATTCCTTGAGGGCAGCAAATATCTTTTGACTCTTTGTATCCTCAATGCTTAGCATGGTGCCTGGGGTATAGTAGGCACTAATGAATGGTTGCTGATTGATTGACTTGCCCAGTGTCACAGAGTAAATATCTGACCTAGAATTAGAATGTCCTGAAAAGTAGATTTTAATATTCATAGAGATAGTGGATTCCCCCTCTTATAGGCCTTTAAGCAGAGTCTAGATGGCCATTGTCAGAAATTGTAGGGATTCATTTAAGGCCTGTGATGAACTAGATAACTGCTGAAATCTCTTCCAACTCTAAAATTATGTGATTCTGTAGACCAGTTCTCCTGGCCCCAAGTACAGTATTCTTATCCACTATACTATGTTGCACAGTCCCTACTCTAAAAGTGTCTTGTTACCTGTTCTTAATTGTGCTTGTTTCTCCCTTAATTATGTATTTTTATTGTTATAACCTATTACCAATCACAAGCCTTTAACCCAGTAACCAGACCATCAACTGGAATGTCAAAACATCTTGAAGAGGTCTCATAAACATGCAAAGCTAAGCCATTCTGATAACTTTAGCTAAGCAAAATAAACTGAAAAGAAGTCATTCTCTTCCCTGAACCTCACACACACACACAAAAAAAAAGCTTCAGGCATCTAAAAGGGAAATGTTATTTTGCTAGTAATTTCATAGGAAATATTAGTAAAGTTTGATTAGATATGCAGAAAAAAAATAGGTATTAAAAAAAGAAATCGGGAAATCTGAATGTACTTGCTAAAAATAAGCCGTGATCAAAACCTAAAACTCAGGCAGCCTCCTAGATCTCTTACCAACAGAAGAAACTCAGTCATTCTTTCCTCTTAGATCAAAATCACAGAACTAGGAAAGAAAAAAAAAAAGAACATCAGAAGATCTGAGATGGTTGCTCAGACATAACTCTCAGTTATTCTTATTTGAACTAAAAAAGATTTTGTCTATTTTTGAGAGCCTCACCAGCTTCATACAGAGCGCTCTCCAAACTTTGTTCACCCTGCTTTGTGGCTCTTGGAAATAGGGGAAAGTCTATCAAAGTAACTTGTGGCTTTTTCCTTTGTATGAAATCTTCTAAAGACAGCTTTGTGGAACAAATTCATCAGTCTTCAAGCTTGTGGATTTTTTTCCTGGTTTATGAAAGCCTTGGCTGCCTAATTTTTTTTTTTTAATTGACGCATCCAACTTTGACAGCAGGAAGGCAAGGCAGTATAGTGGAAAGAGGATTAGGCTTGGGGGCAGGAGACCTGGACTATATAGTACCTCCTCTGCCACCGTCTGGGGTCATAAGACTTAGCATGGGAAGGAAATTGGAATATTAGCTACTGGAACCTCTTCATTCTATAGGAACTTAAATTCAGAGGATTTAAGTGACTCATTGAAGTTTCATCTGTAGTTAGAGAATCTGAGACTGAATACACGTTTTCTACCTCCAATTGCATGATGTTTTGACCATCCCATTCCCTTTGGATAAACCATTTAACATCTCTGGACCTCAGTTTTCTCACCTCATTGTACTGAATGATCCTAGGAGTTCATGTCAGAGCTAACATTCTATATTCTCTAGAATGCCTGTGGAATTATCAGCTCTCTTGACTTCTCATATTTTACACCCAGGTAGGTAAGTAGAACAGCGGATAAAATTCTGTACCTGGAGTCATGGATATCTGATTTTGAACCCTATCTTAGATGAATGCTAGCTGTGTGACCATGGACAAGTCATTTAACCCTTTTCAGTCTCTGTTTCCTCATCTGTAAAATAGAGAGTATAAGAGCACCTATTCCATAGGGATATTGCCAGATTCAGATGAGCTAATTTATATCAAGAACTAGGCAAAGTTTAAAGGCCTATGGAGATATAAACTACTACCATTATTATTATGATAATTTATTTAAAAGACAGTAGCTAAAAATGTAATGCCAGCGATAGCCTTTCTCTTTTTAATATTTTAATGCTTTAAATATCCATGATTCCATTGGTGCGGGTATTCTGTCTATTGATACAGATTGGAGCCACTGTATCAGTTAGTTACATTGGTTACAAAAGCTCACCAACCCAGGGTAACTCAGCTCCTCCTCTCCTGTTTGTCTCCCCCTCCCCTTCCTTCTCCTCTCCAAGGGAAGGTAAATTTCAATGGCCAGAAGATGCCCAGTTTTACTGGCTAGATTCATTTCTCCTCTCCCCTCCTTCACCTTTCCTCCCTTCCCCTCCCCTTCCTTTCCTTCTACTCCCCTCCTTCCCCTTCCCTTCCTTTCTCCAAACCTTAAACCTGCATCACTCTGAAGCTCATACATTGGAGGACAGTAGGCCCCTGCCTAAGGGCTGACTTCTGGGCCCTCCTGGCTTGAGTGATTATCAATACTGGCTGTTGCTGTTTTCCTCCCAGCCTGATGTCTTTTTTTTCCTATGCCTCACTAAAGGGGCCATGCCCTGGCTACTTCTTAAAGAGGCTGATTCGCTGAATGGGTAATATCTGACCCTAAGTGAGTACCTGCAAAGACCTTGGTCTAAAGGGTCTAGTCTCCCAGTGCATCCTGGGTCATCTCCAGTCATCCAGGCATCTGGTCACTGGATTCAGATGGCTCTGGAGAAGAAGTGAGGCTGGTGACCTGTCCAGGCCTCCCTCATTCAAAACAAAGTCAAGTGTAAGTCATGTCATCACTTCTCTGATGGTCTGATCTTCTTCAGCAACAAAGGACGAACACAACAAGCTCACCAAGGTGCTACCCACAATCATTTCGTCATTCTGAATTTAGTTCGGCTGGTTTGGAATGACAAGTACAGACAATCATCCTTTTGCTCTGTTGGTCTTTCTAGCCTGGTAGCACCCATTAGAGATTGTACTTTGCTAACAATATGCTCCCAAACTCCGAATCACTTCTATAATGTGATGAAGTAACCATGTAGAATTTTAGTAACAGAGCACTGGATCAAGATCTCAACACAAAACTCTAGTGTAGTCCCTTTCTAGATCTGTGATCCTGGGCAAGTCTCTTAACCTCTCATGTCTCGGTTTCTTCATCTGTAAAATGAGGTTAGACTTGATAACCCTTCAAGTTCCCTTCCAAATATAAATCTATGATACTGAGATCTTTCTCATTTACTTGTGTGGTACCTACAAACATACCTAAGTCTTCCCCATCTTTAAAAAACTTTTCTAAAGCCTGTAATCTCTCAGTCTATCTCTACATTTTTCCTCTTCAGCTACATTCTTGGAAAAAAGTAACCTAATTTCAGTGCCTCCTTTTCGCCTACTTTAATTCTCTTCCAGATTTGTCTTTTGATGTCTTTCAAATAAAACTTCTCTATAAAGTTGGCAGCGAAATTTTCAAGTAATTTTATTTGTTTTGTTTTGTTTTTTAATTTCATTACCAAGCATCTATCCTCCCTGCTTCCCACTCCTCCTCCACCTCCTAATTCCTGGAGGGGAAAAAACAAAAACAAACTTTATACAACAACTAACCATAGTTAAGCAAAATATATTCCCACATTGCCATATTAAAAAAAAATAAATGTCTTGTTCTGATTGTCTAGTCCATCATCACTCTGTCAGGATGCAGGAAGTATTTGAAATCATAGGTCCTCTGGGATGATGGTTGCATTATTTGGAGCTCTTAAATCTTTGAAAATTATTTGTTTTAACAATGTTATAGTAAATATTGTTCTCTTTGCTCTGCTCACCTCAGAGTTCCTCAGTTCAAAGTGATGTTCAAGTGATAAGCGATTTCTTATTTCCTCTACTCCTACCATGTTGGTATAAATTTCTACTTATGTCCCTGTAATTATGTCAAAAAAAAAAAAAAAAAAGCAAATGCCCCACCTTTCCTCTCCTTTCCTTTCTCAGATTGGCCTTTATTTTCCCTTTCCCATCTTATTTGACTCCCTCTATAAACCCTTCTTACTTCATGGTTTTTTGGAGACTTCATTATAATTTCCCCTGTTCAAATACAAAGACTTCATCTTTATAAATACTTTTCTGATTGCTTATTTATAACTTTTTACCTTTCTTTCTTTGCACCTGCAATTATTTTCAGAATTTCTAATAATTTTGTCTTAGTGTTTTTGTCGATCATACCTATTTATCTTGTTTGTTTTAATCAGGAATGCTTGCAAGTCCTCCATTTCAGTAAAGCTCATTTTCTCTCTCTATGACCATACTATTTTGCTGGATAAGTTATTCTTGGTTATAAGGCTTTTGGAATACATTATGTTATAATCACTTTTTCTTTTATAGTGGAAGCTAAAAACATTTATTTAATACTGGTCTATGGGTCCTCAGTACTTGAATCACTTACAGATTTTTCTTCTTTCTTTAACCTTTTTCAGCAACAAAGCTGAAAGCTCTGATCTTTGCTTATGACATTACTAGGGTTTTTCATTTTGTGATTTTTTTTCACTCAGTGACTGTGGATTCTTTCCGGTATTGTTTTGCCCTTTGTCTTTATTACATCTTGTCAGATTTCTTTCATGATTTCTTGAAATATGACATACAGGCTCTCTTTTTGGTCATGGCTTTCAGGTTGTCCAGTGTTTCTAAAACTATCCTTTTATGCTATTTTTCCAGGTCAAATATTTTGGATATGAGATGGCAGTTTCATTTTTTTTAATCTATTGACATTGTGTTAATATTTCTTGTTCTTTTATGGTGTCATTAACTTCTCTTTAGACCATTGTATTGTTTATGGAGTCCATGACTTTGTTATATAATTTTGAAATTTTTAGTTCTTTCCAAATCTCCCCTCCATAGCTCTCATTTCTTTTCCAGTGCTTTTCTCTGTCACTCTAATTTCATTTACAATGTCATTTTAAACTTTACAAAAACACATTTACATTATTTCTTCTAGGAATTATAATCTATTTTGTGGGCAAGCCGTGTTTTCCTTTGAAACTTTGCATGTTGGTGTTTTGGATTACTCTCTTTTTCTGGGTTTGTGTCTCAGGAAACCTTAGCCTTATAACAACTCTTTCTATAATGTTAATTAACCATTCTTCCAGAGGTGGTCTCTTTTCAATATAGTGTTGCTGGCCTAACTGGGGGGCCATTTTGGGGTTGTCTATGATCTCAGCCCCTCTGGGTTACCCCCTGCACTGTTTTCCTGGGCAGAGGACCAAATGTAGGAGATGTTCTGGGTCACCCAAAGCTAATGGCTCTGGGCACCGAGTCCATACCAAGTCCCCGCACTACGCCTCAGATGTTGACTTGACTGGGTCTGAGTCCAAGACCAGCTCTGGGAATCCCTACTCTCTTGGCCTAGCTCCAAGCCCTGGAGACACAAGCCTTCAAAGGCTAAGTCTGAAATCAACTCTGTGAGTCCTTGAGCTGCTGACATAGCTCAGGTCTCTTGGCTTTATTTCCCCTACTCCTAGCCTAAGCTGTTTGACCTGGGCTGGAACTGTATTCACAGTCTGCCCTTGAATGACCTACCTCAGAGCTCTGGGTAGTATGTTTGTGATCCTGGCCCACCCATTTCATAGTTTCTGTCCTGGTCAGTTGCCTTTCAGTCAAATCTGGGATCTTGAGCTTGAAAAATTACCCGTTATTCTTTATTTTTTGATTCCCATACATAGCTCAGTCTAGTTTTCCTCTTCAGTCGTTGTTTCAGTGGTTGTGGGAGAAGGTTTACTCTGTTCCTACTCCTACCCAGCTATCTTGAATATGTCTCCACAGTGACCTCTTCATCTCCAAATTGAATTGCTTTTTATATTTCTCATCTTTCTTGACCTCTCTGCAACCTTTGAAATTGCTAAATAATTTCTCAACCTGGATGCTTTTGTTTTCCCTCTGGGTTTTTGTGACATTGTGCTGTCCTAGTTTTCCTCTTACCTGGCTTCCTCTTTCTCAGTTTCTTTTTTTTAGAATTTCATCCATGTCATGTCTACTCACATACACATCCCTCAAACATCTATCTTCTTTCCTTTTTATAATATTTCACTAGGTAATCTCATCCAATAGCAGGGGGTTATTTAGTATATGTCTACAGATTATTTCCAGATCTATTTCTAGCCCTAATCTCTCACTTGAGTTCAAGTGCCACATTAAAAAATAGAATAAAACAAAAAACCCCAACTATCTATTGGGCATTTAAACTGGATGTCCCATAGACTTCTCAAATGCAAAATGTCTAAAAAACAATTCATCATCTCGCTTCTCACCAGCCCCCACAATCTGTCCCATCTCCCAATTGTCAATAGCACCAGAATCTTTCTAATTACTGAGGTTCACAACCTTCATATCATTCTCAACTATTGGCTATCACTCATCTGACACAGCCAATAATTTGCCACATTTTGTTAGTTCTTTGCTCACAACAACTGTCAAATACATCCTTTTCTCTCTACTCAGTCACTACCCCTAGTATAGGCCATTAGCACTTCTGGCCTGAACTGTTATAGTAGCCTCCTCATTGGTCTCCCTGCCTCAGATCTCTCCCTACACTAACCCATTTTCTGAGAAGTTACCAAAGTGATTTTTCTAAAGCACAAATGTGAACATATTTCTTCATACCCCTTTACTCCATAAATTTCAGTGTATTCCTATCACCTCTAAGATAAAATTGTAACTGGTTAGCAGTTTAAAACTTTTCACAACTTGGCCCCTTCCTAGCTTTCCAGTCTACTTACATATTATTCCCTTACACAAGCTCTCAGATTTCACCAACCTAGTCTTTTTTTTTTCTTTTCCTCACACATGTTCTATCTCCCATCTAAATGCCTTTACACCGATTTTCTTGAAATGCTCTTTCTCTTTTCATTGTCAGCTCTTGAACTCCATACCTTCCTTCAGGATATAGTTCAAGTTCTACTTTTATCAGGAAACCTTTCCCAGTCCTTCAGGTATTATGTTAAGTTTTGTTTTGTTTTGTTTTCCCCTAAAACCTTATCTTCTCTCTAGTTCATATCTTGTATATACCTATTCATGCACATGTAATTGTCTCCACTCAAAATAAGTTCCTTAAGATCAGGAACTGTTCTTATTTATTTCCTTGTATATTTAACAAATAGTTCCAGGCACATAGACATAGTAAGTATTTAGTAAATGCTTGGTGATTAATATTTGGTTTACCATCTTTGTTGTCTGTATATACACAGTATTCCCAAATATCTTTTTTAAATTTTAAAATTTTAATAGTTTAAAAACTTCACTAGTTTTGAACAACCTGCATATAAACATATATGTGCATGTATCAAAGTGCATAGATGGGTTTATGTGTATATGTGTGTACACATACACATACATCTATACACATGCATACATAGATGGATACATGCATGTATGTGTTTGCCACAGTAAGTTTCCTAGTTGCTAAATCTAATGGTATTTTCTCAATCCTCATTCTTTTTGATTTCTCTGCAGACTTTGATATTCAGTCATCTTTTTCTCCTTGATACTCAGTTCTCTTCATTTTTCCATGACACTGTCCTAATCTCATTTTCTATTTACCTGTATAACCTCCCTCAGTCTCTTTTGCTAGATTTTCATCCAGTTCATGTCCATGAAACAAAGGTATCCCACAAGGTTCTCTTCTCTGTAGATACTACTTCGATACTTCACATCATCTTTCCTGGATTCAGTTATCATCTCTATGCTAGTGACTCTCAAATCCACGTACTTATCCAGCCCTAAACTCTGCCAACTTTCTGTCTGGCATCTCCACCTGATTATTAGACATTTCAAACTGGAGGTCCTATAGCTATTGTAAGTTCAACATATCCACAACTAGACTCATTATCTCCCCATGCCACCATATCTCCCTCCTTCTAAGCTTCCCTATCACTATCAAGGGTGTCAACATGCTCCCAGTCACCCAAACTTGAAACCTAGGTGTCATTCTTGACTCTTAATTCTCTCTTATCCCTCATATCCAATCCATTGGCAAGTCAGTTCCACCTCTGCTAGTTCTCTGGCAAATGTCCACTTCTGTCCCCTGACACTGCCACCACCTTGTTTCAAACCCTCATCACCTCAGGCCTCAGCCATTACAATAGCCTCCTGATGACTGCCTAACTCAAGTCTCTTCCCAATCCCTAAGATCCCCTTGGCAGCCAAAGTGTTCTTAAAATACAGATTTGGTTTTGTCACATATACAGATATACATCCTGCTCCTATTCAATAAACTCTCTACCACCTCTCAGATCAACATAAAATAATATATTTGATGTTCAAAGCTCTTCATAGCCTAACACTCCCCCATCCTATCTTTCCAGTTTCCTTATACATTATTACTCAATATTCCACAAGCATGAAGTACACTCCTTTCCCATTCCTGTTTCCTAGTATCTCTGGCTTTCTTTAAGTCCCAGCCAAAATTCCACCTTCAACAGGAAAGCTTTTCTAATCTCTCCTAATGCTAGTGACTTCCCTAGGTTGTTTATTTCCATTTTGTCCTGTGTAGGATTTGTACCAAATTATTTGCATATTATCTCTCTCATTAGATTGTGAACCCCTCAAGGGCAGGGACTCTCTTTTACTTTTTCCTAGCACTCAACACAGTGCCTCCTATGAAGCAGAAGTTTAATAAATGTTTATTGACTGAATGAATGTATGATGGAGCACTGATAAGATATGTATAGGATTGGCAGGCATTCCCAAGCATTCCCAGGGTGCTGTGTATGCCATTTTAGGAGACCCTTACATCAGTGAAACCATAGTCACAAGGGAGTGTTAGAAAAAGACTTTCGTAATGATTTTCTACAATCAGAGGAAAAATACACCCTGGGAATTTCCTGGCAGTCACAACTTCTAAAAACAAGGTAACAAATTGAATTCAAAGGTTCGCTTTTGAGAGTTGAAATTTCTAAACTAGTATATAAAAGGGGGAAAATCATGTTGCAATACCTAAATATAAATATAGTATTAGATAGAAATAACCTCACTAGTTTTTTTAAAAAAGTAAACAAAACTTTAAAAAAAAGGTGGTGAATGATCTTTGTGCGGAACAGTCAGATTTGTTATTCAGTCATTTCAGTCATGTCTGACTCTTCGTGACCCCATTTGGGGTTTTCCTGGCTGCAGTAGTTTGCCATTTCCTTTTCCAACTCATTTTACAGATGAGGAAGCAGGGTTAAATGACTTGCTCAGGGTCACACAGCTATTAAGTGTCTGAGGCCTGATTTGAACTCAGGAAGATATGGATCCTTGACTCTAGGTCTGGCATTCTCTCCACTGTGCTACCTAATTTACAAGGCCATTAATGTCCCAATTTTCTTAATCCTTTTCAGCATTCATAACCTTCCTTTTATGTCATATTACTCAATCTGAAAGGTGTGAGGTGGTACCTCAGAATTGTTTTAATTTGCATTTCTCTAATCAATAGAGATTTAAAGCATTTTTGTATGACTATAGATAGCTCTGATTCCTTCTGGAAACTGCATGTTTATATCCTTTGACCACTTATTATTTTAGGAATGGCTGAATTCTTATAAATTTGGCTCATTTCTTTATGTATTTGAGAAATCAGGCCTTTATTAGAGAGACTTACCATACATTTTTTTCCTAGTTTTCTGCTTTCTTTTTGTTCTTGGCTACAATGGATTTGCTTGTGCAAAAACTTTTTTTTAATTTAATGTAAACAAAATTATCCATTTTACATCCCCTAACACACTTTTATGCCTTGTTTGGTCCCGTTCCTGAAAATTTTTAAATCAAGTGTACTAACAATGTTGGATACCCACAACTTGTCCTCTTGAAGTGAAACTGAAATGACTTCTTCCAGTCCCTATCATGTGTTCATTAATTTAAAATAAAGATTTCACAATATCCCAGTTTATTAGGAAAACATCAAAAATAATTTATACTCATCTAGAATTCTATAGTATGCCAATGTATATATTGTTATATTTATTTTCATTTGAAGAAAATGAAATCCTTGTTTGTGAGACGTCCAAGTGACTTTCCTCTAGATGCATGGCTAGATAATAGCCCTCCTGGGATGTAAACACTGACTATTTTTTTTAACCTCCAAATTCAGTATATTACATTGCCCTTTTTTGTGTTATCTGTACCATATGTATGATTATTTAAGTCTGGCCTAAGGGTTGATGGAAGTGACACTGTGATTTGAAAGTTTCTTAATATAATAGGCAGTTTTCCAAATGTATCTTCTTCATTAAACAGAAATATTCATTATCAGGCTTCCATCAGTGGGTTATTTAATAAGCAGGTGACAATGACTCCCAAATTTAAATGTGCATATGCTACCTGGACATAAATGCTAGTCTTTTCCATTACTATATTAGATGAGATTGATTTAACACATTTTAAATTTAGTCTATATTTTGGTCCCTGATGCATTTTTGTGAGGGAATATGAGGAGAGCACATTGGCAATAAGGAAATCTGAGTGGTGGCTGGAATACAGCAAAAACTTATGAGACAAGTGGGGCTGGCTGGTGGGTTAAAGCAGCCAGTCTTCTGTGCTACATGCAAATAGCTTCAAAGTGTTGGCAGAGTCTTTCCATATGGCGCAACTTCATGACTAATTCCATTGCTGCCTCTCATGTATGAAGATACAGGATCTTCAGAGCATATGTTGTCTGCTCACTGTCAAAGTTGTGAAAGATTTTGTAGAACCCAATATGACCAATGGATTAGCCATTTTTCTTTTTCCTCCAAACTAATAGACTGCTTGCCTGAGATTTTGCCACACAATCTTGGCCTATTGATGATTATTCCAATGGATGTGATAGCTGTTCTTTTCAACAATTATTAAGTACACAAATCATTTTCAGATTATTTATTTTGCCCTGTTTTCTTGGAGTATTTCAGCATTACTACCACTCATTTTTCTTGCATTTGTCTCCCAATGACACAAATGACCAGTAATGTCTTGGTTGAACTCTTACTAAACTTTATAAAATCAACCCACCTGAACAGATGTTAAATTAAAGGAAATAACTGAATGGTATTATCACCTATATGAAATACCTACAGTAGTTTTTAACATATGCAGCCTCCAGAATTAGATAGGAGCCTAAAGTTTCAAAAGCCTTCAATATAAACTACACCATAATATAAAAACCAGATTGGTGACATCACTGGATGCTCTGCTGTTCACCATTATGTAAAGAGTAGGAAGCATTCCATCTGGTTCCCTAAAACCTAAATGAAGTTATCTTTCAGCTACCCAAATAACTAATGAAAAGTTGAGGAGCTAGTGGGGAGGAAATTGAAATAGAAAGGCAATCAATGACGTTACTGACAAGAAAGGAAAAAAAAATTCAAATCAGGAGATAATTCATTTTATATGAAAAAGAGAAGTTTTATATGAAAAAGAGCATTTAAGAATCAAATAAAAATATTTTGATATTTCCTTCTGAGTGGCTGGATGTTGAATTGATAAAAATCGATATGCATGTAGGGGTTGGGGTTGTATCTCATTTCAGGCAAATAAACGTCAAGATCCACATCCAAAATATAGTTTGTGAATAAGAATTAACATCATTTTATAAATCCAGGGTCAAGAAAACAAAAATCAAAGAAGTATAGGAGACAGAACAGGGAATGAAAATACAAAAAGCTGGAACAATTGAGACCACACACCAGCACAGTCTGGCATGTTTGCAGCCTTTACCTATCTACTTTGACTGAAAGGTTAATATCAATTCCTCTTCCCTAATAAGAGGGATTGCTCCCTGTTAGAGCTCTGATATGGATATCTAATTTCAACTTTTAGTGAAATCATAGTTGCAGGTCCCTGGTGATATTTTCAGTATCCAAACCACAACTTTAAAAGAGTCACTGATCACCTTATGCTGCCTATTTAGTTGCAAAAGTCATATTTTGTAAATTAAACTCAAGGTTTCAAATTTTTCATAAATATAATTTTCTAATTGAAAAGTCATAAGACCTGATATACTAAAGCAAAGCCAGCAGAATAACAAGCACATTAAAAATAACCATTGTGAGAACACTACAAGAGAAGCAACAATCCTTCAAAGTGTGCAGATGTGTTCCTGAAAGGCTATAGAAAAAAATAAATGTTTCTTCTTATTATTTTAATTGGCTTAAATTACTAGCTAAATTGATTTTTTTCTAATCATAATTCAAATTGTGTGAATGGTAAGGTTTTTTGTAAGGATTTTCTTTATATTTTGTGTAATTGTTTATTTGTATTTCCTGGCACTCTGAATTTTCTAATGAAAAGAAAATTCTAGAAAATTATCATCCTTTGTGTTTTCTTTCCTCTTCTGCTCCTGCTTATTTATCTGTTCCACCACCAAGTGTTCTCCATCACATTGCCTCCCCCCATAAGTGTTTTGAAACAGAGAGTTGACATTTGTCCTGTTTCTGAAGTATAAGGACATAGTCATTCTTAAACATTTAGGAATCATTTCTGCATTTACATCACATCATTCTTAATTAACACAGAGTCAGTTTTAAGGGGCATTTGGCCAACTGGCCTTAAGCCTCTGGCTTTGAAAGGTTCAGTTTGCTTCTTATCACAGGTATTGCTTCACCTGCATGTCTGTCATTAAAGCCTTGAGAGGTTGCATTTTTTTCATAAACTGAAGTAAGTAGGCATGGGCATGTGGGCATGGCATTTCCAGGTCTGTTTTCACATGGTTAGCAACTGCCAATTGTCCTTTTCACAGATGTTCAGATGTACCTCCAAGCAGTGGGAAGGCACATCTACCTCTGTACTGGTCAAAGAGGGGAATCGGGGAGAAAACTGTCAAACTCTAAAACAGGGCATTTCCCTTGGATTTGAATCTTCCTGTTGCTCTGCTGTGGGGAGTAAGGGAAACAGCAGGCATTTCATTCCAAATAACATAAATCAGCAGGAATATAGCACTTTTCATGTTCAAAGCTCCTCATAGTAAAATTTAAGAAGCACTGATGGTGCACTTAGTACTTTACAAAACATAAGGGAAGAAACAATTCTTGTCCAGTTGTTGTACAAGATGAAAAGGTGAATTTGTCATAATCATCGCTGAAAGCATTTATTAAGCACTTATTCGCATGGGGTGCTGTGATAGCTGCCATTCAGGAGAAATTAGACAACCACCCTACCTACATCTTCTCTGTGAGTTTAAATATTATAATTTACTTTCATTTTTTTCTTCTTTTTTTCAATCATATCATGCCAAAAGCACTGAAGACTTTATTGAAAGCGTAGGATATAAAGAATGAAATAAGAGTGTTATAAGTCATTTCATTTGTTGGCCAGATAGGATGACATAAATTTTTTTTTTTCTTCAAGGCTCAGTTTTCTTATCTATAAAATGGAAAACTTAGACTAAGAGAGCTCTAGATGCCTTTCAGATTGAAGTCTATGGTCTTATAAATAAATGACCTCTAAAATTTGCCCTATCTCTTTCCTGATGTCTTTTTTCTCACAAAAAATGTTGGTCCTGGTCTATGATAAGGCTTCACAAAGACTCCCTTTCTTCTTTGCTGATTATCTGATGCCCAGGCCTCAAGCATAAGAAAGAAGATCCCATCTACTCTACGTAAATATCAGAAAAAAGAGAGTTTCCTTCATTTAAAAAAATTCCAGTATGTAAATAAACTGTTCCATTGCTCTGTTCTGGAGAGAGAGAGGGAGAAAGAGAGAGAGACAGAGAGAGAGAGAGAGAGAGAGAGAGAGAGAGAGAGAGAGAGAGAGAGAGAGAGAGAGAGAGAGAGAGAGAGAGAGAGAAGGAGAGGGGAAAGGGAGATGAGATGGGGTAGATAATTAAGAATGATCGAAGGTCAGAGGTGAATTCAGAGCATTCTTGGGAGGAAGACTGGGATTCCAAAAGGAACAAATAAGCAGGGATTTCTTTCCATGAAAAAACACAAAGGCAAAGGATGAAATGCCATGCATAGGGAATAGCCCATAATACATTCTCCCTGGAATGGAGAGAGGGAATGAAAGGGAGTAATATGAAATAAAACTGTCAAGGTAAGGGGAAAACTATACTGTGGACAGCTATAAATGTCAGATTGAAGACTTTATATTTTATTCTAGAGACAAGAGGGAGCCACTAAAGATGTGTGAGTAGAAGAGTGACATGATCAAGGATATGTTTTAAGAATATTAATCTGGCAGCTGTGTACAAGATGGATTAAAGAGTGGAGATGCTCAAACCAGAGAGATCAGTTAAGAGTCTCTTGTTTTATTCCTAGCAAGAAATGAGGGGATTCAGAGTTAGCATAGAGGCTGTATGAGTAGAAAAAAGAGGAAGAAGACAAAACTTGGCAAATGATAGGATTAGGGAAAGGAGAAGAAAGAGAGAGCATACAAGAAGTATGACTCTAAGATAGTGAACCTGATTGGCTGGGAAGTGTGGTGGTACCTGTAGGAATTAAATTTAAAACCTCCCCAAGAAACTGAAGACTTGGGATTGAGGGATAATGCTAGTGAAAATAATAAAGAAAAGGTAAAATCTTTACAGAAACCAGGATACGAACAATGTTTTTGCAGTATAGATAGAGACATAGATATATACACACACATTTAGATATCAATACACACACACACACACATACACTACATATAGTGTGTGTGTATGTGTGTGTATAATTCTTAAAAGTGTATATGCTTAGCACAGGACAGGAGTTAGGAAATGGCATATGTGTTATAAATGTTGCACTAAAGTTGGTTTACACCTTAATCAGTTACCCAGTCACCTAACCAGGCTACCTAAATTTCTGACATAGTTTCAAAGAGGCATTAAATCCCTATAAAGAACTTGTCAACCTACTATATTTCAGGAGCAGTATTTGTCTGGGCTACAGACCACACTGCCTTTTTATAGGTATAACATTGGACTTCGTTTCAAACCCCATTTTCATCTTCATGACCTAGTAATACTCTTAAAGAATAAGAGTCCCTCCATCAACAGGCTATTAAAATAACCACAAAGTACTCATAACTCCAGCAGTGCCCAGAAATGCAAAGCAAAAGCAATAGATGATGACACCTGAATTTTAGTCGCTGCCTTGAAATCATATGAGCAAAAGGAGATGCAATATCATCTCGAAGCTCACCATTCAGCAACTCCTTATGAATGAGGAATTCAGGAAAATGTTTGCCACTAACTGATCAAATTGGCATTCAGTGACAGAGATGGGATAGTTTGCTTTGAAAAAGAGATTGTCATTGATCATTTCATCCTGGGAGACCAAGAAATATAGCTATACACAGCAGCAGACTCCCTAAACAGCAACCACAACAATAGGTTCCTTCGAGAATCTATGATATCATTGATGTGGTACGTCCCCTCCCACCGATCCTAATCACAATTCTTCCCTCTATACTTAAATAGATGATCTCTGTAAGAATTTCTGCTGTAGCTGAAAACAACAATGCATCATTTAAAAGTCATTCTTCTAATGGGTTTCTCCAAACTCAGTCAGGCTGGTTCTCTGATAACAAGGAAAAGATCAGCCTTCAAAAGTTTAGTAGAAATGACAAACATTTCCCCTTCCCCCAAGGTGACTGATTCTACACCTCCTCACTTTCTTTTTGAGCTCTTTTCAGAATGAAACTGAAAGTCATATTACTTAATATTTGAACAATCTGACTGAGCTATCTTAGTGAAAGGTGTGGTGGGAGAGACAGAATCAATCAATAAACATTTATTAAATATCTACAGTATATTAGGGATACAAATACCAAAGCTAGGACAATTCTCACTCCCTAACAATGACGTTCTAATGGGAGAGGCATATTAATGCTTAGCAAAGTTTCTGGCACCCACTCAGCTGTTAATAAATTATTTAGCCACCAATAAATATAAAAGAGTTGTGTGAGTGTGTATGTGTGTGTATGTGTGTGTGTGCATGTGTGTGTGTGTGTTATAAATATACCTCCACCAACAGAGAGCTGTGTATTGTACATGTCCATATATAGCATGTGTACTTTTCCCAGCTTCTAAGCTCCTCACAGTACACTTACAGGGAGAATATGTTAATTCATTTATCTTGAACTTTTGAATGGGTCTCTTCCTTGAGGTTCAATTTAGGTTTGTGGGTTTTATTTGACCTTCTAAGTCTTCTAACATCTAGCATTCAGGAGTGGGGAACCTGCAGCCTCAAGATGACATGTGTCCTTCTAGGTTCTTGGATGTGACCTTTCAACTGAGTCCAAGATATGCAGAATAAATTCTTTTACTAAGGGGATTTGCTCTGTGAAATTTGTATATGGCTGCATTTGAAGATCTAGAGCGCTATAGGTGGCCTGGATGCTGAAGCTTAACCACCTATGATCTAGACAGTACAAACTACCCTAATTCTCTCTCCCTCCTTTGTCTCTTTCTCCCTACTCTCTCTGGAGAGAGAATGAGACATAAAGTAAAAGCAAGTGAATGAATTTCAGACTAAGGGGAAGATGTGAACACTCTTGGGGACTGGCTTTATGCTGTCTAAGCTAATGAACTCCTCTCCTGAGCTGAGTTGTGAAGAACATGAAATATTGTTGAAGCCAAGATGGCATAGTTGAAGCAGAGACCTGCCTGAGCTCTTCTCCTAAACCCCTCAAAATACCTGTAAAAAATGACTCTAAACACATTCTAGAGCAACAAAAGCTGCAAAAGGATAGAGTGAAACAGATTTCTATTCCAAGCAAATCTGTAAGGCTGACAGGGAGGGTCTATTGTACTGCATTCTGAGCAGAGTGCAGTCCAGTATGGGCCACAGCCTTCACAGATGGGACTGGAGCAGGCCTCAAGGCACTGAATCAGTAGGCAGCTCTAGCCCTTTTTTCAACAAAAAAATGCCAAAGACAGCTTCAAAGGTCAGTGGGAAAGCTCTTTTACTTGGGTAAGAGAGGAACATGGTTTGGCCTCATCCCCAGCCCCAGGCAGCCACTGCTGCAGGGGCTTGTTTATTCCAGATCTCTCAACCTACAGATGGGGGAATCAAGTGACTGGATCACAGTCCTGGGTAGCAGTCCTGGGGCAAGAAGGAACTCTTGTGTTAGAGCTGGTGGTGACTGTGGAGAAGGAATCTTACTCACAGTTCCAGGGCAAAAAAGAGTGCTTGTGGTTGCTCACAGACCAGAGTGAAGGCCAAGAGAGGAGTGAATACCTCTCCTTTGATCATATCACTTTGGAGGAGCTGAGAATTTGTAGGTTCCTGGGGATATCTCTGAAAGTAAGCTCACAAAGCCCCTGAAAAACTGGGAAGAGAAATGAGAGTGATGCAAGAAAATCATGAAAAGTGAGTCAACAGTTTGCTAAAAGAAACGCCCCCCCAAAAAAAAAATTCTGAAGAAAATAGCATCTTAAAAATTAGACTAACCCAAATGGCAAAAGAGTTTAAAAAGCCAGGAGGAGAAGAATGTCTTAAGCAGACTTGGCCAAATGGAAAAAGCAGTCCAAAAGCTCACTGAACAAAATAATTCCTTAAAATTAAAATGGAGCAAATGGAAGCTAATGACTTTACAAGAAGTCAGGAAATTAGAAAACAAAACCAAAAGAATGAAAAAAAATAGAAGACAAAGTGAAATATCTCATTTGAAAAACAACTGACATGGAGAAAGGATACAGGAGAGATCATTTCAATATTATTGGTGTACTTGAAAACTACGATCAAAAAATGACCCTGCACATCATCATTCAAGAAATTATCAAGGAAAACAGCCCTGATATTCCAGAACATATATCTATCACCTCCTGAAAGAGATCCCAAGGGAAAAGATCCTAGGAATATTGTAGCCAAATTCCAGAGTTCCCTGGTCAAAGAGAAAATATTACAAGTAGTGAAAAAGGAACAATTCAAGTGTCTTGGAGAAACAATCAGGATAATCCAAAATTTAGCAGCTTCTACATTACAGGATCAGAGGGCTGGGAATTTTATATTCCAGAGTTCAAAGGAACTAGGATTAAAACCAAGAATCACCAACTCAGCACAACTGAGTATAATCCTTCAGGGTAAAAAATAGGGAATTTCAATGAAACAGAGGGATCCCAAGCATTCTTGATGAAAAGACTAGAACTAAGTAGAAAATATGACTTTCAAATACAAGAATCAAGAGAAGCATGAAAATGTAAACAGTAAAGAGAAATCATAAGGGATTTATTGAACTCTTTACATTTCTACATGGAATGATGATATTTGTAACTCATGAGACATTTCTCAGTATTAGGGTTGGAGGGACTATATATATATATGTGTGTGTGTGTGTGTGTGTGTGCGCATGTGTGTGTATGTGTGTGTATTTATGTACATGTGTGCACATATATATGTGTCTGTGTGTATGTGGAGAGAGAGAGAGAGTGACAGGTGAGTTGAATATGCAGGGAGGACACCCAAAAAATAAAGTGTTGAGAAGAAGGTACTGGGAGAAAGAAAAAGGGAAAGGTAGAATGTAGTAAATCATCTCAAATAAAAGAGGCAAGAAAGAATTTTAACAATGGAGGAGGAGAAGGGTAGGTGGGAAGGAATAAGTGGGGCCTAACTTTCATCATACTTGATTTCAGGAGGGAGTAACATACATACTCAATTGGGTATGGAAGTTTATCTTACTCTACAGGAACGTAGTGGGGAAAGGGATAAGAGAGTGGGGATAAGACAAGGCATGGCAGATTGGCAGAAGGGGTAATTGGAAGCACTTCTAGAGAAGGACAGGTCAAAGGAAAGAATAGAATAAATGGAGGATGGGACAGGATAGAGGGAAATATAGTTAGTCTTTCACAACATGATTGCTATGAAAGTGTTTTGTATGACTATACATATATAACCTATATCAAATCGTTTGCCTTCTCAATGAGAGTAGGTAGAGAGGGGGAAGGGAGAGATTGTGGAACTCAAAGTTTTAAAAATGAATGTAAAAATTGTTTTTTACATGCAACTAGGAAATAAGATATATAGGCAAAGGAGTATAGAAATCTATCTTACCTCCAGGAAGATAGAAGGGAAGGAAATTGAGGGGGCAGGAATAAAAGAAGGAAGGGCAGATTGGAGGAAAGGGTAATCAAAATACAAGATGTCCTGGAGTGGAGGGAGGGGAAGATAGGGAGAAAATTTGAAATTCAAAATTGTGTGGGAGTGAAAGTTGAAACCTGAAAGTAAATAAATTTAATTACAAAAAAAAAGAATTTTTGAAATGTTGGAGGTTCAGTTTTGTCTTTGAGGAAGAAATGAATTTAAGCAAGCAGTCAATTTGATCTCTAGGAAGTAGAGTATAAAGAGGAGAGAGATGGGAGAGATCCAGTGTCCATTTGGGAATGTAGGACAGCTGTACTGGAGTGGTAAAGGAGGACATCAGTGGGAATATCTATGTTGAGGGGGTAGTCAGGGAAGAGAGGAAAACATCAAGTGATACACTAAACTGAGATCAGATCAAAACCTAAAAAAAGTAAGCAACATAGTTGAGATGGATAATTTATGGATGGCAGATGAAATGTAGGAAAATCTACTTTGATCATATATTTCAAAACTCCTCCATGATAGTCCTTTAAGTCATCGCAATAGGACAGGTGTCTGGAGGTCAATTACTCTCTGATAGTTATAGTTACTTTGTGTGTGCTTAGATAAATGTCTTATTTATCTCTAGTAAAAATAAAATTGCTTCTTTTGAGCCTTGTGAGACTGTGTGATTTTAAGGAGAGGTCAGCTCCTATCTTAACAACATTGAAAGGACCAATAATTTATATGTTTTCATTCCCTAATCCTTCTTCAACTGTGCCATTCCAGAGTCACAGAGTAACATATAAGAAATAGGGATTTATGGAAATAGTTGAATAAAGCTACACATTTAGTATCTATGGGGAACAGAATATGATGACTTCTTAGTAAGACCATTTATTAATTAAGTCACATTACCGTCACTTCATATATTTAGCATGTTTACTCGTTTTACCTAACCTTTTTTTCCCTAAGTGTCTTGTAGGCATTAGTTCAACATAACCCAATCCTTTTTTTATTTTCTCATTCATCGTTGACATGCATTGTTGTAGGTTTGCACTTGACCAATCCAAGCTACAAGGGAGGAGAAGAGTCTTCTGTCATCCTGATGACAGTCCTATTGGGTTTGCCTCTCAGTGACTTCATTCATCATATATCATTAGTCTGATCCTAGTGGTGTGGTAATTCAATATTTCCCTGAAGAATAGTTTCCTTCTCATTTTTGTTATGACAGTTCAGCTGAGTCATTTCTTTAAGGCCCATCACAAGATTATCTTTTGTGCATAAAAAATAATGAATGTGTGTATTGCTAAGTGATGAGGGAAAATGGAGCAAGGTTAAATCTAAATATTTTCATCTTTGAACGTGAAGCATCTGTTCCTCAGGATCTCTTTCCTCTCTTTTGTTTTTTTTTGGTAGAGTTTAGTTTCTGTTGATTCACTGCTGGAAAGCTTAACCTCTTAGCTACCATGACATGCAGTAGTTTTACCTTCCTATGTTTACAGTTAACAAAGCCAAGCAGAGTGTCATTGAGTAAACAACAGCCACAGCAACAACAACCACAGCGAAAATGAACAAATAATACAGTGTCTAAAGACAGGTGTTGGAAAAGCAGTTAAATGAACTTTAAAACAAGTATCATTGAGAAAGTCAATCTGAAAAACTCATGTTCCTCTTTTATGACAAATTAAGGTAGATGGCTAGCTATGTGTTCATCCTTCGTTGCCAAAGAAGACCATGCCATAATAGAAATGATGACATGACTTGCACTTGACTTTGTTTTGAGTGAGGGAGGGCTGTGCAGGTCACCAGCCTCACTTCTCCTCCAGAGTCATCTGAATCCAGTGACCAGATATTCATCAGGATGACTGGAGATGACCCAGGATGGGGCAATTGGGGTTAAGTGACTTGCCCAAGGTTACACAGCTAGTGAGTGTCAAGTGTCTGAGGTGAGATTTGAACTCAGGTCCTCCTGACTCCTGCACTGGAGCTCTATCCACTGCACCACCTAGCTGAGATGGTTAGCTACGTGAGATCTGATAAGCACCTTCTCAAAAGAACGAAGATTCATTAGGGGCTGTCAGATAACAAGTGCCAATCTATACCACTAATCTTTGTGCTATATTTGAACCAGAAATATTTTCTAATTTATTGCAGTTCAAAAAGCCCTCTTTTCTCAAGCCCCTTGATGAGATAAATCCAGCTCTACTCCTAGCAGCTAACACTCACATTTCCTTCAGTACTCACAATAGATGACTTCAGTTGGCCTTGCTACCTCACTAAACAGTGGGTGTTTCCCCTATTATTACTATTATCAGTTTCTTTTGGTGTAACCTACACAGTATGTTAGACTTTGCGCCATTTTTTTTGCCTGTTTTCTGTCAGAGATATTGATATTCTGAATTCAATAACATAGGTGGAAGCTATAGAAAACTGCGATCCCTCTTACTCCCTCAGAATAAGCTGATCTACCTGATGAAGACTAAGGGCATCCAACATGAATGCCTTCAATACACTTCTTAATTTCTTTGTACCTTTGTGCACACTCTCATCCTTCTTTCCTCTCTCATCAGAAGAACTGTTCCTCTTTCTCTCTAAGACATATATTCAGTACTATCTCTCACAGCCTCTCTACAGTTCTTATTCAGTCAATTATCCCTTCTCTCCAGCTTTTTCCATCATTCTTTCATCCCTCTCTTCTCCCATCCCAAACCTCATTCTTTAACCTAACCAAAACTTTTCCTTGGTTCTGATATCAATTCAAGCTACTATTCAGCAAGTATTTATCTGCTTATATTACCTGTCTTTAAGAGATAGATGAACCTCCCTGCCCCAAAGACAGGTTGCATTTCTTTATTTTTTAGTAAGTTTTATGGACATATTCGATCATTGCATCATGGTCGTTTAAAGTGGTCCTTTCTTTGTTCCAAATAAAACCTCTTTTAAACAAAGAAAAACAATCAGGAAAAACAACAGATACAGTAACAATATCCAAAAATATGAGTTAGTCAAAAAACATTTGGTAAGTATTTAATATCTGTCAGACACTATGCTTTATGCTCGTAATGCACACGCGTGCGCACACACACGAGACCTAGAACAAAAACGGTCCTTACCATCCCTACCCTTAAGGAGGTCACATTTTAATTCAAGGGACCACATGCAAACAACTATATGCATAAAACATTAGGAGATAGATGAAAACTCATTTCAGAGGGGAAGATTTAGCATTATGGGAGACTGGAAAAGGCTTCTTGTGGAATATTTCACCTTAATAATCTCCTTTTTGTGGGGAAGAATCAGAGAACATTTATTATGTCCATAATATGCAAGACAATGTGCCAGTTTCTGGGGATATAAGTACAAAAATAAAACAGTTCTTCCCCTCAGAAAGCTTACATTTTTTTGTCCTACCTAGGGTTATAACCACACAAAGCAATTTGGGAAGATCAGCTCATTTAGAGAATACTAATATCTATACAGATGGCCCAACATACCCAAACTACTTGCCTTTTATATGTCCTATGACAATTCCTGGGGCTTGATTAACATACATTTCTTTTATATGTTCCTGTTCCTATTTTTCACCAACTAATTTCTTGAAAGTGTAATCTACACCTGAATCTATCCTTCTCCAAGCCCTTTCCATGTACTTATAAAAGTGCTCGTACTTACCCAGTGCTAAAAGCACCTTTCCTCTTAACAATCTAACCCATGAAATTGCAGTCTCACCTTTTCCTTTGCTCTCATCAGCAGATTGTCTTGGGAAAAATATAATCTATTACTACCATCTTCCCCTTTTGCCCCTTAACTGGAAGCTAGGTGACACAATACTGATAACAGAGGACTTCCACGGTCAGAAGACCTAAGTTTGAATCCCCCCTCAGATACTTATTAGCTATGACCCTTGTCAAGTCACTTAACCACTGTCTGTTTCCTCATTTGTACAATATAAATAATAACACATACCTCTCAAGCTTGTTTTCAGGATAACATGAGATAATACTTGTAACATCCAGCACAAATCTTACGGCTCTATGTAAATAACTGTTATTGTGGCCTGACATCCATCCACCCCTGATAATCTACTGAATTTCATCTTTCAGAGTTCACCAAAGACTTATTTATCCCTTGATAATAAAGCTTACATTGAAGGAGCATCCAAGTTCAGCAAATATCTTTCTTCTCAATTAGCTTTTGGGGCAGATAGTGAGGTTATTACCCTTTCTTTTTACAGATGAGGAAACTGAGGTTTTAAGTGGTTTCCTTATAATCGCACAGCTAATCTTTATTTTGTCCAGCTACCCCATTTTATAGGGAAAGAAAGTGAGATGCAGAGAGATTGTCATGTTCAATGTCTGCAATAAGATCTGAATCCAACCTGGCTGACTCCAATTCCAACATTCTATCCACTATTAAATTGCAACTTATAGAAGTCCATTCTCATTCTTTATCCTCCTTGACAAATTTGTAGTTTCCCCTCTTCCTGGAAACCTTGTCCTCCTTGAAACCAGATGTTATGCTCTTCTGGGTCATCTGCTTTATCTATTTCTCTGTGACCTTCAATAGTTCATCTTCCTCTTAGGTTGAATTCTTTCTTCATTCCTTGGGATTGTTTCTCACATTAAGTTCCCTAAAAAAATTGAGTATATCTAGTTAATTTCATATTCTGTTTCTTCTATAATTATTTTTATATCTTTTTATATCTTTGTATTTTTTACATCTATCCTATTCTAATAAAAGGTTTTAAATTCCCCATTTTACTATTTTCAAACTATGTCTTCTTATGAAATTTTGTTTTCCTTTATAAATTTGCTCTGAAATTAAGTACACATATGCATTTAAGAGTGTTTTACTCTGATTCTGTAACCTCTGCCTTATCTTTTTACCCTTTTCTGGTTTGAATTCAATGCTGCCAAATGCATTAACTGTAGTACATGTCTTCATGTAATAGTGATTTTTAGACCTTGCTTGCATTTTGTATTTATTTAGATCTTCCTGGATCAAATGTTTAAATATTATGCTGCTGGATTCTACATTTTAATCAGTTCTCTAACTTTCCAAACTTTTTGAGGAAGTCCAATTTATTTCTTTCATCTTTTAAGTCATTCTATCAGAAGGAAATGTAAACTTTGCTATTCTTTTGATTTCTGTTATCAATCCAGATATAGAAAATCACACCAAGAAACATCCCTATGTTCTATACTGCTGAATACGAAGGGTTACTTTAACTTGGATTTTCTCATTTTAGAAACAAGACATCATAGATATAGAGCTGGAAGTTACCTTAGAAGTCCCAGAATTGAGACCCCTTATTTAAAAACGAAGTAACGGAAGCATAAAATGGTTAAATGACTTGTCTAGGGTTGTACAGGTTGTAAATATCTAAATCAGGATTTGAATTCAGGTCCTCCTGAATCCAACTCCAACATTCCATCTACACTGAGATATATGAGCTTTACTTTAAGATTTAACCAAATCTTTTCACCTCAAAGGTACTACTTCTCCATTTATTTGGTCTTGTAATTTCCTTTGTTGGTGTTCAGTTGTTTCAGTTGTGACTGACTCTTTATTACCCCATTTGGGATTTTCCTTTAAAAGATACTGGGATGTTTTGCCATTTCCTTCTTCCTCTCATTTTACAAATGAGGAAGCTGAGGCTAATAGGGTTAAGTGCCTTGTACAGGATCACACAACTAGTGCCTGAGGCCAAATCTGAACTTGTAAAGAGGAGTCTTCCTGACTCAATGCCTGACACTTTATTGACTGTACCATCTAGCTGCCCCTGTAATTTTCTTACCAGTAACAATTCTGAATTTCTTCCTTATTCACACCATGACACCTTTTAGAAATTGATGGGTGAATTCTGTTCCCACTTTCATTAGTTCAGAATCTTAAGGTGATTCTCTTGTTGTAAAAGCAAGGACCTTGACATACTCAGGAAAGCCTGCTGTACAGGTTCTTAGATCTGCTTTTCTAAAAGGAAAAACAGCTTTTGAGGGATCAAAAATCACTTTAATCAAGCACATATATATTATTCACTTAGTTCAGGGGAAAAAGTCAACACACTGAACTTTAGAGAAAATACAAAGAAATAATCAGCAGACAGGGATTCCAGTTGCCTGACCATAAGCAACACAAACATCAAAGATCAACAGTCAGATAACTGTCTGACCATACAAGCAGAGCTACCAGAGAGACAAGCACCAGCATCTGGGTTTTCAAAGCTGGGGTAGGGGGGACTCCTTAGCCAGAATCTCATCTGACCAAACTAATACAATACTTCCAATGAGTAAGCCCCAAAGTAAAACCTGACCTCAGAGTATTTATACATTTTTCAGAGCCAGAGGGCATTACAACCCTTGAGAAGTAGTGCCTCATTAACAAATGGGACTTCCTACAAATCTCCCCTACTCAAACTCCCCTTAAAGGGCAGGCCCATTAATGGATGGGGAAGATCTTTAATCTCATTAGGATTATACTTGTTCTATAGCATTTTAAACTGTAACAGCACTCTTCATTTTGTATATTTTGTTTTCTTGTCTGTCTTTTTAAGCTGATTTTCTTCTCTTTGGTTATCTCTGCCTCTCTTTTATTTATTTAATTTTTAATTTCATTCCTCATTCCAACATCTTGGATCAATATTTTTCAACTGAGGCTTTTTGAAAGAGTCTGTCAAGGATAGATCATCTCTAGAAGAACTGCCTAGGCATTAGATGTCTATTTTGGGTGGGAGTCTGGGGGATCAGATATTCCACAGGTCTAGGTCTATCCCCAAGTTACCTTTTAGAGGTTAAGTAGCTACCATAGAAAAGAAGATATTCTCATCTGGATATGAGTACTCTTAAATTTCTGATTCCTTCCAGAAATGATTCTGGGCCATCCTGAGTAAGGGTTTTAAGGTGGCTCTAAAAATATCACCCTATGCCATACTTGTTTTCTTGAAAAGCTATGTGAAAAGTGAATATTATCATTCCTTCTGACTTGCATTAGACTTTCAGAGATATTTTATCTTCATAGCTAATCAAGCTACAGGTCACAGTAACTTCTAATTTTTGTCTGTTTTTTTTCTATCATTTCTCCTCTTTAGTGGCTTCTCTCAAGGAAAACTGTAGCATTTAAATACAAAACATATTACTTACACAGACCTTAGTATATAAATCTTCTTGTAAAGAAAGGAATCATATCTCTCTGTGTGTGTGTGTGTGTGTGTGTGTATATATATATATATATATATATATATATATATATATATATATATATATATATAATGACAGTTTTGTAAGCTTAGATTTCTCCACATTATTTTCTTGAGGTGTTGTAATTGTTTGGCATTGCTTGAGTTCTTTGATATGGAAAGAAAAATCAATGTGTTTTCCACACTTAAGCAGGCAGAGATATAAACTAGGGAGGCATTTGATAAATTATCCTTCAATTTTTTTACTTTCACAGTATATCATGATATAAAACGGATGTTTTACTTCAGTCAGGTGGCAGGGGTTTGCCAACTATTTTATGCCTTGAACACCTGCAGGTGGTTAACCACTTCTCTAGGAAGCCAATGTCACTTCATTCAATAATAATTACTAGTGAGTAACAATGAAGTACTATTCAGTAACTGCCATTCTCATTTGGAACTTGGAGAAAGAATTTGATTGGAGTTGGTAGTCACTGATTATAGGAGTTTTCCATTACCAAATTAAATGTTTAAAATTCACTTCAAACAAAGGGTTTATGAAATAGGTCAAAAAGATTCATTTGGGCAGTGACATTTCTGTGCCTTCGGACTATAAAAATATTCCCATTTTTGTAACAGAATGCCGTTCTAAACCTGCCACTTGTCACAATTGCCCCTCTTTAGTTCTGTGTTATTCTAGGAATTATTAAATCTTTGCTACTAGTCCTATAAATTTTGGAAGAGAAGCCTGATGGATGAGCTTCCACGGAGTGGTATGAAGTCATTTCAAGTGGAAAGAATTTTCTGAACTAACAAGCTCCTACTGTGCACAGTGCATCATGGCATCCTATTGGGATAGAGAGAGGTGGTGTCTGCATGCCAGAAATGTCAAATTTCAAAATCCTGGACTTTCCTCTTTGTGACATTTAACAGGACTCATAATCTATCCACTTGCTATGATCTTCCCAGTTCAAAATCGTACAGTGCGTGGGAACATTAATTCATCACTTCAGACACTTTGAAAATCCAGTCTTACCTAAATATCAAAACCACTGATGAAAAGGCCATCTCTCATCCTTCATATTTCAAATTAGTCTGCCCACTTCATAATGTGTAGTATTTGCTACATTAGTATAAAATGTATTTCATACAGGAGTATTATTTGGAATCTAGCGTAAAAAATGTTCTATCCTTGATTATAGCACCATGATAAACATTTGATTTGGTACATATTATTTTTGATAGAAGCAGTTGGATCTATTTGAGGTACTACTTTTAATAGTGTTTGAAATTGTTGTTCAAAAAGGCTTTCATCATAATCAGGTGTTTCATAATGTTTTGTGACATAGGCCATGACTAGTCATTGCCTTGACAAAAATAAGAATGTTCTCATGCAGTTCTTACAGCATTTGCATGAAAGATTTGCTCTGAGAAACAGTAAAAACTAGAGTGAAGTATACTTTAAATGGAGGCTACCACATTACTACTGGCCTGCTGTGACACCTCTTTGTTGTAGAGAACAAAATATTATCTTGAGTCCTTTACATATTTATGTCCCCTTTTCAAGACAGAAATTCAAATCCCAAGGAAGGTTGCCTTTCTGATCTGTAAGAAAGAAAGGGAGAGCCAGAAATATCAAATGAGCAGTTGTAATTGATAACATTTTTAACTCAGACCTGCAATATTTTAAACTTTATCTTGTTATTGAATGAGGATTTTTTTTTTGTAAACATGTCTGCCAAGTTTAACAAGCAGAAGTGAGCATCTGTCTTGATGCCAAACAATTTAAGACTCTAGCCCCACAGGTTTAAAATCAATAATTTGTATAACTTTGATACAGTAATTAGGAGAGATATATAATGAATTTAGGATATTCCCAAAAGAAATCCCATTAAAAAATCATGTTACGATTAATAGTTGCTGCATGATATCAACTTTATAAATTAAAAAACTGCCAAAAAAAACCCAACCAGTACACAATTGAGGAAAGATCACTAAAAATTTCTACTCTAAGCCCCATGATATGTTACATAAAAGTTCATGATAATGTTACATAAAAGCCCAACTTACTCAAAGGAGAATAAGTAAAATCTAAAAAACATAATCAGATGACATATCTGATATAAATTCTATCCAAGTGGTAATATATTAAAGCTCAAATAGGTAAAATGATTTACTTTTCAAAACATTCCTCACAAAAAGCCTATGCCCTAGGCAATGGAAATAAATATTGTTTATTATGCACCTACAACATACTAATTTCTGTGTTAAATGCTTTACAAATCTCATCTCATTTGTTTCTAGGTCCCACTCCTACCCTACCCACTCATTCCACTGAGACCTTTGGAATTCCTCTTTCATAATGAAGTAGCAATTTTATTCTGTACCTATTTCTCTAGCACCCCCTCGATCTGCAAGCTCTTGCTAAGATTAGGCTTCCCCTTGATGTCAGTATTTGCTTGGTCATCCTTTCTAGTTTTGACTATATCTTCTCTCACAACCTATCTCTCACAAGCGGTCTTAGGAGGATTATTGGTATATTCCTTGCTCCCGACTTCTATTTCTCAAACTCTTTCTTAACTACTATCACTCAGCCACAACTCTTTATATGAAGTCCATTTAACCAAAATTTCCCACACAATCCATACCATGCTGGCTATATATCCACAATTCACAGCTCATTCTACCTCCTGTCTTGAAGGGTTTTACAGTTGGTTCACAATTTCTTTTCTTTCATATCTCCTTTCCTTATGGGACAGCTAGGTGGTGCTGTGGATAGAGCACCAGTGCAGGAGTCAGGAGGACCTGAGTTCAAATCTTACCTCAGACACTTGACACTCACTAGCTGTGTGACATTGGAAAAGTCACTTAACCCCAATTGCCTCATCATAAACCGTCTCCAGTCACCCTGATGAATATCTGGTCACTGGCTTCAGATGGCTCTGGAGGAGAAGTGAGTCTGGTGACCTGCACAGCCCTCCCTCACTCAAAACAAAGTCAAGTGCAAGTCATGTCATTATTTCTCCGATGGCATGGTCTTCTTTGGCAACAAAGGATGAACACACACAGCTCCCTCCTTTCCTTAAACTTCAACCATTACATGGACATTCTCTTATACTCCTTAATCTTCCAATACACCAGTCTCCTTAAATTCCATATTCTCTTCCTTCACTCCATCTCTACTAAGCCTAGTCACGCACTGGGTCTCAGTATTGCCAATAAATATTCCAAAATCTTAATGAAAAATTCTAATATTCCTCTAACAATAAATATAATTCTCTTTCACTATACCTCACTCTTTTTAAACCTACCATTCATTCTCATCACAGCTTCCAAAACCTAGACCTGTCAGTAACATCTCAGGCTGTTAGCCCACCTTTACCTTCACTTTCTGATCTTTACCTTGTACTATCATTTCAACTCTACACTTTCTTCAATTCTTGAATTGTTTTTCCTATTTATCTTGTCACACTCATTTCTTGCCAAGCTTCGGCGCCTTTCATCTTTCACCTCCTCCAGTTCTACTTACCTTCTATTAGAATGGAGCTGTAGTAACCTACACAACTATCCTTGCTGAATACATTATGCCAGTTATCCAGTTGTAATAAACACTCATTGAAATGAGGTACTCTGTTTATTCTTCCCTAATATATTCCATTTTTCATTGCCCTGAAGCTATTCTAAGATTTATTTTCCCTCCTCAGGCTTCCTATACAAGTTTTACCCTTTGCTTAGAAAACTTCAGTTATTCAACATGGGCTCCATTTTCTGCCATCCTCTTCATTCTAAAATTCCTTGACATGACCTTTGCTTTCTTTCTCCTATCTCTGTTAATAAGGTAGGACTTCTCTTTGTTAGGGCTGAATCTTTTATGTGTGCCCTTAAACCAAGGGCATGCTGGTAAATGTTTAACAACTGAGTCTCTGAAGATGCAGGAAATACTTTTAAGTTTATTCTGCATAATTCACATTTTATCTATCCCATTCTAAATCTAGAAAACCATTAAAGCAATAAATCTGGGCCTTGTTTGTAGTGTTTGCTGTTTTCTGTGGTGTAGATATCACTCTGAAAATTTCACAATCAGTTAAGCCAGTACAAGATGGATCCAGCATAGCCCTGCCTTAAGCTTATTTTCTGCTGTATTCTCCAGGAGGTTGCAACCTCAATCATTCTAATTCTCTTGTCCTCAAACTATTCTTATCTACTTGTCCCTGCCTTACTGCTTATAAATATGTTGATGTCACTCTATCCTCAAAACTCTTCATTAGATCTTACTCATCCAATAAACCTAATGTTTTTATTAGTCCTGCCAAATTTCTCTTCTCTGTCTCTCTCTGTCTCTCTCTGTCTCTGTCTCTCTCTCTCTCTCTCTCTCTCTCTCTCTCTTTCTCTCTCTTTTTCTCTTTCTCTATGTCTCTCTCTCTTTTTCTCTCTTTCTCTTTCTCTCTCTATCTTCTTGAGTAACTATTTGAAGAAGTCCACTCATTGAATTAGAGTATGTCATCAAACTGAGAATGTAATAAGGGGTCAGGATCTCATATTGCATCCTGGGCCATCTCTAGTTGTCCTGATGAATTTCAGGTCATTGGACTCAGATGGTTCAGGAGAAGAAAGTCAAGTTGGTGACCTTATACAGCCTTCCCTCACTCAAATCAAAGTCAGCTGCAAGTCATGTCATCATCCTGATGTCATGGTCTTCTTTGAGAACGAAGGACAAACACAGCAACAACAGTAGTACAATATTGCTGCTACTTTACAATGTTCTCCTGGTTTTGCTCACTTCAGTTTGCATCAGTTCACATAAGTCTTCCCAAGATTTTCTGAGAACATCCTGCTTTTCATTTCTTATAGTATAATGGTATTCCATCACAATTTATATACCAAAACTTGTGCAGTCATTGCCCGACTGATTGGAATTCCTTGAATTTCTAATTCTTTGCTATCAGTAAAAGAGGTGCTTTAAGTATTTTTTTTTTCTGATATGGATATGTACTTTTCCCTTTTTCATCTCTTTGGGATACAGCCATCGTATTGATATTGCTGGGTATGCATGGTTTTATAGTCTTCTGGATATAGTTCCAAATTGTTCTTGATAATTGGTGAGTCAGTACTGATAATGTCTTCTTTGACTCCACTCTACTGACTCTACTGAGAGTGTCTTAATCTCCTCAAACATTTCCTCGGCTGACCTTTTTATGTCCTTCAAAATATACACACAAACTATCTTTCAAATCACAATAGCTATTCCCTCCTTTTCTGCACTGTGCTCTTCTCTAAGACCAAATGAGCCTTCTCTCTGTTCCTCACATACAATACTTCGTCTTTTATTTCTATGACTTTGCAGTCAGCTTCCTTGCCTGAAATGCGTTCTCTCCTCACCATCTTGTAGAATTTTTGCCTTCCTTTCTGAAGCTGCTCAGGCACCCTTTCTATACGTGAACCCTTTCCTTACTTCCCCCTTAACTGTTAGTATCCTCCCTCCAACACTACCATGGATGTAACTACTTTGTATTTGTTCTCTTTGTATTTACTATTTGTTTTTATAGTATTATTTATATTTGCATATACTAGTTGCCTCTCCCATTATAAAATAAGCTTCTGGTAGTAAGAATTGTCTCATTCTTTGTAGTTGCATCACCACTACCCATCACCCACTAGGAATTGAATGGATTGAATGATTGATGGATCAGTAAATTTTAATTTATGCTTGGAATCTTATGTTTGGAATCTTATGAGTTCCCATAAAACTGTGCTCTTTCTACTGAGTCAAATTTTTTTTTAATGAAATGGAAAGATCCAGAAAATGTTTTGAATTTTCCATAATGTCAATTATCAATTTCATCAATTATCTCAATGTAAAGATTCTGTCTTATGTAGACAATCTGTAAAAATCTGCATGTTTTTCTCTCTCAAATTTTCCTCAAGGTTGTATCACAAATCATCTTGATAAGTGGATAGGCATATAGATTAGTAGTTACTGATATCTTCTTGGCCTCCATCTTTTCCCCATTATATAAAATTCTAATATTTTATAATAATGAAATGAGCAAACATTGATATCCTTTTCCTTTCTATAATTTTTTCCTTCTCTTGAAAACTGATCTCTGAGTAGCTTTATAATTTTGTCACTTCTTGAAATTCCTTTGTATGTATTTGGTTAGATATAAGTACTCTATACAACCTTATCTTCTTAAATGTCATTTTCCTTTCCTCACAAAACCTACGGTTTTAGAGAATGGGACATTAGAAGCACTGACAAATCTGTCCACTTCACATTTAATTTGTTGTTCTCATAAATTTCACCTGTAGATGCTGATGGGATAATCTGCTTTACATGAGTTTAGTGCCAAGTTTTATGTTTATTTTCTTTTGTACTATATTTATTCTTTTTTGAAGCAATGTGTTTCCTTATTTCCCATCATCTTCCTCTGTAATATTTTGTGATCACAGCTATAATTTTGACTACCTTTTCTTTCCACATAAGGAAGGAATCAAATATGTGTTTTTGGAATAAAGTGGTTTAAAGGTCCTTTGGCTTCTTCATAATAGCATTATCATCCTTATTACCATCATCATCATTGTCCAAACCTCTTACTTCATATGTGCACAAAATTCCATTGTGGGAAACTCTTTTTTTTACAATGCTAATAAGAAAGTTTTTTGCAGCTTATGATTTTCAAGATTTCATCAGAGTTCAGAATAATTGGTTATACAACTTTCCCAGGGTTACAAAATTAGCACTTTAAAAAAGTTGTACTTGAACCCAGGTCTTTCTGACATTGGGTGAGATAAATGGGAGAGTATTTGAAATGTGGCAGGTACAAACTCTACACAGGATGAGAAGATGTGGAGAGGTTACAATCATCACTATTGGAAAGAATGCCTAACAATGTTATGTATCTTTTAATGTGGAAATGTTGCTGAGTTCTTGGCATTCCTATGACTTTTCCACTTGATTTGTTTAATAAAATATTAGCTTTATACAGAAAAGATACTTGTAACTTAACTTTTAAATAACAGATTCAGGAATATAGGTTTTTGGCCTCCAAATCAAAAACTCTTTGGACTACATCATGATACAAAATAAATAACATTTCGCTGTCTACACAGTATAAAATTAAGGGGTACTTACACAATAAGACTAAATATCATCTTTTTTTTTTTCTTTTAAAAATATCCTTACCATGTTGTAGTGTCTACATAAGCGGGTTTTTTTTTTGCAGCTATCTTCTACACTCTTCCCTTTGTGCTGTAAACTATATTCACAGATTTTGTGCAAACTTAAAAACCTTTAAAAAGAATCCATAGTTATGTAATTCATAAAGCCCAAAACAGCATGAATTGATTGTTTCCTTGTCATTGTGAATAAGGAAGCAAATCTGAAAATGTACCCAGCCATGGTAAGCAGTGCAAAGATAAAGAACATCCTTTGGGAAAATAATAGAAAGAACCATTCAAAGATACCAAGTAAAGTATGTCAGTGTTATTGTGTATCTTTTGAAAGGAATATCTTGCAGTGCTATAAATCACCATTCTCTTCACTTGTCAGGAAACATGAGGACTGCAAAACTGGATTGTTAGCAGATACAACTGTTGCTAATAATAAGAAGCTTTCTCATACAGTAACTAGTAGTTTTCTTCTTTGTTTAAAGCTTTAAACCATTATGTATAGACTATGCAGTTGCACATGCCTTGTTAAAATCTATTTCAACTCTATTAGTGTGCTAATATGGTTAAATTCTATTTCTTAAGCATCTATTACTTTGAGTCAAGGCATTGAGTTTCTTGGACAGCCTCGTTTTAAAAATTAAAATTAAAGATTATAGCTATAAGAGCAGTAATATCCCAAGAGGAATATTATATTAAGTCACTGTCAACTTTTGGCATGGATTAATTTTCCACAGAGCAACCATCTTTCCTAAGAAGAGTTCTGGGCCTGTTCAAATGGGACATGGGCAGGGAAGTTTTGACAAGGGGAAATTTGAGAGATAGATCAGATCACCATTACGATCAGAGATATCGGAACTAGGTGAGTGTCTTGGGAAGCCAGAGGTCAGTTTGGGATTGATAATGGGGCAGTTACGCCCTGGGGTCAATAGGCATCAATGGGGAACACTGAAAAGTAGTGAAGGGCAATGTTTCTCTACTTCACAGTTTGGTAATAACTAGTCCTGAATTTAGTACATCTCAACAGAATTATTGGAAATAGTAGTGGAAGGTTTTCTGTTTGTTTTGCTCCTTACATTTATACCAGTATAATAGCATTACAATTTACAAAGGGCATTTATTTTTTTTTCTTCATTTGGCCCACCACTCACTTCTGTAATTCATGGTACAGAAAACTGAGTCTCAGAAAAAACACTATCTCTAATCATAATCTGTATGATTTGCCTAAAGTCACATAATGAGTTACTGTCAAAGCAAGGACTTGAAGCCTAAATCACCTGAGTCTCATCCCAGAAAACATTCTACCTTACAATATCAAAAACATTTAAATATATAAAATTTCAACATGACAAAACAGGCAAATAAGATGTAGCTGTAGCATTCATTTCATTAAACATATCACAGAATTTCAAGGAATAGACCTCAAATTTCACCTGGTCCAACCTGTACCTAAACAATATATTCCCATACAACATCATCAACCAACTTTTATGCACATTGTTTAACATATCCTCCAAGGGGGAAGAAAAAGGTTACATGTCAAAACAGAGCATAAAAAAGGAGTTAAGTCTTTTTGTGAAGACGAGAGAGCTAAATGCTCTGAAGAGGAATGAACTGCTTTTCCTCCACCCCGCCACCACCCCCAGTGATATAGTAGAACCACTACTGAGAGATGATCTAGTAAGGGGCAGAGACAATGAAAAAATCATACTAGCTGATTCACTGCCTAGAGGTACTGAAGCAATTATTTGTTAAGCTAATAAGTGGGTCCACTAAATTTTTTGTTATGTGATCCCAGTTGGATCCTCCAAGGCAATCCTTTTATGCCTCCATAATTGACTCATTATCCTACTTTCCATGGAAGCTCTTCCAAACTTTTCCATTTCTTCTCAAACTTCCCCTCCTCCCACACCATCTCAGATAAGAACCTTGATTCATTTTACTTAAAAAAAAATGAGACCATTTGCCATAAGCTTGTTCTTCTCCCTTCTCATCTCACATCATTAATTTTGCCTTCTTCCACGTTATCATCCTTTATTGTGGTCCCATATGAAAATGAGAACCTTTTCTTTGCCAAGAGTAACCTTTCTATATACCCAAGTGATACCATTACATCATGTCATCACCAGCAGATTTTCCTCTCCACCATTTCCACTTTCTTTTATTTCCAATCTCTCCCTATACACTGACTACCTCTCTATTGTCTGCATATAAGCCCAAGTTTCCCTGATCCTCAAAAAATCCTCACTTATTCCATCTTTCCCTGCTGGCTAACATTCTATATATCTTCACTCATTTCTGCCTAAACTCCTAAAAAAGTCTACCAGTGATAATTACTGCCTTCACTTCCTTCTTAATTCTCTGCAATATGACTTTTATCTTCACATTTAACTGAACTTTTGAGTTTTGAATGGTCTCCTCATCATGAAATGTAATGACTTTTTTTCTCAGTATTCATCCTTCTTGATCTCTTAGCAACTTTTCATGCTGTTCATCAACCTCTTTTTCCATGATACAGATCTTCCCTAATTCTCCTCCTTATTATCTACTATGCCTTTTTGTTCTCCTATGCTAGATCTTTATCTAGGCCATATCTGTTAAGCATATTGTTCCCTAAGGCTCTATCTTCTCTTCTCCTTCAATTATATTTCAGCTGGTGACCCAGCAACTCTATAGTCCCCACCTACTTAGCATAGAGTGGATGTAATAATTGTTTCTCTTTTACCCAGGAACCCTGAGGGTCTTACCCCCCTAGTTTGATTTTATTTATTAAAGGGGCCATCCCTTGAGTAACCTATTCATTGAATGGGTATATCTCACTCAAAGTAAGAGTTTGTTAAGACCTTAGCCTGAAAGGGCCAGGGTCTCACACTATACGTATCCTGGGCCATTTCCATTCATCCTGATGAATATCAGGCCCCTGGACCCAGATGGCTCAGGAGAAGAGAGTGAGGTTGGTGACCTTGCACAGCCCTCCCTCACTCAGATCAAAGTCAAGGGCAAGTCATATCATCATCTTGATGTCATGGTACTCTTTGAAAATGAAGGACAAACACACAACCACAAAAATTCAACTATATTATACTATTCAACTATATTTCAATGATTATATCTATGCGCATGATTCTCAGATTTATTTGTCTAACCCTAATCTAGTGTCACATCTAAACATTTCAAACTTCTTGGCTAGTGAATATCATAAAGTCATCATGTCCACAACTGAACTCATGATTTTCCTCCAAAACCTTCTCTGCTTGCTTTTTGAATATGCAGACTAACACCAACCATTCAGCCATAATCACAATGCAGGTGTCACACTAGACTTCTCTTAATTTAATCAGTTTCTACTTCAGGTCATTGTCACCTTCACAATATTCCTTACCTATGTCCCCTTTCTCTCTTCTGATACTGCCATCACTTTACTGTAGGACCTTTCTTCTCACCTAGACTGTTGTTATAGCTGTTTCTTTGCCTCTCTGCATCGTCTCTCCTCACTCCAATTCATCCTCCACTCAGCTATCAAATTGACCCTCCTACACCACATATTTGACCATATCCCCTCCAACCCCCCCCATCCAATTCAATCAATATATGTGGTTCCCTATCCAAAAATAAAACCCTCTGTTTTGCTATTAAAGCCCTTCAGAACATAACTTCTTCCTAACTTGTCAGTCTTGTTATGCCTTAGATTTCCATTTTCCCAAGTACACTGCAATCCTGTGACACTGGCTTACTTTATCATCATAGTACTACATACTCCATCATCTACCATCCCCTGGACATGAAACTCTCTCCTTCCACACCTCTCCCTCCAAACTTAAGGTCCCAGCTAGTATCTACCTCCTAGAAGAAATCTTTACTTATACCTCTTAAAGCTAAGTGTTTTCCCTGTTTTTTTCTCTGTCTTGTGTTTATTATGCTTCCACATATTTGTTTGCATGTTGTCTCCTCCATTACATGCTGCATTCCTCAAAAGCAATAACAATAACTTTCTTTTTATTCCCTATTTACTAATACTTAATAGGTAACTATTGCCCCAGAGTAAAAATAGAAACTCTTTTAAGTTTGTCCCTTCAATATGACTCCTATCTATCTTTTCAGCTTTATTTCTCATTACATCCCTCCATGTACTTTTGTTACCAAACTGAAATATTATCAATTCCCCAGATAAATTGGGGAATTGCACCTCAATAACCCGCATACCTGAAAGCTAAAGATTTATGCATACTTCTGTCCATTTCTCGAGGTACATTGCAAAAACAATAATTTTCTTTTGGTGGCTTTTGCTCCCAGCTAAGAAAGTTTTGAAGAAATCTATAGAAAAATGTTTAAACATAACTTGTTTCCTTCCTTTTCTCCTTCTGTTTCCTTCCCCAAATGGGTTTAGAAGCTGCTTCTTTTGCAAGGTCTTTCCTTCAATTAAAAGTGTTCTCTTCACCCTACATTTTCCTGGCTTATTCTTTGCTCTCATTCTTATCTCCTTATTTTGGATTATTTACATGTTGAATCTACTGTAGTAGAATATAAGTTCCTCAAGGATAAAAAAAAGTCTTTTTTTTTTTTAAATTTTCAGACCTAGTACATAGTAGGGACAATAATAAAGTATACAAATGAAATTGTAATAAGCACTCATGATGAAAAATGCTATCCACCTCCCAAGAGAGAACTGTTGTACTCAAAATGAATATTGAAATATACTTTTTTAACTTTATTTTTCTTGCTTTTGATTTTATAACATGGCTAGTATGGAAATATGTTTATCAAGACTTTGGATGTATAATGGTATTCTATTACTTGTATTCTCAATGCAGAGCGAGGAGAAAATTTGGAACTCAAAATTCTTAAAAATGATTATTAAAAATAGATAAATAAATTTGCAAAAAATATAGTTGTAATGAGGGAGATGTGCATGATCCTCCTGTAAAATGATATACTAAAGAGGGAGTTATAATTACATGCATTGAGATGTAGTGATATAAAACAGAAGTAAATTCAAAGCAGTTTATCACATCATGAGCTCCAAAAACACACAGCTCTTGTGTTTATTAATGGGCTCTTTTATGACTTAATGACCTTGCATTATACTCCCATGCCTCTTTGTTATCAGCCTGGTTTGTTTACAGAATAAATGACTTGGGATTTCTGTAATGGTCACCTTGCCATGACAGTCAAGTAGAAGCCCAGTCCTGTGTGTTTGAATCATTTAAGTTCTTTTTCTTTTCAATCACTAAAGTATTGTGCTAGATACAGAAATAATTTTAATTATATGGCATTCACATTCAGTGATGTTTGGGCCCCTACTATTACCATGGCCTGACTCTGACCTTGAATATAACCTCTCAGTGGGTAAAGCAACTTTCTGAGACTATAAATTGCAGGGAAATTTCTGATCTGCTTTGATGGAGAAAGCTCCCTTATCTATGAGTTCCCTTTTGTCAGTGACTTGATCAAGTCTCTATCTTCCATTTCTGTTTTGTCAAAAAAAGGTGCTTATTTTACATTATATACTTATAAAAGTATTCTACAATCTTACATGTGATTCACTTGTTTTAGGATTTCTCATTACCCCTTTTCCTTTCCCTCACCCTCTGCTTCCCTCCCTTCCTTCCTCCATCTCTCTGTCTCTTCCTATCTCTCTGTCTCTCTATCTCTGTCTCTTCCTCTTTCTTTTTCTTCCTCCCTCTCTCCCTTTCCCTCTCCTCTCCCTCTCCTCTTTCTTCTTCTCCTTGAGATATTTATTTTTTTGCTTTTATTTTTACATTAGTGTCATTTCTGGAAATACAATCTTTTCCCCCAATCCCTCTGAGTTTTCACTTGTAATAGAGAAACATTAAGAAAAAAATAACTTACAGAACAACTATATTTGACAACATATACAGCATCATTCGTGAATATAGTCCCTCCTCCCCCTTCTCCAAAGATATGGCTTCATCTGTTCTTCTGATCAGGATTAATCATTAAAATGATGCAACTTTTAGCTTTGTTTCAGTATTCTTGTAAATTATATTACTGCATTCCTGTACAATAATAATTTTGCTTACTTCATTCTGCATCTGTTCATGTCTTCCTATGCTTCTCCAAATTCATTGTCTCCATTATTTCTTAAATCAGTACAATTCATCATCAGGTCCATGCTCAAAATCTTTCCATTATGACAGAAACAAGAATTTGAAATATATCAAAAAATAACCAAGGGCTACCTTGATGCAAGACATTCAGGTGGAGCAAAGATGTGAAACACGAGGTCTCTCCCCAGTATGTTTCACCTTTTACTTAGAAAATATTTAACAAAATAAATAAAAATACCATGAAACAATACAATGTTAATTTATGATTTTTTAAAGTCAATATAGCTTTATGCAGGAATCCTTACTAATATCCCCTCCTTTTATATTTGAGTCTGACACCACTGAAGTAAAGGAGGTGATTGTATCTCTTTGAATTTCTTTGTAATACCCTAGCATAATGCCTTGGGTACAGTAGGAATCTTATAGGTGTTCCTTGAATTCAATTGAATCAGGTATTAGATTCCTTCTACATGTAGTACTGTGGGATGAGAGGTCCTGTCCCGAGGCACTTACTGGCACTGGGGAGAGGGGGATGGTACATACAAGCAAATATAATACAGGCCAGAAAGACTACTGATGCACTACAGGAAATGTTGAAGCAAGATGTTACGGGAGTCTGGAAAAGGAAGCAATCACTCCAAATTTGAAGGAATTTAATTTGTAGGAAAGCTTCATGGTAAAGCTAGCATTTGGGCTGGGGCATGGTTATGTTTTCTACATTTCCATAGGTGTGTATTGAGCTTACTATTTATGAGAAGATATATTTGAGTTTGTCTCTACTATAAAGAAGTATTCGGAGAGCTACAACCACATTGTGAATTCCTATGTATTAGAGAAGAGGGCCTCTAAAGCACAATATATTTCAACTCTAAGTGAATTATATATTGAAGGCAAGTAGCTCAAGTTTATATTTCAAAGCTTTGTTAAAAAAAAAATCCAGGTATGTCCCAAATATAGACTTTCAGTGGTATAGTTGACATTGGTGTCTCTGAAGGGAATTCATTAAATTAGAAAATAATTGCAAACCCCATAAAAATGTTATTAGGAAAAACCTTTTTTTCCATGACTTAAGCAAATATTTCACATTTCACAGATAGCTCTAACTTCTAATGTATAGAGATAACTATACTTTACCTGATCAATTAAAGGAGGCAGCTAACTTCTTCAAGGAAGTTTCCTTTTTATGTGATTTGATCTACTCATTGAGTATAAATCCTATTTCCAGGCCTAAACATATGCATACCCTTATCTGAATTCCTGAATTCCAGGCACCTGGTAAAATACGATCATGTCACTCGCTTCTTTCAAGTAGTGTTTATCATCATCTTGCTGATTGCCTAATATAAGTTTACAGCCAGTCTCCTAGGTGTACTGGTATATTACAGCACTCCCACAGACATCATAAACAGGGACATCTTTGGTAATGAATGTCAGAAACACACTACCTTTAGTGCGCACTATCTATCTCCATGACTCATTGCCAAAACAACAAGAATCTTATTCTAAACTCCTTACAGAGACATACCTTATCAATCAAAAGTGAGTTACTGGTTCAAGAGAGGTATTTGATATTGACAATTATTAGTACCAATAATAATTAAAAAGTTCCAAGTATCATTTTTCTCTAAGCAATTCTGTTGGTTGAACCAATTTTCCCCAAAAATTATCTTTTCCTTTCTTCTACACATTCATTTCAAGTCAAAATTAGGTTCACTTTCATCCTGCTCCAGTTTTAATGTGTCAATTTTGATTCGTGTCCTTAGTACAAAAGCCAGAAAGTTGACTCTCAATTCAAGATGATTTCAACTGAAATGATAATTAAAACAGCGTCTATATATTTTTAGGAATTTTATTCAAGTTATAATAAGCCTGCATTTATCTATCTTTTTTAAAAGCGTTTAGTGCTTTTAAGCATCAGCGAGTCTTTGAGAATAATCTACCTTGCATCATCTGTTTTATCTTGCCTAGATTCTCTTCTGATGTTTAAGGAGTGAAAGACCTATAGTTTATAACAGGCTTTCATATATCTTGGAGGCTAGAATGTATTGGCAAATTAAGAAGTGAGGGTGGAGTCAACAATTGGAAGGCGGCCAGGAGAATGAGGGAAGAGAAAAATGAGAGTGAAAAAGACTGGAGGATGGAGGACAGACTGGAAGCAAACTGAGAAGAATGAGGAAGAGAAAGAAAAAAAAAGAGAAGTGGTAGGAGAAACAGATGGAAGACTCCTAAATTGGTCAAAGTCTTTTAATCAACATGACAGATCATCATTAAATATAATCTATGTTGAAAAATATTTGCATGAAATATAATAGGTATTCTCACTTTATTACTTCCCTTTTGAAGGAAAGGATCTTGGCTTACATGAATAAAAATACATTTAAGTGATCAACAAGTGATCAAGGGAAGAGGAAGACAAAATCTGAAATCATGCAGGAAAAAAGCAAGACCTTTGCCTCTCTGTTGGGAATATATTCCTCACCTTAATTCTGTTTCCTAAAATCCCTATGTCCTTTTAAAGACCACTTTAAAGACCATCTTCTACATAAGGTCTTTCCTTATTTCTCTCAATTATTAGTACTCTCCTTATATGTAATTAATGTTACTTTATATGTACTTTGAATATATACACATATATACATGTGTGAGTATGTGTGTGTATGTATGTGTATGTGTGGCTTTATATACATACATATATTTATATGTATGTATATATATCATATGCTCCTTGACGACTGGAAATATTTCTCTTGACTTTATATTCCTAGTACCTAACACACTATCTTGCAAACATCAGGCATGCAATAAATCTTTGTGGAATTGAATTGTATTGAATTAAGCAGTCAAGAGAATTTATAGGAGGAACAGAATGTACTAGACATCTTTCAGTAATGTTGTCAGTGATGATTATGGGCCTGGTTTGCACTCTGGTTCTTATGCTGAAGAACTGGATTTAAATAGCTATGACAGCATTGTGTTGGACTTGGGATTTTCAATCTCTGTTTGGGTGCCCAAGCCATCTGGAACTTAAATAACTACTCACCTGACTTTGGGCAAGACAATGAATTTATTCATTCCTCAGTTTCCTCATCTATAAAATAGAGAGAAGAGTATTTGCACTACCTACCCCACAGGATCATCTTAAAGAAAGCACTATGTAAACTACAATGTGTTATATAAGTGTGAGCTATTACCAAAGCATATGCTAGGCATATGCAGAAACTGGTCCATTTGCAAATTGGCATATGGGATCTTGTTAACAGATGCTGCAGTGTTTGGAAATCATTGCTGGGGTATTTGAAACTCTTAAAATAAATTCCAGGAAGCTCAGTAGCTACTAGACAGCATATGAAGCATGAGGGAGAGAAATTCCACTTCCTATTGAACCCCTAAGCATCATTAGAAGTAACTCATCTTAATGAGGTGTCAACAGGTAGGCAGGTCACTTCTGCCTGAATATTTCCCCATTTTCCCATTCTTTAATTGATTAGGTGAGGGAGTAACCTCCCCTTTCCTTTGAGAGTTCTGGTGAAGAATTTCTGCTTCTGCTAAGCATTTTTCCCACCTGCACATACTGCTGACCTCTCCTATTCTATGTACTAGAAGGAAAATCTTGGATTAAGATCTATGCTTCCTTGTATTATTTTAAAAGACTGCTTGCATTTCTTTGAGAAATGATCCTTGTGGTGATTAATTATCAAGATTGGTGTGAATCTTGTAGTGTAGCTCCTCCATCATTATTAGGAGTAGTGTTCATAGTAATATTTCACTTCAGAACTTCAAGGATCTGTGATTTCAGCAGTGTAGGGGCTCCCTTCACTGATGCAAATCCCTCCTGCAATTAAGTAGATTCTTTGTGAGAGTCACTGAGGTAGAAACATTCATCACTCTGCAATGAGCTTGGTGATCAACCTCCCTAAGTATAAATAGAGTCTTCAGATGACTGACATGCAGTCCCTGGAATGATAGTCCTAGAGTAGGAATAGATCTCAGGACTAATCTAATTTGAATTGCCTTATTTTGCATTTGAGAAAACTCAAGCTCTGTGAAGATCAATGACTTAATCCAAGGTTACTTAAGTAGCTGATAACAGGATTCAAACCCAGATTCTTTGATTCCAAATTTGACAGTTTTCCAAGTCTGGAACTGTACACAAAGCATTTCTAGCTGACAGAAGTTGCCCGAGCCTTCAACAGTTCCAGGTAATCTTAATGCCATGATGTCATTTAGCATAAGGTAAAAAATTAACTTGCACCTATGTAACATTTTTCAATTCACAAAGTCCTTTCTTCACTCCGGTACAAAAAATAACCACACTATTGAGATCACCGAGAGCTTTCCCTGGTATGGCTATTTCTGTATCACTACTATCTCAGAAGGCAGTTAGAAAAGCTATTTAGGGTCAAATTGCCATAGATTTAGAGCCATAAAGAACCTTGGACACCTTCTAGTCGAAGCCTCTCATTTTACAAATGAGGACCTGAAGCCCAGAGAGGAGAAATTATCCAGGAGGAAAAGGTTGTCAGCAGGCTGGTTGCTTTTGCTGGATGATGGGGGAGGGGGGTTGTCCACTCTGACAAAATCATCCCGAACTACAATCATAAAAACGTACTTTTTTAACCTAAAAGCAGAGATGTGTTGGAACCAACTGTTAAATATTTTGTGAGCATTTACACCTCAGAAATTTTCAAATACTATATAAATCAAAGCTGATCTATTGCTTTATTGACTTCCATATTTAAGAAAGTGATGGACAAAAGGTCAATGATGTAGAATAAACTTAAAATTGTGTACATGTATATATACACACATATATACATGTATGTATATACATACATATACATGCATATACATAGGAGAAGCCAATTGTTGAACATTTACAGCACAGCCCTGCCTGAAAGGGTTCTTAGATTTTTACTAGCTAAATCTCTTTGTTTTATACTCAAGGAATTAATGCTCAAAGCATTTAAATTATTTCTGTGCTTAAGAAAATGTCACATACTAGGCTGAAGGTGAAACATACATATAAAGAAGTAGTTTTGTAATATAACAATGACTCCAACTTACATAATATTCTGCAGTTTACAAATTATTTATCGTGTAATAGATCTGTGTAGTTGGTCATATAAATATTAACATTCTTTTTGGGGAAAGGAATGTGTTTCTGGAAGTATTAGACCCTCTTGGTGAGGTAACTTCCTATATGAGTGCAGATCAGCAAATATCACAAAACTTAGTCTTAGAAGAGTTGCCTGGTATACCAGTAAGCTAAATGACACACTTAGTAGATCAAGATGCCACATTTGAAACTAAGTCATCCTGATACTGAACCTGACCCTGTATCCAATATGTGATGCCACTTCACTCTCCCATAGATGATGAAATTAAGCCTAAGAGGAGTTAAATACACACCAGAGTGGGAAGTGGCACAGATCAGACCAGCTTAGTCTTCTGACTCCAAGTCCTCTGGTTACATGGTAGCCCTGCTCTACATTAACAAACTCTTCTTCTTAAATCTCTTCATCATTGTGTCCATTTTATGATGCGCATAGAAATATGGCTCTCTCTAGAAGTCATGACATCCCTAGCCTCCTTTTGCTGATAGTTCTCTTTTTTCATAACCTAAAGCTTCCTTCTTACCCCAAAGCTTCACTAAGAGGTCTTTGTTACCCAGCTTCATTTCCAAACCCTCCCTCTCCTATCTTCACTCTCAAATACATCCTTTTTTCTTTTTTTGGAAGTTCATTCAACCTTCATATATCACCCCATCCAAATTCTCATTTGCATAACTGTAAGTATTAAAGTCAATTTCTCTCCTTTTTTTTTTAAGTTCAGTACTTGGCTCTTAGTCATTTTCCCCACTCATGCTTATGTTTCTGACCATGTTGCTGATCTACTAGTTAATCAAATGCCTTAGATTCCATCACCTACATCTTTATTTTACCTTCATTGTATAGAGGGACTGGTCATAACTTATATTTTACCATCACTTGTAACTATGTCCCCCCATAACCTCAAACTCTGAAATGTCATAGATTGTCATCTCTTGTCCTTGTTTCTCCTTCAGTTTCTATTGTCCTAAAACAATTCTCTTTCTTCACCATGACCTTCAGTACCTTCATTCCCTTTATACTCTTGATCCATCACCACTGCTCTGGTCCCACTCTCTTATCTTCACAATCTTAACCTTATTTCTACTTAGACATAGTCTTCCATATTTTGCCCTCTTGTTCTCCTTACAGCCTTCCCTGACCAATTCTGGGTCAATTGCATGATCTGTAGTCTATACTCCTATACCTGTGCTACTGAACACAGCTGAACAAAACTGGGAAACCATGATTAGTCTGCTGGAAATCCATATCCTCCAGACTGCATGATGTCTGCCTTGCTACATGGAAATCCTTTTGTTCTTCCTTAACTACTGTACTACTCTCTCTCTCTCTCTCTCTCTCTCTCTCTCTCTCTCTCTCTCTCTCTCTCTCTCTCTCTCTCTCTCCCTCTCTGTCTCTCTTTCTGTCTCTGTCTCTCTTCCCACAAGAGTTATCCAGATATCATCTTCTCTCCACATTTCATATCTTACTGAAAAAAAATGAAGCCTTCCATAGTAAACGCCACACCTGTCCTCCATACCTCTTCTTTACATCTCCTCTTCCTTTCTTTCAGCACCAAAAAAGAGGCAGCTTCTCTCTTTTCTAAGAACTTGCTTGTTTTCTTGATGACATACCTGCTGTCCTTTATAAGACTGCATTGTCCCATCATTCCCTCCCTCTTTCTTATATTCAGGCCCTTTCTTCTAACTCAGTCTTTCCCTGGTGCCTTCAAAAATACCTAAGACCATCTTCAGTACAATATTCAGTCCTTGAGGACAGGGACCATTTCAAAGAAGTTTGTTTTGTCTTCATTGACTAGTGAAATACCTAGCACATCTTATGTACTTTATCAAGTGATTGTTAATTACATTGAATTGCACTACCTTTTATTTTTATTTTTCTACTTGTAGTATATTTAAATGTCATAATAATAAAGGTTGGAGCGGGGGTAGAGTAAGGATGACTTTTTCCCTCTGAGGAATTTCTTCAATTACTTTGAGGCTTTGTGTTTGCTATTTTGCTATGATCTTGTGGGATTTAAGAAGGAAATTTCATAGCATTCCAGATGACTCAGAGTAGTTATAACTGTTCTAAGTAACCACATTTGAGAAGAGACAAAAAGGACAAATATTGTGGGTTTTTTCAGGTACTGTCCTTCATACCCATGTTTTTAAAGTTGACTAGCATCCATCAAACCAATATTACTGTGCACTTAATAATATTGTGCACATCTAGTAAAGAAATGTAACCTTGAAAGGTCATTCAGAAGCAAATAAAGCTATTTTGGTTACTTGATGTTAATCATTCCTGAGTTTTCCAAATTTTTGCTAAATCATACTTTTACTTTGTTGTTTCCAGAGAAGAATATTACAGCTGTTTCATTCTGAGCTCTAGATTTGAAGACTGCTTAAATACAAAACAAAACAATTGAGTTATGTGTATGTATATTAGTATTGACATCACTGACTTCAGGACATTCTGTTTGGACTCATAACAGCTGAATCTAAATACCTGTATGACCCTGAGAATGTGTTTTAACTTCAAGACTCAGTTTCCCCACCTGTAAAGTGAGTGAGTTGGACTATTATCTGCTAAGTCACTTCCAACTCTAAAATCCTAATATCCTAAAGTCTAGTTCCTCTTTTGGAGGAAATATAACTTTTTAAAAAACATAAAAATGTTCAAATTAACTCCATTTTTGTCAATAAAAGGGAATTTCTAATACATTCCAAACATAGCATTAAAAAGTGACTGATGAGTCAAGTAAAGAGTCATAACTAAGTCAGCATTAGCAGAGGATATTTTTAAACCTTGATAAATGATAACTTATTAAAGAAAATAAAATTTCACTAAAACAAGTTTTAGACTCATTTGAACTAAAGATAAAGGAAAACCACTCATTACTAAAAATTAAGAAAATGAATTTCTACCTTTTGAAAGATTATTATGTCAAAATGATAGCATTTCTGATTATAGTATTATATATAATATATTATAATAATAGTATATAATATTATATATAATTATATATTATAATAATATTTATATATAGCATTTATACATTCATATATACATATATATAGTTCATATTAGTAGGGAAAGAACAACAGCAATATTTAAAATAGCCTGAAATGATTTTTGTGTGATCTGCATGATCTTTCTCTCTCTCTCTCTCTCTCTTTCTCTCTCTCTCTCTCTCTCTCTCTCTCTCTCTCTCTTCTCCTCTTCCCTTTCACACACACATACACAAATGTGCTCATGCACTATTTCTTCTACTACTGTTGAATTAGATATCCACTAAGGTTGCTTCCAACTCCAATTCTCTGACGTTTACAAATTTCTTTGGATTTAAAATTTCCTATGCCAACAAAAGTAAAAAAAATAATGCATGGATGTGTCTGTGTCTGTGTAACGTCAATTGTGAAAGAAATCATTGCATCAAATATCTCTGAGAGGTAGATATCTGATACACACACATACATACAGAGAGTAATTCTGTAGTGTGTAAGTGGTCATAACATGAGCAGTTATAAAAAATTGCAAAATATATCACTAATAATGACAAAAATACAAATCAACATAACTGAGATTTCTTTGCATACCCAGCAAATAGACAGAGATGACAGGCACATTATTACCTTATTGATAGAGCTATAAATTGGAAAGCAATTTGGAATTATGCTAAATAAAACGTCTGCTTTTTAGACAGTGATCTTACCACCAGACGTATATCTCCAGTATGTCAGAGACAGAAACAAAAGTCTTATATAGACCAAAAATATATAAAATCCTACAGAGCAACTCTCTGTAAAAGAGAGAGGGGATGGCTTTGTTCAGAAAAAAAAATGAAATATAGAAACAAAATACAGAGAAAGTAATTTTAAGTCAATAAATATAAATTTCATTTTATTATATTGTTGCTGTTTGTTAATGATCATCATTATATCGTATTTTCCAATAGATGATAAGTTCCATCAGAACAGAAATAAATGCTTTATTGATTCTTGTTATGTCAGTGTGAAGCACTGCATAGTAGACATAGGCAGTACTTAATCAATATTTAAGTCAATAAAAGTGGTGCTAATAACTTCACACCGTTATTATATTTTATATTTCTTCATGAACACCCCCATGGATCTTAATGACAATTTCTTCTGTGTGCATCTAATTTGCTTATGATATCACTTGTTACATATAAATGGTATACCCATTCAGAGTTTCTCTCCAAATATTGTGCGAGATAATGATCTACCCCCATTTTCTACAAGGCTAATCTCCAATTTTCCCAAGAATTTTTGTCAAACAGTGAATTTTTGCTCCAAAATTTGAGCACTTTGGATTCATCAAATACTGGGCTTCTGCGATCATTTGTTTCTGTGTCTTGTTTGCCCAGTCTGCTACATTGATCTACCTCCTCTGTTTCCAAATGTTTTAATGACTAAGGATTTGTATTGTAGTTTGAGGTCTGAACCTGGCAGGTCCCCTGCCCTACCACGTTTTCCCTGTGTATTCTTTGAATTCTTCAATATGAATTGCTTTAATTTTTCTAGCTTTATAAAGTATTCCTTTAGTATTTTGATTGGTATGACACTGAGTGAGTAAATTAAAGTAGTACTGCCATTTTCATTATATTGACTCTGCCTGCCCATGAGCAAGTAATATTTCTCTGATTACTTGTATCTATTGTTATCTATGTGGAATTTAATAATTAGATTCTTACAGTTCTTGTGTTTGTTTTGGCAAGTAGACTCCTAAGTATTTAATATTGCAAACAGTTATTTTAAATGTCATTTCTCTTTCTATTTTCTTCTGCTGGGTTTTGCTGGTAATATATGCTGCTCTTTTATGTGAGTTTATTTTATAGACTACTACTTTTCTGAAGTTGTAAATTATTTCCATTAGGTTTTTAGTTAACTCTAGAATTTTCCAAGTGAGTCATCATAGCATTTGAAAAGAGTGATAATTTTCTTTTATTTTCATCTAGGTTTATTTCTTCAATTTCTTTTTCTTTCTTATTGCTATAGCTAGTATTTCTAATATTACTCATATTGTAATATTTATATTTGCTTTACTACTGATCTTATTGGGAAGGCCTCTAGTTAATCCCCAATACACACAATGTTCAGTCTTGTTTTTAGATAGATATCATTTGCCATGTTTAGGAAAAACAATCTTTATTCTTGTGTTTTTGGTGCTTTCAATAAGAATGGATTTTTTATGTTCCTTAAAAAAAGCTTTTTATGCATCTATTAATAAAGCTATATGATTTTTGTTATTTTCTCATTTATGAGATGATTTGTGCTTATCATTTTCCTGATATTGAACCAGTACTTCATTCTTAATATAAATCCAGCCTGTTCATAGAATATAGCCTTCATGACATATTGCTGTGATCTCCTTCCTAACATTTTATTTCAATTTTTCCAACAAAATTCATTGGAGAGATTGGTCTACAGTTTTATTTCTCTGTTTTGATTCTCCCCGATGTAGGTGTCAAAGTTATATCTGTGTCATAGAAGGAATTTTACAAGACCGTCTAATAATCTTATGTTTAAAATGAATTTGTTTAGTGTTAGAATTGATTATTTTTTAAATTCTTGGTAGAATTGAACTGTGTAAATCTATGCAGTATTTTTTTTCATTTTGAAATTTCGTTTTGGCTCACTCAAATATTTTTATAGATACTTATTTAAGTATTTTCTGTCCTGTTAATCCAGATGTTTTTTGCAATTGTTCATACATTTCCTTTATTTTGTTAGTTATGTTGGTATATAGTTGGGCAAAATAGCTCCTAATCATGAATTTTGTTCATTCATTGCTTGTGAATTTACCTTTTTAATTTCTGATAATGGTAATTTTTTAAATCAAGTTAACCAATAGTTTATTTTAAATGATTTTTAATAACTCTTAATTTATTTATTAAGTATTTCAATCAGTGTTTTTTTTCAGTTTTGTTCACTTCACCTTTGATTTACACTGAGGTTTTAAATCATTGAAATCACCAAGTTTAAAATCTATATTTATCAAGAAAGATTAGAGACAGGGACGGAACCTGTTACTTCACTGGTATAGGGAAATCCCGTAAAAGGAAATGCCTCCTACCAAGGCAAGGAAGCATATTCTCTGCAACGTATCGTCTTAGTAAGAGTTGCCTAGAACACTGAGATGTTAGCTGACTCAACCATAGTCACACAGCCAAAATATGTCTTAAACAGTACTTGGGCTTTAATTAAAACTCTTTATCAAGCTACCTCTCTAATAAACAGACTGAAGCTAGCTTCTGTGGTGAGTATATACATGTGAGAAACTGACTTCTAATAAGGTCTCTTTTAATTCAGTAATAAATTTCCTCAAATAGGAATTTAAGATACCTGCTTCACCCATCTGGGCAAAAAAGATTCCAGATTTAATTATGTGTGTCTTCCCCTCAACTTGCTTAAATAGAATATTCAGAATTGAACATTAAAGGAAGAACTTCAGAACTGTACAAACAAGAATAGTGTGATTACAGGGCTGAAGGTAACCTCGAAAATCCTCTGTGACTATTTTTCCCTGTGAAGACAGGATATAAAATCTTTGAAGTCAGGGATTATTTCATGATGTGTTTATTTGTTTGTCCTTATATCCCCAGTGCCTTACATAGTGTCCTGCACATGGTTTGTATTTAATAACAATTTGTTGAAATGTAAATGGTAAGAGCAATTTCAAAACATGCGAAATTGAATGCAGTGAAATTGTAATGACCAAGGTTGGACTCCAAAAGAAGAGAAATAAGTTGGCATCTCATTCCCTTGCCAAGTGGGGTGGAGTTGATGCAAAATACTACACACAATGTCAGACTTCTTAGTGTTGCTTAGTTTTTCTGACTTTTTTTTTCTTTGTAATCATTTTTCTTATAAGGGAAGGATTTACGTGTTGGGAGTGAGAGTAGACCTAAGGATATTGGTAATATAGGTGCTGTCAAAACAAAATATAGCAATAAAAGTTTGTACAGATATATGTTATTTGAATTATCTGGTTTTTCACCTTTATTGTAGGAATATCCTGGATATCCTTTTCCATATTTGTTGATCTTTCCATTAAGTAAAATATTTTATTGAATCTAAATCTTTTTCACTAAGTGCTTACTATTAATTTGTGCTAGATATGGAAAGATAAAACCAAGAGTCCCTGTACTCAAGGAGCTTGCAATTATTATACTGTAACTTGTAATCATTATTATCACTTTTTTCTTATTCTTGTGTGTGTGTGTGTGTGTGTGTGTGTGTGGCATCCAGATAACAATAATTTTGGGTGAGTCATTATACCATTATCCTTTTCTGTTCCATTAACTATGAACAAGTGCCTAAAAAAAACACTATTCATTTTTGTAATTGAGTGAATACCCTAAGTTGCATTTTTGTCATCAGCTAGTCAACAAATAGTCACTATCTCATACAAAAATTTTCTAACACATTCTTTAAAATTGACAGTTTACTCAGTCTTTTTGTTATTAATATTAAATAAGTATAGTTACTTTTCCACTCAACAGAGCAAGTCTTATTTTCCAAATCCTCATTTTTCGCTGTGATTGGCCATTATTTTTATATCCCTCAAAAAATGTAAAGCCATAAAATAAGGTTTGATTAAGGTTAAGGCTTAATCACTATAACATAATGGGAACCTTGAAACCAATGACTCTGTTGATTCCACTTTTTGTACTTTTCCAATGAAGCCACAGAATTTAACTCATTGGTGGGCTCCAGTTTTGCACATCTTTTCTTTAGATTTAATTCTTAGAATTATAGAATTAGAGCAAGAGTGATCTTTGAGGTCTTCTATTTAAAATCCTTCCTTTTTACAAATAAGGAAAGTGAGGTTTAATGAGGGTATATTGCTTGCAAAGGGTCATATAGCTAGGAAGCATCCTAGGTAGCATTTGAATCCAGATTTTCTTAATTCTAATCCAGGACCTTGCTCGACATCTTGGCACTTCTTAAAGGCTTAGTTAGACCGAGAATGAGAACATAGACTTTTCCTTTTATCCCTTGCTTTATGAAATTAGTAAACAGCCTTTCTTCAGGCATTTTAAAGAGTGATGCAGCTACTGGAAGATATGTAGTTAACAAGTGAAAAGGAAAGGACTTCCATTTATGTCAGGTGTTGTAGTCTGGTCACTAATTAGACTCCATTAATAATCTAGAGGACTTTAATCTTGTGAGTCTATGAATAAATATCATGAGGTCTGTGAAATTTAATGGGAAATTTTTATTTCAACATTTCTTTCCATTGTAATCCTCTGCATTTTATTTTATGCTTTTAAAAATATCAATACCCCCTTCTGAGAAGGGGTCCATGGACTTTACCCAGGAGTATATATCAAGTACATGACACACACACACACACACACATAAAAAAAATGTAAAGAACCCTTGATTTACACTTACTATGAATTAGTCCTTACTATGCCTTTGTTTCTCCTCATTTTTTCTAATTAATCCTTTACTTCTACTAGGTTTTGTCCTAGGCATCACTCATATTAATTCTGCTTCACCTGTGTCATTCATGAATTTCTAGTCAATGGATTTGGAATGGCAAGGTCAGAGGAGTCTTAATCCTTCTAGAATATAGTTCTGGACTCTTAGACCTAGGTGCATGAACCTCTATCCTGGAAAGACACACTCTTTTCATTTCCCCCTCCTTTTGTCAAAGGAAGTATCCTTCTCCATTCCCAGAAAGTAAAATGAAGATGGATCTTTGCCATGGTTCCTTTGCCTTTCTAGATGACAAAGATACCTTCCTTTCTTGTAGATTTCTCCCCTGGAAATTAAGGAACCTTGTGGTTGACTCCCTCACCTTTTTTGGAGATATTTAGTCACTAGCCTACTGGTTTAAAATGATTTGGCTAGACTTGTATGATGACTAGTCCTGCTCTTTTCATATAAACATACATATGTACACAAATATACGTATGTGTAGATATATACATGTATATCTACACCCATATTTATACATACATATATATATATGTATATGTATTCACACACAGATTTGTTTTTTTAAATCATTTTTAAATTCCTCTTCTTTAAATGGTTCAGGTCAGAATGTTCTCCCATTACCTGAACCTGTTTCTTTCCCATTGCTCTCAGACATATACGTATACATGCAGCCATCTAGCCAGCAAACCTTTATTATACGCTATTCAATACACTAAACTTGATGGAGAAATAAAAGTTAGTTAGCAGAAAACCCCCATTTATTGTAGGAATGTCTTACGGAATTTATAGTCTGACTTCTTTCAGACTCAATATAGTTTCCTAATCCAAATCCAGATTATTGGTGACAGCTCCTTTTCCCTCACAATGATGACATGATCATAAAAATGTTTTTGGATGGTAAGTATAGGGATTCACTTTCTCCTTCTATTAGCTGTACTCATATTGAGCCTCCAGTGGATAAGTCTAAAGTAGTACTTTCCTTACCCTGGGTTTTACAGGGAATGGATGGAAAGGTGGAAAAAAATACATGACATGTTATATATCTATACAAACCAGTTCCCACTCCTCAGGGATCAGGGCAAAGTTATGGAGCTATTAACTATATTTAGACATATGAAACTAATAGAGATGATATTCTTATCCCAGGCAGATAGCTTTTCTACATCCAACTATTTGCCCTCTGACTTTCTCTAAAATAAGGGTCACAGGCTTATTTCAAAAATGAAAAAGATGAAATGATATAATTAGTTGAACCTGTCAGTTGCTTGGCTCATGATAACAGTATGCACTTCATCTCCTTATGAATTCTACTGAGTTATCCTCAATGTACAAAAGCCTTGGCAATAAATTTAAGTTTCTTGAACTGTTCAGGTCAATAACAGTAGGCCAGGAAGTTGGCCTTCCTCTAGTACAGCTCATTTTTGTGCAGTTCAATTACATATTCTGTTGTACCAGATGAAATAGAAAACCCTCTTTAGAGTTCTGACACTATGAGGTCCAAATATTATATACTTCCTAAGGAAGCCTTTTTCTTCTTTTTGATTCCAATTAATAATTCACATGTTTGTAAAGCCAAAAGGTGTCCACCTCTTTACAAGCTGTTTTCTCTGTGGGCTTAAAGACAGAATTTGACTTGATTTAGCTTGAATTGAGACTGGGTTGCTTTGAGTTTTGCCCACTCTTTATGCTATATATTTTGTGTCACCTACTAGTTTTGAAATAGCTACAGGGTTATGTTGATTTCTATGATACGCTAAAGTATTTGGATTCTGAATGTTCAGCAAATGAGAGCAGTGACACCACAAAAAGAGGTCTTATTACTCATTAACAACTGCTATAAAATTAAGTGTGCAGCAGCCATTAGTGAGCTACCTCTACTTTACACCTGGAGCTTCTCAATAAACAGCTTGTACTTTCACATTTGATTATCTGATTCAAAGTACCCCCTGATGAAAACAATCACCTTGAAAAACAGGTTGGTTTTTTTTTTCTTTCTTTTTTGCCAAGTTTCTTATTGTGAGAAAGTCATTTCTTGCCCAGAAGGGTTGACACAGCAATTTCCCTACAAAATGAAATATTACTAGCAACTATAATCAAAGCACACTGTGTTTTCCCCCTCTCCTATTACCGAAATTGTTATTCAGAAAGAAGGCAGAATTTCGACTTTCACACATGTCCTATTCTACTCAGTGTATTAAATCAATTGTTCTTTTTCTTAAACATAAACTTCACGCCTCCTATGATGCTATTGCAAAAGATGCAAAGTTTATTTTACTATCTAATGAGCTCATGTAAACAGATACAAATAAGAATCCTACCCCTGTTGTTGATCCATACTTAAATGATCTAAGAAATACTATCTATTTATTTTCATGTAACCTATTAAATTACTCTTTAAGAACAAATTCATTATTTACTTTATCCTGTGTATCTAACCTAAACCTACTTAGCTAATGAAGGGCAAATATTTTATCTGACTAATAGAGGCCATCTCAGAATAAGGTCAAAAACGATTTAGAAGTTTGGTATTTAACATAATGTAGATTATTTACCAGGAAGAGAGGACAGATGTGGCATTAAATTTAATTCTGTCTAGCTTACAGAATAAGTATCAGGAGGTGATATTAATTATTCCCACCATTATTTATTTGCCTTTAAAAGGCAATTATATAGTATCTTGTGGCTTTAAATTGGAGTATAGAAAATATATCTAGCATATATATATATATATATATACACATATATATGATATACACAGAATTATGTATTAGTTATATATAGTAAAATGTATGTATAATATGTAATATTATAATAATAATTACATTTAAAAGGTGCAGTCAGTAATATTTTTAAAGAGTATGAATGATAGTTACTTCGTGAAAGTACTCCTTTTCATCAATAAAATGAAATAAACTCTTTCCACATCAGAAACATAAATCAAGCATTTTCTCTGTTGAAAATGATGGAAAAACAAGAATTTCAAGCACAAAGTATGTCTGCATACAGTTGGCTCTCAGTAAGCATCTAAAATGATCAAGAAGTACATATTTGTTTCTCTATCTTCTTCTGCCTCCTTTTTTCTCTTCCTCAGCAATTTTTTTCTTTCCCTGCCTTTCTTTGAAGATCTGTCTACCTGTATCTGTTTGTCCTTGCTTCCTTGTCTATATTTCATTTCATTTTTTTATTCTCTTTTACTTTTCTCCTTTTCTCCTACTTTTCTAGAACTCTTTCTTACTCATTCATAATACTAAATGGAAGAATGATTATATTTTGTATCCATCCCTATCAAAAATGTTTTTCTCATTCTTAAGCTTGATAAGTTGATCAGAAAGACCATTTTGCATTTAACTTTTTATAAAATTTGTGGGTTTATTTTTGCTTTCATGGGTTTAAGATTTTTTCTCTTAAATAAGTTGGGAAATGAACCTATATTTGAAAAAAAAATTAAAGTTCCAACCTACTGGTTTACCAAAAGACAAATGACAACCTTAAATTCATACTTAGTTTTTCCCCCTTTGCTTTATTTTCTTTTTAATTTTTTATTGCAAACAACATTGATTAACACAAAAATTTCTCTATATGAAAACAAACATGAAAAACTATGAGCTGTCATGTATAATTATCTCCAAAGTGTATATACATAAATACATACATATATATATATATATATATATATCTGTATGTATCTATGTATCAGAGAGAGAGAGAGAGAGAGAGAAGTTCAGTATAGTAATAATGGTAATGAAATACTTTGTTTGGGTCCCTTTCATTTAAAAAAATTTTTTTTCTGTGCATTTAAAGTGTTTTATTGATGTATGTGTGTATCTGTGGCTATTCCTTATATAACTCATTGCTCCCTCCTTGAAGTACTAGTCTTTCCTTGTAGCACATTTGCATAATGCAGTGAAACAAATCAACATATAATTATGTGGATTCCAGAACCACGCCATTTTGAAAATCTCTCCCTTTTGTTTACATATTGTCCTTACACTTCCATTAATGCTTATAATGAACGTAACCTAAAATAAATTTGGTCATCCTATCACGTGCAATGTGTTCTGAGAAATAGCCTAGCCCCTTTCATCCTGTGATGCAGAAATCCCTAATCCTGAAGGTGGGTAAAAGGGACCTTGACTAGTTAATTTCACTTCTTCTCCATTATTCTCCAGCTCTATAAAAAAAATCTGCCCTAAACAATGTGACTCCCTGAGGAGGGAAACCACCCTATTGGCTGGTGCAATAAAATTTGCATAATTTACAAATTTCTAGTACAGTTACTTGATTATTCATATCTTCCCACACTTGCTTTTAAACTTGAGTAGATTCATGATGTCATTACCACTGAAATGTTTCAATACTTCCTTAGGTAATTATTGTCCATGTCCTTCTATAAATCTTCTATAAAAGACCTACCCAAGTATTGGAGGTCTTTCTGCAGGACTTTCAGTAATTTTGGATTGAAACACACTGTTATGCCTAACCTCATTATTCCTCATTTTATACTCAATACAGTTCATTTTCTAGTCATACATTATCTTGATCATATTTCTCATAACACTCCTCTAAAAAGCTATTTATTTTAAATTTAACAAAAATCCATATATGTGGATATTTCCTCATTTATTTATTTTTGAAGTATTATATACCCCTTCTTATATGTAAGTTATTCTTGACAATGTGCTTTAGCCTTCTTATACCTACCACAAGTCTCCATTGTCCTTTAGGTCAACATCAGTTTTGATCTTTCAAGTATCGTGGTGTTCTATGATTCATAGTTAAATAGCATCACTGACAGTGGATTGATATTAGGAACATGGGCAGTTTTGGATTCCAGGAGTGGGGAACCTGAAGTCTTGAGATCTCATGTGGCCCTGTAGGTCCTCAAGTGTGGCCCTTTGACTGAATCCAAACTTCAAAGAATAAATCCCTCCTTGCTTCTGTTTGATCTAGGGCCAAGAACATGTCCATCTTAGACAGAAAAACATTCACAAGAATTCTTACCTCACCCATTTAAGTCTGTCTCCACATCATACTGTAGAAGTAAAAGAGATATTAAGATTAATTATGAGCATTATTAGATAAAAATGTGAAAATTATACAAAAGATTAATGTAGAAAGAAGCATCATGGGAAATATGAATTAACTCAGAAAATACAAATAATTAAAATGCTTGAGGAAGACAATAAGAGGACAATTTCACTCAGATTGTTTCCTCAAGGAAGGGAAGATGAGTTGGGGAAGGTGGGATGGCATCATGGAAAGATTAGTAACTTTGGAGCCAGATGATGTGAGTTTGAATATCAGATGTGATACTTAACATCCTTTTCAATCCTCTGAAAATCATTTTTTCTCCCTGTGCCTCTCTTTCCTCATCTACAAAGTGAACGGTTTGGACTGGATGCCCCCTAAGATCTCTTCCAGCTCTAGACTCATAAACTTATGATTCCTGAGACTTTTCCCAAGGACAAGTTAAATAATTTGAATTTACATGTTTCTAAAAGCTAATATTTCTAGGTGGAAAAAGCAGATCACTTGAAGTTCTCAGAAGAGAGTTCTTAAAAAGGTAGGTAGGAAGGAAAGAAAGGTGGTCAGGGAATTGCAGTGGAAAGGAGGAAGGAAGAAACAGAAGATACACCAACAGGATATCTTTGATACTCTTGGTTCATAGTTTAAGGCACTTGTTTTTTAATGAATAAAATGACATGATTTTTGTGAGAAGAAGACAGATGGAAAAAAATGGCTCAAAGGAGTATTCATAACAAGGATCAGATTTACGAGTGACATCAGCAAATGCTCTTATGAAACATATGTCATTAAAGTATTAGAAATAACTCCTAAGAGATAATACAAAGATATGCATACACAGTGATTTCGATTCTAAAAATGAAGGAACATGATATACAGTCCTGAAATGAAGCAGTACATGGTTTGTTTCAGGAGAGAGAAGGAGCCTTTAAATAAACATGGCTATCAAAAGGACTTTATGATGATCGTAATTGTGTTCTTTCCCAAACAGAAGCAGCAGGAGACAATTTGTTTGGTAAGGTTACAGGAACACTGTAAAGTGATGGGTCAACCAGAGACCCTACAGAATTCATGCAAGAACATCAATACCCAGATGTATTATAAACTTATAGCAGGGCAGAAGATAGATTGCAGTAAAAGGATGGCCTTGAAGAGTAGTACACCCCAAAAAGAGTGAAGTCCCTAAGTATGGAGAATACCCTGAATTCCCTGAGCTGGTTCCTAACAATCAGACTAAATAACTGAGGTCAAGATTCTTGGCTTACTTCCTTTGGATCTAAAATTTACCACTTACCCATATTACATTGAATGAGAATGGTTGCTATTAAGTTACTCCTTCTAAATGTAACTTTCTTTGTGTCCAATATTACCTCAGCCATTTATAATTAATCATGGAGGTAGAGAAATAGAGGGGAAAGAATGCTGAACTTGGAGTCATAAGCCTTGAGTTTAATTCCTAAATTGATCATTTACTTTCTGAGTAACTTTGGAGATATCACTTAATTTCCCTGGGCATTTTCCTAATCTGTAAAATGAGAGGGATGAACAAATTGACTTCTCAGGTGTCTTTCAGCTTTAGATCAATGACCTGATAGTATTCTGTAGTTTGCCTCGGTAGCCAGCACTTTTCCAATTTGTGTATAAGTTTATTTCATCATTGGTGACACTTAAGATGATTTTGTCAGATGTGAATTAAAATAGGAAAATATAAGTGCTGAAGTATTTTTAAAGATGAAGATATCAACCTGTCATGAAGAACATTATACTTAAGAAAAAAAGGGAATTATACATAAATGTGTTATTTGCTTGATATAAATAAAGTTCTTTTAAGAAGATGAAAAAGAATTATTTCCCCTTTTTGGCAAGGACATATTTGCATACTAGGGTGGGAAACTTGGTAAATTAGATTCTGTTCTTAATAAAAACTAGTCTAGCAGGAATAAAAAAAAGTAGAATTGAAAGGAGGGAGAAAGATATGTTAAAAGGGACGGTCAAATTTATTTTAGTGTCCCAGCGAGATTTGATTCCAGCCAAGGAGAGATAGAAGAGATGCATAGAGACTATGTCCAAATATATAAAGCCTCCATTAGAGGTTCACTAAATAATTTAAGCTAGCATAATTAAATTTCTGACTGTGGGCAAGTCATCTGACTTCTCTGAACCTCATTAACCTTATCTGTAAAATAAAGATTATAACATGAGTGCTATCTGCCTTATTGTTTTTTTTTATTTAGTTAAATTTATTTATTTAACTTTTTACATTCATTTTCACAAAATTTTGGGTTCCAAATTTTCTCCCCATTTGTCCCCTCTCCCCACCCAAATACATTGAGCATTCTAATTTCCCCTATCACCAATCTGCCCTCTCTTCTATCATCCCTCCCTTCTCTTGTCCCCATCTTCCCTTTTTCCCTGTAGGACCAGATCACTTTCTATTCCTCATTACCTGTATTTCTTATTTTCTAGTAGCAAGAACAATAATTGACAGTTGTTCCTAAAGCTTTGAGTTTCAAATTCTCCCCATCCCACCCTCCCCACCCATTCCCTTTGGGAAGGCAGGCAATTCAATATAGGCCATATATGTGTAGGTTTGCAAATGACTTCGATAATAGTCGTGTGGTGTAGGACTATCTTTCCCTCCATCCTATCCTGCCCCACATTGCTTCTTTTCTCTCTTTTGATCCTGTCCCTCCCCAAGAGTGTTGATATCAAATTGCTCCCTCCTCCCATTGCCCTCCCTTCCATCATCCCCCCTACCTGGCTTATCCCCATCTCCCCCAATTTCCTGTATTGTAAGAAAGGTTTTCACACCAAAATGAGTGTGCATTTTATTCCTTCCTTTAGTCGAATGTGATGACAATAAACTTCATATTTTTCTCTCAACCCCCTTCCTTTTCCTCCACTAAAAAGTCTCCTACCTGCCTCTTCTATGAGAGATAATTTGCCCCATTCCCTTTCTCCCTCTCTCCTCCCAATATATTTCTCTCTCACCACTTAACTTCATTTTTTTAAGATACGATCCCATCCTATTCAATTCACTCTGTGTTCTGTGTGTGTATGTGTGTGTGTGTGTAATCCCATCAACTACCCAGAGGCTGAAAAGTTTTAAGAGTTACAAATATTGTCTTTACATGTAGGAATGTAAACAGTTCAACTTCAGTAAGTCCCTTATGACTTCTCTTTGCTGTTTACCTTTTTCATGCTTCTTTTCATTCTTGTGTTTGAAAGTCAAATTTTCTTTTCAACTCTGGTCTTTTCATCAAGAATGATTGAAAGTCCTCTGTTTCATTGAAAGACCATATTTTCCCCTGAAGTATTATACTCAGTTTTGCTGGGTAAGTGATTCTTGGTTTAAGTCCTAGTTCCTTTGACTTCTGGAATATCCTATTCCATGCCCTTTGATCCCTTAATGTAGAAGCTGCTAGATCTTGTGTTATTCTGATTGTATTTCCACAGTACTTGAATTGTTTCTTTCTAGCTGCTTGCAATATTTTCTCCTTGACCTGGGAGTTCTGGAATTTGGCCACAATGTTCCTAGGAGTTTCTCTTTTTGGATCTCTTTCAGGCAGTGATCAGTGGATTTCTTGAATACTGATTTTGCCCTCTGGTTCTAGAATATCAGGGCAGTTTTCCTTGAAAATTTCCTGAAAGATGATGTCTAGGCTCTTTTTTTGATCATGACTTTCAGGTAGTCCCATAATTTTTAAGTTGTCTCTCCTGGATCTATTTTCCAGGTCAGTTGTTTTTCCAATGAGATATTTCACATTCTCTTCCATTTTTTCATTCTTTTGGTTTTGTTTGGTGATTTCTTGGCTTCTCATAAAGTCATTAGACTCCATCTGTTCCATTCTAATTTTGAAAGAACTATTTTCTTCAGTGAGCTTTTGAACCTCCTTTTCCATTTAGCTAATTCTGCTTTTGAAAGCATTCTTCTCCTCATTGGCTTTTTGAACTTCTTTTGCCAATTGAGTTGGCCTATTTTTCAAGGTGTTATTTTCTTCAGCATTTTTGTGGGTCTCCTTTAGCAAGATATTGACCCATTTTTCATGCTTTTCTTGCATCTCTCTCATTTCTCTTCCCATTTTTTCCTCCACCTCTCTAACTTGATTTTCAAAATATTTTTTGAGCTCTTCCATGGCCTGAGTCCACTGAATATTTATTTTGGATGTTTGGGATACAGAAGCCTTGACTTCTATATCTTTCCCTGATGGTAAGCCTTGTTCTTTCTCATCAGAAATGAAGGGAGGAAATATCTGTTTACCAAGAAAGTAACCTTCTATGGTCTTCTTTTTTTTTTTTTCCATTTTCTGGGCATTTTCTCAGACAGTTACTTGACTCCTGAGATTCCTCTCCACCCCTGCCTTGCCTCCAGATCTACCCAGCTAGTGCTTGGGGTCTGAGATTCAAATTCTGCTTCCCAGCCTCAGGGCTTTTGGCAGGGTTGGGGCTGCTATTCAGTTTGGAATTAAATTCAGTTGCTCAGGTGGGGACAGGGCTGCTATTCAGTGTGAGATTAAGTTGAGCTGCTCAGGTGGGGGCAGGGCCACTTCACAGGGCTCAGTTCCCTCAGGAGGTTTATGGGAGGCCTTCAACAATGGATCGAAGCTCCTGCCTGCTTTGGCAGCTCCTGTCCTCTGCTGCCTCTACTGCTGCCTCCCGAGGTGGCCTGAGTTATGGAGACACCCCTCTCCCATCTCAGTCAGCCAAACAGGCTCTCTCACTGACCTTTGGCCGCTGTAGATTCTGTCCCGGAAGCCTGCTTGGATCTGCTCCTCTCGGTGCTGTGTGGCCAAGGCAGGGCTGGGCTCTGCTCCAGGTCTGGCTCATGACGGACTTTTAGGGTCGATTTTTCACGCTCTCTGGAACTGAAATCTCCTCCACTCTGGTTTTTTTTTTTTTTTTTTTGGCTTCTGCTGCTCCAGAATTTGTTGGGAGTTCTTCTTTATAGATATTTTACGGGCTGTGTGTTAGGAGCTAGCATATGTGGATCTTTCTACTCCACCATCTTGGCTCCTCCCCCTATCTGCCTTATTATTAGGAGAAAAGTATAATTTATAAATTATACAGCACTGTATTAAAAGTGAAATTTTGGAAGAAGGAAGAGGAGGAGAAGGAGGAAGAAAAAGAGGAGGAGGAAAAGAGGTTAGTGTTAGAGGAGAAGAAGGAGAGGTTAGTGGTAGAGGTGGGTAGTGGGAGGGGAAAAGGAGAAGAATGAGCAGGAGAATGCAGTGCTGTTGTTGGTGCTAGTGCTGGTTTGGGAATTGATTGCCTGGGCTAAAATGAGAGAAGAATGTAGACAGAGAGTTTAAATTTATAAAAGCAGAATAAAACATGTTCAAAAAAATATGAATGGATATTTTAAAGGATAAAATTAGAATCAAGAAATGAAGAAAATATACTTATGATAAATTATGGTTCTTGACAAATAATTAAGATATGGTCAATAACTGTAATGTTGTTTGAAGAACAATGGTGATTTTGACTTATAAATATTCAAATCAGCTATAAAGGACCTATGAAGGAAGATGCTATCTATCCACTTCCATAGAAAGAATTGATAATTAGAAATATCTGTAGTATGCTTTAATGTATATTTATATATCTTTGCCAAATGGTGGCTTTCTCTAGTGTGGGATGGGGAGGGAGGGAGGAATATAGTTCAGAGCTTAAAATATAGCAATAAATAAGTGAATAAATATTTTTTTTAAAGTGGTCAGGAAGAAAAGTTTTTCAAAGGAGTATGCCTTCAATAAAAAAATTGTTTTTTCCAGAAGAAAACACAAAAGGAATCTGATATAGTTGAAAATATTGAAGAGACAAAAAATTTCCTCCTTTCAATACTTTAAAACTTCCATGGATTTTTGGTGGTTACACATCTAGTATGTGTCATAAGTGGGACTGGGAGTCAGTTCTTTCTGACTCCAAAGTTGTCTCTTTATATATTACCCACACTACTTCTCAGCTACATGGTATATTTTGAACAATAACTATTTTTCATCCTCTTGTGTTCAGGATGAACTGAGCAGTTATAAAAATCTAGATCCTACTAAGTCTTGATGAAGTCAGCACTATGTAGTTTGAAAGGAAGATCCAGTAGAAGATTTTATGTATGTAGGGAATGCCTCTTCCATTTGGAATCTCACATACACACATACACACACACACACACACACACACACACACACACACACACACATACACATACACACACAGCTGGATGGTGCAATGGATAAACTTTTAGGCCTGGAGTCAAGAGGATATAAGTTCGATTCTGGTCTCAGATTCTTATTATCTCTGTGATCCTGGGAGTCACTTAACCTTGTTTGCCTTAGTTTCCACATCTGTAAAATGAGCTGGAGAAGGAAATCGAAAATGATTCCATTTTCTCTGCCAGGAAAACCTTAAATAAGGTCACAGAGTTGGGTAGGATTAGTCAGTACAACAGCAAAATGAACATACTTTAATATGGTGACAAATACCCTTAATTTTCTACATTAACCCGTCATGCTTCATTTGATATTAATTATCACAGAGCTGTCAAATAAGATTGTCTTTGTTATTGCACCTTGAACAAAATAACATGATTTTTTTCCATATTTATGAAGAGACCTTTAAGAAAGCACCTCAATTGCTTGTTCTCTCAAAACAAATCTTTAAAAATATAATCAACAAAATATAGGCACAGTGAGATTTTATTATATTCATTTCCCCCCTTAGTATTCTCTGAATACCAATAGGAAATGAAATAGAAGAGTAAGGAAAGAATGCAAGAGGGTACAATGAGTAAAGATTCTGACTGGGCAAGCAAAGTGATTACTTATGTGTGCAGCTAAAACAAGGAAGAAAATATAAACAGTTTGATTTCTCAGAACTCCCAGAAAAAAACATTTTTGAGGGCAAATTCCATAGCCTCAATCAAGAAAACAAGATATTTTGAAAATCATTCATGTACAAAACTAGTACAAAAAAAGTGCAAATCAAAGTGCAAGTGCCTGCCTTTGAGCAAATCATTCATACTCATTTTCCTTATGGACAGCTAGGTGGCACAGTGGATAGAATGCCAAGCCTGGAGTCAGGAAGACTTATCTTTCTGAATTCAAACCTGGACCCAGATATTTACTAGCTGTGTGATCCTGGGAAAGTCACTTAACCTTTGTCTCAGTTTCCTCATCTGTAAAGTGAGGTGGAGAAGGAAATGACAAATTGTTTCCATACCTTTGCCAAGAAACCCTCCAGTGGGGTCATGATGAGTTGAACAGAACAGAAAAACAACACAACAGTTTTCCTTAATATTTTGGTTGCTATAATGAATGCCTTAGCTCATGCATAATACTGTTTAGGGAAAGGGGAGGATTGGAAATGTGAATTAGTGACATTTATAGTATTCAAAAACAAATTCAAGGAACATTTACAGAGAACCTACTGTGTATAGCATTATGATAGGTCCTAGGAGTGATAGAAAATTTAAATAATATTAGTAATTAAAACAAATTTTGAATTTTGTAGACATTAATATTTACTAAGGATGGTAACAAGGATTAATAAAGGCATTTTATATGTCAAATTGAATTGTTTCTTTTGTAGTATGAAATTATTAGTTTGGGAAGTATGCTATCATTTTTTTTTCTTTCTTGAACAGAATAGCATTGGTTCAAGGTGAAGTGTAAGGTTCAGTGATTAATCATAGTATGCAATTTTACAAATAGTCACCTGCCCAAAATAAGAAATGAATTAACTGGAATAGTCATTTGGAACTCTGGTTTCTCTTTCCTTCTAGTTAATGACTAATAAATGATTATGAATTTACTTGAAAGGCTATCTTAGAAATAATCTACTAGGTACATAATATTTAGTTTCTAAAGTCACTAAAGTAACTTCTAAGAAGATAAATTTTGTTAGAGTTATAACAATAGTGTACAGGAAAAATAATATTTCAGTAAGACCCAGTAGCTAATATTTTTTTCAGTTATTTCCTTTTAAAAGCTTAGGAATAATGAAGGAGATTGGAAGAATAAATAAGGCGTAGTCAGTAGAGATGCTGAGTAATGTATGGTGAACCCGATAATGGAATGAAAAGCAAAATGGTACAATTCATTTGGTATATATTCCAATTGTTAAAAAAAATCTTAGTATTAAAATTAATACTGAAGAGGTGCTCACATGCTTTAGAGGTTCTGGGACCCCAAGAATGTCATGGCAGAGTTTCCTAGAATGAATTCACACACTCAAGCCTTCTTTCAGTCAAGTGGCAAGGTTTATTGTAATGCCATTAGTAGGGGTGAAGTTTCTTTGGTGAACTTGCAATCTAATGGGAGTGAATCTAAAAGTTATATAGAAAAGGGACAGGGAAAGGATACCAAGCATGCTACTTAGGCGATGCTGGGTGGGATTAGGGAGTGGTCAACATATGTCAACAGTCTAGGTGCTGAGTTGCTGGAATATATAGGAAAGGTCAGGGAGCCACAGAAATACCTTTATTAAGGTGACCAGGTAGCCTGGGAAAGAATCCTTGGGCCAGCCACCAGAGACAGGATCCTTGGGCAGGCACCCATATGTCATTTCTGATAAAGGAAAGAATTCTGCAACAAGATTTTCGGTGCTGGGGACTACTGAGAAATTGGGAAGCTTCCAGAGACATGATCTTAGAACTGGGGCCCAAGCACCTCACCAATACTACATCTGATAATAAACATATATTAAGAATGATGTTTATTATCTTCAAATTTGTACTGAGTTTTTAGTCTTAGAGGTGATTCAATTTATTAGTGTAAAGACAAATATTAACTCTAAATATGATTTAATTTTTATTCCTTAATTTTAATTCATAAGACTATTATTATAAACATATTTCTTTCTAAGCCCTAGCAATAATATCCTTAATTGTAACTAAAAGACACTAGAATCTTCAGAATCTCATAAGGGTTTAGCAGAGTATAGAACTTTGGGAGTCACCACACAAAGAGAATTTTATAAAACTGATCACCTCCTATCTGCTGTAATTTTTGTCCTAAGCTGATTAAAGTATATATGTACAAGATACATAGATATATGAATCATTAATAAGACATCTATATCATACTAGCAGTAACATTAAAAGTGCCAGAAACGTACTGAGGTTCTTTGTAATGTTGGTTTGTTGAAGGGAGAGTAGTATATTCCATCAGCTAATACCTCAGGGATCTCCAGAAAGTATCTTTTTTCAGTCATTATTAACATTGGTAATACATATGTACAGATACATATATATATATATATACACACACATGCATTCATATCAAACAATAGTCAAAAATATTCTGTAATTTTAATTTTTCACAAACTTCAACTATTTTTCTATAACCACTCCCAGTTAATTTTAGTTATTGTGATTATATTAAAAGAGGAACACTTAAATGCTTTCTTTTTTATTAAAGAAAATTTGAGAGGAAGAAATCAGAGGTCCTAAACTCAAATCCCAGATATGTAATATTAGTTGTGGCTTTAGATAATTAATTTTATTCTCTAGGCTTCTTTATCAAATAAATAGATTCACTTCCAGTTCTAATTCAAAAATCCTATATCCCTTGATGAAAGACCAGCATTCTTCTTTGGGGCAGGACTTCCATTTCATTCTATTAATACATGTGTACCCTTACTTTCATAGGACTATAGATTTAGAACTGAAGAGAACCTTGGAGGCTATTTAGTCCAATCATTTCATTTTTTAAAGGAAAGTCTGAAGTACAAAAAATGATTTACAAAAGGTCAGATCAGTCAAAAGTGACCAAGTGAAATTCAAACCCAGGTCCTTTGATTTCAGATCTGGTATTGCTTTTCTACTCTACCTCCCTACTAAATCCCTTAAGAATAAATATAATGTCCTCTTTATATAACCTTCTTTTATGTTTGACTTGGGAGTCAAAATCAGTCCTCTCCAGAGGCGTCAAATTATCTTTGCATCACCCCAAAGTCCTAACACAGAGCTAAGTATGTGGTGGTGCCCTAGTGAGTTTATTAAATGATCGCTACTCCAGTATTTAAGAACACTGTCCTCTTTAAGGAATAAGACCCTTTGAGTAGTTACTGAAGAAAGGGACATAGATATCAACAACTTTAATTAAATAAATTCTGGACAAAAGACATAGCCAGATTGGTCTCACCTCCCAGAAATGAGGAAAGAGACGTACTATATACTTCTCTGTCCTTTAAACATTCCAAGTTTAAGAATTTATCCATTTATTAGTTATGTACCAATGGATGGGTATGAACTAGATAAATATTTCAAGGAAAATTGTGTTCAAGCTTTATGAATATCTGAGAGCTTAGGGAAATCAGTAATAGACTCAGCTGACTTAGTAGCTTCTTTTCCTAAATACAGAACTTACAGAACTGTCCTTACTGCTTATAAGTTATCATTTTAAATATGCATCATCATTTCCAGACCTGCCCATGTGAGCACAAGCTATTGGTGACTGGCCACTCCTTATTAATTTATCACATTCTATCCTATGGCAAGACAGTGCGATGCAAGTAATGCTTCAAAATGATACCTGTCTCACTTTAGGTCAAACCAGAGTTGTGTTCCCTTGTGATTTACCTTTCAACAAGGGGGAGAAAAGATAAAAAGTTATAAATACCCCATCACCAGTGGGTAGCAGACAATATCATTTTCAACTGCTACCTTAGGGGAAAAGAGGAGCTAGTGTGAGAGGTTTGGCAGAGCAGCGGCATGCAGTTTAAGTAATTTCAATTCTGTCCCCTTCTGTGTTTCAATTTTGGAATTTCCCTTTCCTCTAAGCACTTCAGAATTAGCCCTTCAACATAAACTGTGTCTCAGTTGGGAACACCAGCTTCTGTCTACGATAAATGGTGTTTGCAGCAAAGAGTCCAACAAAAGGCAAGCTCTCTTGTTTCTGTGTCCTCTGTCAGTCAAAATAATTCCCTTTAAAGATGTGGCTGAAAAGAAACAGCTAAATGGAAAGGAAGTCAAACACTTTTTTTCTTTTTTTAGCTGTGCTGATCTTTAGGATTGAATTTTAAGGGTTTGCTTTTATCTGGCAAGAAAAGTTTTGTCTGTTGTAATTTAGGTATCAGTGCAAATATTTAGTACATTGATAATTTAATTTGGCCAATTTATTTTATGCTTTATTTGCATAAATTGATTTTGAAAGAAACATTGCTTTATAAAACCACAGACTACATAATTGGAAGTCTCCTCAGAGGCCTTCCAAGTCAATTTCCCCTGGAAGGATTGAATTGACTACACCACCTCACACCCAGAGTCCTCCACTCTATGCTTGAAGACATCCATTTAACAAGCATGATCTTCATTTTTCTCCTGGTCATCCCCAAATTGAGATCTCAGGCAACAAATGACTGCTTGGATTATTGCAAAATCCCTTCTTATTTTGAGAAGATAACTTTATATAACTATTTGCCTATGCCTAAAATGAGTGAGATGGTGAAGGGCAAGTCAAAAATGCCGCAACTTCTTTTTATATGGCAATCAATACAATAATCATAGTCAGAGCTGATAACCTCTAAGATCTTTTTGTGGCCAGGTCTTCCCTTCCTCCCCACCTTCCCCCTCAGAATAATCATGAACACTTCCTTCAAGAATAATTTTCTGTTCTGAGAACTCTTTGAGTTCCTCATCTTTCTGGACTCCTTAATTTGGATTTACTCAAGTCTATGGGGCTCCAAAGATAAGCATAACTTTTCTGCATGTGGTCTGACAAGTCTAGCAAATCTCTCCTCATTCTCTGATTTGGATTATCATAATACTAAAAAATATTGACCTTGAAATATACTAAAACCCCAATATTTTTTGACCAAGATGGTAAGTTATATATGTCTCTTCCATTCTTTGATTTTTTAATAAAAATAAAAATATGAAATATAATAGACATACACTCATAGGAGATTTCATCTGGATTGTTCTTAAAATTCAAATGTCATCCTTATTATAATTGATCATCTATATATATTAAGGTAATATCTTTTGTTTTATTATGAAAAGCTTAAATAGTCTAATAGGCTTCCCAATTTAATTCCATAGTAATTTAGTTAATGTAGCTCAACATTTTTCATGATGGGAAACTTTTCATTTAAATGTATAAACAAGGTCCTACCCTACTTATTTGATATATCTCCTACTAGTCTGAAAAACAGTCTAGTTGAAAACGAGATCTTAGCAAGCATCTATTGCTGTAGAGTAAGTTTGTACCTTTTTTATCATGTCCAACTACAAATGAATTATTTATTATGAAAATTAAATATGATATTGAAAAATATTAATCATTCCATATTTGTTCTAGAATATAATTCCTATTTTCTTCCACATTTGGGGGAGAAATTAGTCTTATGTGATGCAATAAATACATTTTCTGGATCATATAAGGGCTTTTTAAACCTCTGTGCCTATTACAATGTTTACAAAGAGTTTATTGTTCAAATGGTTATTTGGGAGATAATAAGTTCCACTTTTGTAGAAAATAGAAATCCAAAGGGGTCTATTTTCTTCTTTGAGTTAATAGGTATTATATGCGTATATCTGTAGAAGAAAAGACCTCTGCTTAGTTGCCTGTGTCCTAGATAACAAAATTACAAAATTGTACCTTTTCTATTAGCTTAGCTTTTCACTAGCCTAGTTAGAATCTAGATTGTAAAAATTGTTTTAATATGACAGAGACAGCACCATTATCCTGAGATTTCAATCATTTCAAATAAATTGAGTTACAGTCCCAAAGAGGAATCATTCTTTCTTACCAATTCTGATCAAAACTACAGGGAATCTTTAGAGAATTGTTGGGGCAGATTAACAGTAGTAAAATGAATCATAGAATATAGGCACCTAGGCAGTAAACCCAGGCGAATGGAGAATACTCATTTTGGAGGTCTTCGTGCCATTGTGCTTTCTGAAAAGTCTCTAGCATTCAAACATAACATTAAAAGCTTCTGCTCAGGTAGATTACATGTTGCACTGCATATTTTTCCACTTCTATTAAAGTATCTATGAGTGCCTATTTTACATACTTTAAATTATCTGGAAAAATCAGTTTTAAACTTTTTTTTTTTTATCTGAAATATCAAATTGTTTAGGCCAGACTATTTGGGTGTTTCTATGTTCTTAATATCATCGCCTCTCTCTAACTTAATTTGCTGGCATGGACTGGTAATAAAAGTCATATTTTTCTTTTTCTCTTCATTGATTTAACAAGTATTTTTAAATGCCCATTTTTATTCCATAGTCATTAATTTACAAGGGACAGTATGAAGTATTAAATTGATCACGGGTTTTTTGCTTTCTTTTGTTTTTCAGTTATTTTTCAGTCATGTCCAACTCTTTGTAACCCATTTAGGATTTTCTTGATAAGGGATGTTTTGCCATTTCCTTCTCCAACTCATTTTTGAGATGAGGAAACTAAGGCAAACAGGGTTAAGTGACTTTCCCAGGCTCACACAGAGGGTAAATGTTGGAGGAATGATTAACCTTAGAATGATGGGTCTTCCTGATTCCAGGTCCTGTCCTCACTGCACCACCATGCTGGCAGGGACCTCAAGTTATCTAGAATATTTGAAATGTTTTGCAAGTGTAAAGCTCTTGATGAATGGTATTTGCTTTTAGTAGTAGTAATATTGTTATTATTCTTATAATTATAACAGATAAGAAAATTTTGACCAAGAAAGAAAAATAGATTTCCTCAAGGTCATAGCAGTATTAAGCCTCAGTGACACTCTGTAAGCCGAGGTCTCCTGGCTCTTAGAGTTGATCGTAGTTTCACAGAGTTTCACAAGGACACTGAGTTCAGATGAGATAAGACAATGCATATATACACAAAAAAAGTATAATGTGATATATAAACAGGAAGTGTGCTATAGAATACAGTGCTGAACTTGAAAGGAGCCTCCCTTAGCATAAACCCTGGCTCTAATGCTTACTGGCTGCACAGTGAAGAGAGAGCCCATGGCCTGGCATCAGCAAAACATGGCTTCAGATCTGGACTCAGACAATTACTAGCCATGTAACCCTGAGCAAGTCAATAATTTTTGTCAGTTTCAGTTTCCCTATCTTTAAAAAGGGAATAATTGTATCATCTTCCTTGCAGGGTTGCTGTGGGAATCAAAACAATAATTGCAAAGTACTTAGCCCTATGTGTAGCACATAATAACTGCTATATAAATGTTGGCTATTACTATTATTGTTTACTCAAACACTATGTTATCTTAGCTCTCTAGAACTTATATCCTAAGTTACAGGCAAGCTATCTGTGTTCATAGTAGGAATTTCTGTTCTGGAAATTATATGCTGAAAAAATTTAGGCTCTTTTCATATTCAACATGAGATACAAACAAAATGTTGAAGAAAGAGCTGACTTCTGGCTGAAAGAACCAGGAATGGGCCCTTCGCAGACAAGGTGGGCAATCGAGCTACTTGGAGGAGAAAAATTTGGAGAGGGTTAGCTGCCTGCGAAGGTAAAGAGAATAGCGTGTTTTTTTTGTTTGTTTGTTGTTTTGTTTTGCTTTTTCCATTTGTTTTTTCCCCTTATTTATTTATTAAAAAATTTTTATTTTAGTTTTCAACATTCATTTCCACAAGATTTTGCATTCCAAATTTTCTCCCCATTCCTCCCTCCCCCCATCCCAAGACACCATGCATTCTTCCCCCTGTCTGCCCACCCTTCTATCACACCCCTCCCTTCCTTTATCCCATTTCTCTCTTTTGTTTTAGGGCAAGATAGATTTATATACCCCATTACCTATATTTTTTATTTCCCAGTTTCATGCAAAATCAATTCTCAACATCTGTTCCTAAATCTTTGAGTTCTTTCTTCTCTCCCTTTCTTGCTTCCTACACATCCCCACTGTGAAGGAAAGCAATTCAATATAGGCCATACATGTGTAGTTATGCAAAAGACTTCCTTAATAGTTATGTTGTGAAAGACTAACTATATTTCCCTCCATCCTGTCCTGTCCCCCATTTATACTATTCTCTCTTTTGACCTTGTCCCTCCCTAAGAGTGTTTACTTCTAATTGTTCCCTCCCCATTTGCCCTCCCTTCTATCATCCCCACATCACATTTATCCCCTTCTCCCCTACTTTCCTATAGTGTAAGGTAGATTTCCATACAAAATTAAGTGTGCATGTTATTCCCTCCTTAAGCCAAATGTGATGAGAATAAGCTTCACTTTTTTCCTTCTCACCTCCCCCCTTTTCCCCTTCTTTGAAAAAGCTTTTTCTTGCCTCTTTTATGAGATATTTTACCCCATTCCATTTCTCTCTTTCTCCTCCCAATATATTCCTCTCTTTCCCCTTAAATTTATTTTTTAAAATATCATCCTTTCCTATTCAATTTACTGTGTGCCCTCTATCTATATGTATATAATCCCTCCAACTACTCAAATACTGAGAAAAGTCTCAAGAGTTACAAACATTATCTTTCCATGTAGGAGTGTAAACAGTTCAACTTTAGTAAGTCCCATATGATTTTTCTTCCCTGTTTACTTTTTCATGCTTCTCTTGATTCTTATGTTTGAAAGTTAAATATCCTATCCAGCTCTGGTCTTTTCATCAAGAATGCTTAAAAGTCCTCTCTTACATTGAATGATCATTTTTTTTCCCTGAAGTGTTACACTCAGTTTTGCTGGGTAGGTGATTCTTGGTTTTAATCCTAGTTTCTTTGACTTCTGGAACATCATATTCCAAGCCCTTCAGGCCTTTAATGTAGAAGCTGATAGATCTTGTGTAATCCTGACTGTCTTTCCACAATACTTGAATTGTTTCCTTCTGGCTGCTTGCGATATTTTCTCCTTGAGAGTGTTCCCTGGGAACTCTGGAATCTGGCTACAATATTCCTAGGAGATTTTTTTTTCAGATCTCTTTTAGCAAGTTATCAGTGGATTCTTTAAATATTTATTTTACCCTCTAGTTCTAAAATATTAGGGCAGTTTTCCTTGATAATTTCATGAAAGATGATGTCTAGGCTCTTTTTTTCATCATGGCTTTCAGGTAGTACCATAATTTTTGAATTGTCTCTCCTGGATCTATTTTCCAGGTCAGTTGTTTTTCCAATGAGATATTTCACATTATGTTCCATTTTTTTTCATTCTTTTGGTTTTGTTTTATAACTTTTTGATTCCTCATAAAGTCATTAGCTTCCATATGCTCTATTATAATTTTTAAAGAACTATTTTCTTCAGTGAGCTTTTGAACTTTATTTTCAATTTAGCCAATTCTACTTTTTTAAAGCGTTTTTGTCCTATCGGGTTTTTTTTGGAACTCTTTTGCTATTTGGATTAGTCTATTTTTAAAAGTGTTATTTTCTACAGCATTTTTTGGGTCTCCTTTAGCAAGGTGTTGACCTGCTTTTTATGATTTCTTGCATTGCTCTCATTTCTCTTCCCAATTTTTCCTCCACCTCTCTTACTTTATTTGACCTCTTCCATGGCCTGAGACCATCTCAAATTTATTTTGGAGATTTTGGATGAAGAAGCCTTGACTTTGATATCTCCCTCTAATGGTATCCTTTGTTCTTCCTCATCTGAATGTTTGGAGGAAAATACCTGTTCACTAAGAAAGTAACCTTCTATAGCCTTATTTTTTCCCTCTTTTGGGCATTTTCCCAGCCAGTTACTTGACTTCTGAGTCCTTTGTCAAGCGGAGGGTATACTTTAGGGACCTGCAAGTTGTCAGTTCCTCCAAGGTGGCAAAATCAAGGGAGAGGTGTTTATTTTTTTCCTGTCCTATGCTCTGGTCTGTGAGCAACCACAAACTTTTCTGCCCAGTATCTGTGAGTAGGGTTCCCTCTCCACAACTATCTAAAGCTCCACCATGCCAGTGTTTCTCCTCATTCCAGGACTGCCACTCAGGTCTGAGACCCAGATCAGCAGCGCAATTACCCCAGGGTATATAGGCTGGACACTCTGCCACAGTGACTTCTGTTTTGTTAGGCTCAGAGCTAGGGCAAGAACTTGTTCCCTTCTCACCCAGGTGAAAGAGTTTTTTTACTGAACTTTGAAGCTGTCTTTGGCATTTGTGGGTTGAGAGATCTGGGAACTGCAGCTGTTACCCATGTTTCTGCACCCTGAAACCTGTTCCAGTCCTGTCCCTCCCCCACCATGTGGCCAGGGCTGGACTGCTCTCAGTAGACTGTGCTCTGGTCTGAACCCAGTGCAATAGACCTTTCCTGTAGGCCTTTCAAGCTGTCTTGGGCTGGAAATCCCATTCACTCTTTTGTTTTGTGGCTTCTCCTGCTCCAAAATTTGTTTGGAGTCATTTTTTTTTTTTTTAACATATTTTATGGGCTTTGGGGGTAGAGCTAAGAAAAGTTCCATCCTTCTACTCCACCATCTTGACTCCATCCCCCAGTAACTTTGAATAAAGGTATAGAAATTAGAACTTGTGAGTCATGTTTGGGGTTAATGTACAGGTAGCCTGTTCTTTAGTTATCTCTTTAAGTCTTGTCCATTTTGAGGATAGGATAATACATGGCAAATATTTAGACAATTAAAGATGAGATTAATGCAGGAGTGGTGACAATCTCTTCCTGAAAGAAGAGAAGATCTAAATTGGCACCAAAGTAATCATAAGTCATCCTGGTGTCTCCCAGGATTTCTTCAGATTTCCAAAATTCAGATGTTTAGATGAGAGGAGGAAATGGTTGCAAGAGTTGGGATTCAGACTGAATGTCAGTACTAGATCAGGAAATAAAAGAAAGAGTTTGTAAGAGAAGTTATCCACATGTCTCACTCCCTAAAATAATATATTATTTATATTGCTACTGTTGGTTTGTCCATTCCTGCCCTGCACCATTGTGCTAATGTAGTCCCAACTCAGGGTCCAGTGTGCCCTTTTCTGACTTAATTACCCTAGGTTGAACTTCAACACCAATAAGATTCCTTTGATGGAGGATTTTTAACTATTCTAAAGCACTGAAATTATTCACCAGCTTTCTCCTCTTTTCCTTGTGTACTTACCCTAGTGAGTTGAGAAGGTATTAGAGGAGGTCTCATTGTTTCTAGGAATCAATTTCTTGAATAATTGTTTTTGGGTGTTATTAGTAAAATACAGAAATTCTGATGATTTATATGAGTTTATTCTATATCCTACAACTTTGCTAAAGTTATTGTTTTAATTAATTTTTAGTTGACTCTCTAGAGTTTCTTTTATTTTTGAGGCAACCATGGTTAAGTGATTGGCATAGGGTCACATGTCTAGTGAGTGTCTGTGGCCAAGTTTTAACTCAGGTCCTCTTGACTCCATGACCCAGTGCTCTATTCACTGTGCCATGTAGCTGCCCCAAGGGTTTTTTTTTCTTTTTATTTAGTAAACTCTCATATCATCTGCATACAGCAACAAGAACAAAACAACAGCAAAAAATGCCTTATTATCTAATTCCTTTTTACTCAAGTTTAGCCCCTGAATTTCTTTTTTTTTTAATCTTTTAATATTTAAGCTAATATTTTTGGCACTACAAAATAGTAATGCTGCTAATGGGCAGACACTTTTGCTTAACACTTTTGATCTTATTGGAAGGATTTCTAGTTTACCCTTATTTTATTTAATCACACCATTCCTACGTGGAACCATTGCTTGGAGCAAATGGAGAAGTTTTGAATTCTGTGGATAAGTTCACTTGCTTTGCCATTATACGTTCCAGAGATGTTGACATATATGGTGAGGTTGATACATACATCGCGATAGCCAGCTCAGAGTTTGGAGCTGGCTGCAAAAGAAAGTGTGGGGAGGAAAGTATTAAGTTGCATACCAAATTGAAGGTCTACAGAACCCTTATGCTGTCTTCATTATTGTATGCCTGTGGAACCTAAACAATCCACCAGTGCCATGGCAGAAAATTGAACTGCTTCCATTTGAAATGTCTTGGGAAAATTCTGAAGAGTACCTGGCAACATAAGATACCAAATAATGAGGTCTTCTCTTGAGGTGAATTGACCAACATTCAAACTCTACTACAGAAAATGTAACTCTAGTGAGCTGCAACCTAGCCCAAATATGAAATATGTATTTACCTAAAAGACTATATTCTATGGAGAACATGCATAAGGCAAGTGGTCACACAGAGATCGGAAGTAACAATGCAAGAACACTCCCTGGATCTCTCTGAAGAACTCTAGTACTGATTGTGAGACATGAGAGACGTTTTCTCAGGATCATCCAGCATGGTGTGCCTGCATGAAGGAAGGTGCTCTCCTCTCTCTGGGCATAACAGAATCACAATAGCATGAGGGAAAATTGAGATGCACGAATCAAGAGACATCTCAATCACAAATGTTCAAACCGACTATTTGTGCCCAACCAGTGCTATAGCCTTCTAAGTCTATATTAAACATATCAGCCACAGTTAAACACACTGCACCACCACCCCAACATCCTTGTTCCTCTTTGAGTACAAAGGACAAAAAACAACATAGTTTGTAATGTTGGTCTTTGATTTTAGAGATATCAATTACAATACTAAGGGAACATAGGTTTACTTCTATATTTCCTAGTGCTTTTTAAAAACAAAAAACAAAACAAATGAGTGTTGTATTTTTGCCAGAAGCTTTTTCTACATCTCAATATAAACATATTGTTATTGTTCTGATTATTTATATCTGTTAGTAGTCAACTATCATTTAATAAGCAATTTCTCTGTGCCAAGAACTGTGCTAAGCCCCAAGAAGACTAATTAGAAATAGAGATGTCTCTTCTTCAAAAACCTTATATTCTGTTGGGGGAAGACACACAAGGAAGTTGAAAAGGAGGGCTTGTAAATGTCTTTGGTGTAGTGGCATGCTAGAGACATCCAGAATGTAGACCAGGTTCCCTCTTAAATGGTGGTTATTTGGATAGCTCCTTAAGTGGAAGGAGCTAATCAGATAGAGAGGACACAGAGGCAAAGGGTACTTCCATTGTATTAATTCCAGGACTTTATGATGAGGAAGAACTTGATCATGAGAGAGGAACTTTAGGGTACAGCCTAATAAGGAAGTAGAAATGTCTGGCTTGAATGTTCTCCTTCAGTATAAGTTTTCTATTGCCTATAACTGAACAATTTATTCATCTCTCCTCTCCACAACTAGTGGGGGTAGGCAATAACTTAGACTATATAGTTACTCTTGAAGACAGTCCAACATAAACAAAGAAAAAACAATATTGATGCAATATAGGGTAAATATAGAAGTCACAAGAGTTAATATCCGAGTGACACAGAAGCAGTCTATATATATTCTTCTGCCGATTTCCTGAAAGTTCGACTGGTATATAATGGACAATAGGTTGACCCAGTTATCTTGATAGTCAGAGATGTGGTACCAGTAAAACTAATACAGGGTTCAATTTTTGCAGTCTATTCCTAAGATTCTGTTGCATGATGTTTCAGGAAAAGGTGAAATCATTAAATGACTCACCAAAATTGATCCAGTTTAGAAAAAAAAATGAGATAAACTGGGCATCTATATCAGAGGTAATCTGAAAGAAAATGGCTATTGAGATATACATTTTTGATATAAAATGTCTCTAGAAAGCCCCAAGGATTTGTTCATGTCTCCATACACCAGTAATATATTAGATATTGGAAATATATTTCTATTGTTTACCTTTGGATTATGAATGGGTAACAATCATAATTCTGGCTCTTAAAATGGGATAATTACACTATACTTATTTTTGACAAACTATCACCAATGTTAAAACTATGTAAATTTCTTTGAAGATCTAGTAGAAAAGAAATTTCTTTTTTTTATTTATTTAACTTTTTACATTCATTTTCACAAAATTTTGGGTTCCAAATTTTCTCCCCTTTTATCCCTTCCCTCCACCCCAATATCCCAAGCAATCTAATTTTCCCTATCTCCAATCTGCCCTCTCTTCTGTCATCCCTCCCTTCTCTTGTCTCCATTTTCTCTTTTCTCCTGAAGGGCCAGATGACTTTCTATTCCTCATTAACTGTATGTCTTCTTTCCTAGTAGCAGCAACAATACTATACAGTTGTTCCTAAAACTTTGAGTTCCAAATTCTCCCCATCCCTCCCTCCCCACCGATTCCCTTTGGGAAGGCAGGCAATTCCATATAGGCCATTTCTGTGTAGTTTTGCAAATGACTTCCCTGATAGTCGTGTTGTGTAAGACTAACTGAATTACCCTCCATCCTACCCTGCCCCTCATTGTTTCTCTTCTGTCTTTTGATCCTGTCCCTCCCCAAGTGTTGACTTCAAATCACTCCCTCCTCCCTTTGCCCTCCCTTCCATCATCCCCCCCCTTGCTTATCTCCTTCTCCCCCACTTTCCTATACTGTAAGATAGGTTTTCATACCAAAATGAGTGTGCATTTTATTCCTTCCTTTAGTCAAATGTGATGAGGGTAAACTTCTTGTTTTGTTTTGTTTTTTTTTTTCTCAGCTCTCCTCTTTTTCCCTCCACTAAAAAGTCTCCTACTTGCCTCTTAAATGACATATAATTACCCCATTCCATTTCACCCTCTTTCCTCCCACTACATTTCTCTCTCACCATTTACCTTAATTTCTTTTAAGATATGGTCCCATCCTATTCAATTCAATCTGTGCTCTCTGTCTCTGTATGTGTGTGCATGTGTGTATGTGTGTGTGCGTGCATGCTTGTACATGTGTGTGTATGGACCCACCAACTACCCAGGTACTGAAAAGTTTTAAGAGTTACAAATATTGTCTTTCCATGTAGGAATGTAAACAGTTCACTTCTGGTAAGTCCCTTAAGACTTCTCTTTGCTGTTTACTTTGTCATACTTCTTCTCATTCTTGTGTTTGGAAGTCAAATTTTCTTTTCAGCTCTGGTCTTTTCATCAAGAATGATTGAAAGTCCTCTGTTTCATTGAAAGACCATATTTTCCCCTGAAGTATTATACTCAGTTTATCTGGGTAGGTGATTCTTGGTTTGAGTCCTAGTTCCTTTGATTTCTGGAATATCCTATTCCACACGCTTTGATCCCTTAATGTAGAAGCTGCTAGATCTTGAGTTATCCTGATTTTGTTTCGACAGTACTGGAATTTTTTCTTTCTAGCTGCTTGTAAGATTTACTCCTTGACCTGGGAGTTCTGGAATTTGGCCACAATGTTCCTAGGAGTTTCTGTTTTTGGATCTCTTTCAGGTGGTGATCGATGGATTCTTTCAATACTTATTTTGCCCTCTGGTTCTAGAATGTCAGGGCAGTTTTCCTTGATAATTTCATGGAAGATGATATCTAGGCTCTTTTTTTGATCATGACTTTCAGGTAGTCCCATAATTTTTAAATTGTCTCTCCTGGATCTATTTTCCAGGTCAGTTGTTTTTCCCATGAGATATTTCACATTCTCTTCCATTTTTTTATTCTTTTGGTTTTGTTTTATGATTTCTTGGTTTCTCATAAAGTCATTAGATTCCATCTGTTCCATTCTAATTTTGAGAGAACTATTCTCTTCAGTGAGCTTTTGAACCTCTTTTTCCATTTGGCTCATTCTGCTTTTGAATGCATTCTTCTCCTCATTGGCTTTTTGAACCTCTTTTGCCAATTGAGTGAGCCTATTTTTCAAGGTGTTATTCTATTCAGCATTTTTTTGGGTCTCCTTTACCAAGGTATTGACCCATTTTTCATACTTTTCTTGTATCTCTCTCATTTCTCTTCCCAGTTTTTCCTCCACCTGTCTAACTTGCTTTTCAAAATCCTTTTTGAGATCTTCCAAGGCCTGAGCCCACCTGACATCACCCTGGGATGTCTGGGGTACCGAGGTCCCACCCTCCACGTCTTTCCCTGATGGCAAGAATACGTCCTCCTCATCAGATCCGAAAATCGAGATCATTTGCATCTGTTCGAAAAAACTCTCTATAGTCTTATTTTTCTTCCCTTTTCTAGGCATTTTCACAGCCAGTTACTTGACTTCTGAGATTCCTGTCCACCCCTGCCTAGATCCGCCTAGCTAGTGCTTGGGGTCTGAGATTCAAATGGGCTTTCCGCACCGCACACAGCTGCTATTCAATGTGAGCTTTAGTTCTGGTGCTGGGGTGGGGGCAGGGCCACCTCCCAGGCTCAGCTCCCTCAGGGGGTTTATGCAGAGACTCTCAGTAATGCAGATCCTGCCTGCTGCTGGGGGAGTCCCAGGCCGCCGACGCAGCTGCTGCCTCCACAGCCACCCCCGCCTCTGCCTCTGCCTCCGCCGCTTCCTCCCGAGGGGGCCCAAGTCACAGAGACACTCCACTCCCCCTCTAGTCCAGCCCAGAGTCTCTCTCTCACTGACCTGTAGCTTCTGTGGGCAGAGGGACTTTCCCAGCCACTGGAGCTTCTGTCCCTGAAGCCTGCTCGGATCAGCTTCTCTGGGGCCACCGCCAGGGCAGCACTGGGGGTGGGGTCTGCTTTCTGGGGCGTGATGGACCCTGGGGACGGCTCTCCAGGGCTCTCTGGAACAGAAATCTCTTCCACTCTGTTTCTGCACACTTTTCAGTGACCCAGAACTTATGGGGATCTCTTTTTACATTAATTCTATGGGCCCGGAGCTCATAAACGTGCGTCTTTCTACTCCGCCATCTTGACTCTGCCCCCCAGAAAAGAAATTTCTAGACAACCTTGTTTTAGATGACCTTGATCAATAGTAAGCAAAGCAAGGAGACAAGTCCCTGCCAAACAAATTCACCACTGCATTAAAGAGATCTAGCAAAGTCCAAATTGAGAAGAGTATCACCCAACGTTATCACCTGATGCTAGTATTCGCTAATAATAGATTGTTCTGATTGCATGAACCCTAAGACATTTGTAGAGCTTTGTAGGCCCATAATTAGTCCAAAGCGTTTGATCTAGCTATTCACATATTAAAAACCAAATGAACCAAGAACAGCTGTTCACCAGATTATGATATGCAGTTGAAGACACACTATAAATCTTTTCCATCAGATCCCCAAACTGGACTGTGAGCTAGACTCAAAATTGAACAGTAAGTAGAGAAAAGACTTAATAAGCTTTGGGACACTACAAAATTCTTTCAAAATTAATAAGCTTCTCTTTAAAACAAAAGTCAATTTTTATAACTACATTCTTCCCTTGCTATTGTAGGGCTATCAGACATGGAACACCGCAGTCTCCTCCGAAAAAAATTAAACTGATAATCACTCAGATGACAATAGAAAAGTATATGTTTGTCATGAACAAACTGTGTCACATTATAAAACAGTAATTGTGTAGAAAAAAATGTTTTACCAGATGTTATCAGGAAAATGTGTGCTAGAAAAGGGATAGCTAAGTGGTACAGAGGATAGGCTGCCAGACCTGGAATTAGAATGACATCTTCCTGAGGTGAAATCTAGTTGCAGATACTAATTAGCTGTGTGACCCTAGGCACATCACTTAACCCAGTTGGCTTCAGTTTCCTTATCTGTAAAATAAGCTGGAGAAAGAAATGACAAACCACTCCAGTATCTTGGCCAAGAGCCAGACACAACATAAAGAACTGAATAACAACAGGTTAGAAGAAGAAGATGAGTTAGTCGTGTGTGAAGCATAAGAGATAATGTATGGAGAGGTGATAAAGGGACCCAACCGAATGAACCTGTGTCCAGCATATGAGACATCATGAACAATAGCCATACAAGAAGGGAAGGGAGAGTTGGGCTGTGATCAACTTTTGTGGAAGGAATATCTCCACTGACAAAATCACAGATCCATTTGAATATCTGAATTATGATCAAATGAGGAAGATTTAAGTCTACAATTTCCTACTTAATTATTGTCTTCATTTGAGGTATTAAATTGGGCTGCATTTCAGAAGCAACCAAGTTCTTCTTGTTTAGACTGCTTATAGCCATCTGTTTGAAATGATTTTCAACATCTGTTTTTAGGAAGCAGCATTGCCTTTTTTCTACTTGATGCAGGTAATATTTGAAAACTATAAAAGCGATACAGAATTGGAGTAAGCTATAAAACTCAAAGGGAATCAGTCTTCATAAAGACATATTTGAAAGCCTCAGGATTAATAAAGTTTATAGCACATCCTTCTTATCTCTTCCAAGAAGATTGCAGATGATTTTGCAAACGTATCTCATGTGCTACAATATGTGAATATTTGGGAAAAAATAATTGTGACCTATAAATGAACTTATATTCATTTTAGAAAGTTTCAAAAAGATTAACATTGGGCTAGTGAAGATTTTATATCTTTTATCAGGTTTAACACATGATCTTCAAAATTGAGGGGAAAAAGTTGAAAAATATATATTCAAACTCCAGCTCATATCCCCAAACCCAAACCCTTTAGATGCTGCACCAAATTAAATGTGAATGCCTTTAACACATATAGTTTATTCATCCAAAAAAAAGTTTGGATTTATTTGTTAAAGTTTTTGTAATTTACCTAGTCAAGATAGTTAACTTTTAACTGATGGATGCCAAACAAATATTAAGAATTTTTACCTTTTCCAAGAAAGGAGAGAGGGATAGGTTTTTGCTTATTTTAAATTAAGGGAATAGATATAAAAAAGTTTAATAAACAATCTATACAAAATACAACGTTGTGCTTTGTTCTGAAAACAATCAACTCAATTATTTTCAGGCAGATCATTTGCATTAGAATTTACCTGCTGCTAATTTTATTCTTTGGTTTAATTTTAAAAAAAAAGTCATATCTTTATTATTTTTACAACTATTTTAACTGCTCCCTAAACCACATATTTACTTTGTAGTTTCACTGTCTTTATTTAACACATTCTCAGAATATCAAAAAAATTCATATACACACACAGTTCTAGAAGTAATGTGAAATCAATTCTATTTTCCATATAACAGTCTAAGTTTGGAGAACTCCATCACTGCTAAGCAGCTCTTTGACCAGGAAATCAAGAAAAATGGAAAAGAGCTCTCGTTCTTCTGGGGTCTCCTTCTACTTTGACAGTGAGGGTGGCAAAGATACACAGAAAAAAAGAAGAAAGCTGTCACTAAGAATCATGCAGTTCAAAAACCATAGAAGAAAACAGACAAGTTGCAACTGAATTGAAGGCTCTCAAGTACTCCTTGGAGAGGGAAATAAATGAATTGGTAGAGTTAGTTCTTTTATACACTCAAAGGCAACAAGAAATATTTTTGTGGAACATTTGTTATTTTGAATTGCAGTGCTTATGAACACTGCAAAAAGACCAGCATGAAGACATACCAGTATTTATTGCAGAGTATAAAAAGGATAAAAAACATAAAAAATGCTTCAAAAGAATTTGATGTTAAGAGCCTTCAAATCAAATAAACCTACACTTTGATTCTCAGTGACTTCTTTCTAAGGGTTGTGAAAGGTGAGGATTTTGAAAAATAAGTGGAAAAGTAAAGGACGGGATTGAGCAAAGAGGAGAAAAAGACTTGTAAATTGCATAGAAGCCACATGCAGATGAAAGATGAATATATTCTTTAAAAAAGGAATCAGTAGGTTCTGGAAACAGATCGCAAAAGAGAAGGAGAGGGAGAGACAGAGAAAGAGATGGATTACATTTAATTGACCAGAAAAAATGTGATTTATTAGTGATGTGGGAGTGATTTTTGAATCAGTTGTCTATATACAATTTGGCCACTGACCTATTAGATTAAAAAAATCAACATTTAAATAAGGCTTGAAGAAATAATGATAATGAGAAAAAGTCATTGCATTCAGTTGAAACAACATATGCCTAATCTATTCAAGTTATTACAGATAATTAAAAATAGGTAAAATATTAAAAAGAATATTCATATGACCTAATCACATACAAGAAATTGATTGTCAAAGCAATATCAAAAGAACTTAAAAATATCTTTGTCAGCAAAGACTTGACTTTCTGCAAAATAGACAAACAGTGTGGCCAAGTCCAATAGTAATTTGACATAAAAACTTGTAAAGAATTTTATGGAAAAGGATGATGGAAAATTATGGGCACAATCATCTAGTAAAACACAGAGAAGGAGTGAAGGGGATAGTCAGTTAAAAATGGGACTGAGGATAAAAAAAAGGAGGATAATCAATCAGTAATAATATATTAAGTCCCTACTATGTGCTAGATACTATGTAAAATACTGTGGATAAAAAAAGAGAAAGGAAGAAAGGAAGGAAGAAAGAAAGAAAGAAAGAAAGAAAGAAAGAAAGAAAGAAAGAAAGAAAGAAAGAAAGAAAGAAAGAAAGAAAGAAAGAAAGAAAGAAAGAAAGAAAGAAAGAAAGAAAGAAAGAAAGAAAGAAAGAAAGAAAGAAAGAAAGAAAGAAAGAAAGAAAGGAAGGAAGGAAGGAAGGAAGGACGGGTTCCTATTGTCAAGGAACTTATATTCTATCAGAAAAAAATGCACAATGAAAATATATGAAAACTATGTATAAAACAAATATGCAATAATTTTAGTGAAAAACACATACTCTTGTAGGAAATGAAATTTTAGCTAAGTATGAAACCAACTGGAGATTCTAAAGTGAGAGAAGACAGATGGAAACAGTCACCAAACCCTAAGTTCACTTTTGTTGTTTTGTACAATTGTTTGAATCATTTCTAACTCATCATGAACCCATTTGGAATTTTCTTGGGAAAGATATTAGAGTGATTTGCATTTCCTTCCCAAGCACATTTTACACATGAGAAAACTAAGGCAAACGGGGTGAGTGAATTGCCAGGTTCACATGGCTAGTAAATGTCTAAGGCCAGATTTGAACTCAGGAAGATGAGTCTTCCTGACTCTAGGCCTGGCACCCTACCCACTGTGCCATCTACCTGCCTAAAGAAATACATTAAGGAGCATCAATAGGAGAGATGAACAGACTAGACCTAGCGTCCATAAAGGAAGAAACTATACTTTTCTAATGAAGATGAATTTGTGAGAATGTGGAGGAGGTGACTCAAATGATTTCTCATGGATGAGAAGATGCTAAAGATACTTCGAATCTCATTGAAACCAAAGTCAATCTAGAACTCAATTGCTAACCTATACACTTTCTTTCCCATTAAATTTTATAAGGATCATCTACACATGTATCAAAGACATTCTCAAATCAATATTCTATAGTCAACCATATCTTTGCCATAGCATAGCTTATTGGAACTTAAGATACCACTGTGCTAATTATATTTTTAACATGATTCAGGAAAGCAACTCAAGTTTAAAGGCATTTATCCACCACCACCCCCATTTTATCCTATATCAATATCATTCATGATTCCTTGAAAGGTATAATAACCTTTATAATGACTATCTGATTATAAATGTCAGTTAAGGTATTAAATAAGGAGACATATGTTCAACAAAGTTGTGTACCATTGTGATGAAGGAGATCTAGCAGAGAGTTTAAGTAAAAGAGGAATTTCCTATTGATACTGAGGTCCTCTACATGTTCAGTATGACATGGATGGCTTCCTTAAAGAGATATATAACTATTTAAAATAGTTTGAAATGGTCAGGTATGTGGTGAAACAAATCAAATGAATAATAAATGTATTTTATCCAGATTATGGCATACAATTAAAAGAATGTGGTAGGGTACCAGATTTCCTACGCCCCACTCCCACCCCTTCCCCACTAAGTACAGTGTAGTTCTTGCTGGTAAAAACGTATTGAAACTATCTTGCATCCTTAATTGAATAAGAGCACTAAAGAGTTAGACTACTGACAGCATCTCCTGGTCACTTAAGGGTAAACACACACACATACACACTTATACAATAGCCTTTCTCTGAAGCTTGGCTAGCACACTACCATGGACAACTCAGAGAAGTGAGCCACACTCAACTAAAATCAATGGTGCTGTCCTTGAAGCATATCATTGTTTAATATTCCATCTTTTTAATTCTAATCTTCAAATAACTGAAAAATTCATTTAAGATTAATTCCAAGGCAATTGAAAGGCACATGTTGGTTGTCAGTCAGCTGCAAAACTATAAAGATTTTTTAAAGGAGTAAAAAATGTCCTCAATTAAAATGTATGATTAAAAGAGATGAACTTCTAGGATAGTACCAACACCAACAGAGCTCCTCCTCTCCATCCCTAAATGTGTTAAGAAAAGGGACAAAGCCAAAAATCAATTGGCCCAGAGGTGAGGCAAAGCTCAAAACCACTTGACGAAGTTTTCTGGTGATGTCTGGTTGTGTTGTCCTCATATTGGGGAGTTAAAAGTCCCCCCTCACATAGGGTCAGTGTCCCTCCTACTTGGTGGATATCTGAAAAACCATGTAAGTTTCCATATCTTGCCCTGCTGATCAAATGAATTTTCCCCCCCCCCATATGGATATGAGGAGTTAAGGGCTAATCTGTACTTGAATATTGTTAAAGCAAGCACCCTGGCATACACAGGAGGGTCTGCTATCACAGGTTCTTAGATCTGCCTTTCTAAAAGGAAAGCAATTTTTGAGGGGTCAACAATCTCTTTAATCAAGTACATATATCATGCATCTGGTTCAGGGGAAAAAGTCCAGCACCCTGAACTTCAGACAAAATACAGAGAAATCAAAATCAACACTCGATCCTTCCAACTGTCTGACAGACCAACAGACAGATCCAACTGTCTGACCATATATACATAGTTACCAGAGCAAGAAGCACCAACACCTGGGTTTTCAAAGCCATGGGGCTCCTTAGAGGCTGCCCAGAGTCTTGTCTGGTCAAACAAACATTTCCAATGAGTAAGCCCCAAAGTAAAGCCCTGCCTCAGAGCATTCATATATTTTCAGAGACAGAAGGCACCACAACCCCTAAGAACCAGTGCCTCATTAACAAAATGTGTGGGTCCTCCTACAAGTCTTCCTAGGTCCATTAATGGTTGGGAAAGATCTTTAGTCACATTATTCAACCAGAAGCACTTGATTATGCTAAAACAAAAAGTGCATTATCAATACAAATATCTATGCTATGTTACAAGTGAGCCTCCTCATATTGACAGTTCAGTGACTTTTGAGGGCCTCATTTTGGATCAACATTGAATGGAACTAGCAGGATGTCAGTGTCAGGTTACTCCTAACAACTTGTCATACAACAAAACAAAGGAAGAATAAGTTCGACCTGTAGAATATTCCACTGCTACTTTCATAATACCATGAGAAAGCAAGAAAGTCCTGTCTGGAATCTTGGGGTAGACTTCCTAAAATGAATGTCATGGACAAGACTCACACAGAACAGAAGATAAATTCAAATAGATGAGATCCCAGGCTCTTTTCATGATTTGACGAGTATAAAGTAAATTCCATAAAAATTAGAAATGGATTTTTTAGACTGTCCCTTATTTTAGACTATCTATGCCATTGTTTCTTGTTTTTCATATACATAATCAAGATTTGATTTGAAAATTGAAGAAATTGATTGGACATTACTGAATGAAATGGACTTTATCCACAATACATCCCCCCCACTTTTTTGTGAGAGGAAATAGGCCGTAGGAATATTTGTGTAGTAATAGATTTTAGGAAATAATTATAGAACATATTAAAACAAAAGTACCTGGAATAGAGCGAGGGAACATCCCACTAGAGGAAAGGCATTCTCAAGTTGTGGCAATGCCTCAGATTCCTTAACTTGGTTACAGACCTGCTTTCTCAGTGAGTCTATAACTTGCTAAAGGTCTTGATGGAAGTTTTGAGAAGGTAATCATTTATGTATTGTGTGACTAACAAAGTGTTCAGTTTTCTGATTAAGAGATTTGAAAATAAACCTGATATACATAATGTCACTGTGTTTATAAATATGTTAATTTATTTATAGTCCTATATAAGAACAATCCAGTTAACATTTTCTTCAAGTTAAAGTATCTTTTCCATCTGGCAAAATGGGATGACTACTTATTTCTTCATTTGTTGAGCAGACATTGTAAACTAACGCAAAAAGTGAAAATCAGTGAAACTAAATGCACTCTCAACTTTTTTCTTATGTCTTCTTAAGTTTGTACTTCATGCTATTAGAAATTCTTGGTTTTCATATTGTGTAAGGATTGCTGTTTTATATTGGTCGATTTTCATTTTTGCTATCTCTGAGACCTTTTCACTAGTGTCTTACCATGCTGGAGTACTTGGCACTTTGTTAAAGGGCAAATAACACCACCACACTGGGGGACCCTTCATTATTTTTTTGTTCTGCAGTTAAGTTTTGTTTTTGATGATGCATTTTTCTAAAGAGCACTGATTTCAAAAACGAGGATAATCCTCCCACTAATTTTCACAAATTCTTATAGTTAAATTTGTCATGTCCTATTGTCCAACTTCTTCATAGTGTATACTTAGCTAAGCTGGTCCTCTGATGGCTGATCCATAGACCATCGTTGAATTCATCCTCAATTTCTTTATAGCTTGGAAGGACTTGTAGAGCTTTTATTCTGCTGGTATAGCTTTCAAACAACCTAGAATCACCTAAGCATAAAGATTTGAGGACTTAATTTATCTTTCATACCATTTAGCATATAAATGATTATTTTGTGTGGCAAGTTAGTTTCTACACTGGAAAATGAAAAACAACACACACAAAACATATATCTAAAGCCAAATTTATTGAGATTATACTTTGGGGTGGTTAACAGGTCATTGCTATCAAATGGATTTCCATCCTTATGAGTATTGATGAGACTCAATGTGTTCACAGTTGGTCATATTCCTCCATGCCTGTAGAAGTCTGGTTAGGGGTTCTCTGTTATGCTCAGCAACATAAGTACTAACAGCTGGGACACAGTTTTTGAGGAATGGAGTATTCACAAATTGGATATCCTGTCTTCTCAAATGCTAGATGTTTCATCTTCTTATATGGCTATTAGTTATCTATAAGTTTTCCCTGTTCCCAAGATCACGTTGTTTTCATGAGATCATAGGCAAAATTAGTATTCCTTGGGCCTGTGGATCTATGAAAGTCTGCTTCTGTCTAGTTTTGGAATTAGAGGAGAGAGGGAAAGTCTCCTTATCTCTTCAGTTTAAGAATGAGAAAAATTTTAAATGGATGTGAAATTTGTAAGCTTAGCTTTCTTAAACAATTGAAACAAACTAGTTAAAGCTTCTGAATTCTGAATTGGTGGTTAGCAAGAAGGCACATAAGCAAATGAAGAAACTAGAGTACAGAAAGAATTCATATATATGTCATATCTATATATTTATATACACATTTGCTTGTATATACATATAGATTTACACATTTATATACACACATATATATGTATATATATCTCTACATATATATATATTTATACATATATATATACATTCCAATGTCAGATTTTTGTAACTAAAAGCATACAAATAATAAAATATATATGCTCACAAAATAGGAAATTCATTGGGACAATGACAAAGAATCTCATTTACTTTTAGTTTTAGGTCACAGGATTTAAATCAGAATGGGGCCTTAGAGATGGTGAATTTATGAATGAAAATACATTTATTAAATATTTTATAGCAAGCATGTGATAAACATTGATTGTACAAAATAAAGATAGTCCCTGAAGTCAAGGACCTATGTTCTAATAGGGAAGTGGAGGTGGTGGAGGAAACAAATATTCATTCAACACCTATTATGTGTCAGTTCTAAGAGCTTTACTGCTATTATCCAATTTGATCCTTCCAGCAACCCTGTGAGGTAGATACTATTATGAACCCCCATTTTATAATTGAGGAAACTGAGACAGATATAGGTTAAGTGGCTTGTCCAGAGTCGACACCTAGAAAGTGACTGAGGCCTGATTTTATTTCAAGCCTTTCTGACTCCAGGCCCAGTACATTTATCAACCATACCCCATAAGTGTGGGAAGACAACATTCAGAGGAGAGTAGTGGTGAGGGATACTTGAGTCTATAAAGTTACAAGGATGGTTACTGAGGTTATAGGGAAATATATTGACACAGCCCATCTTGGAGTAATGGCAGAGTTGATTATAATTCATGATTTGTGGCAGCAAAAATGAAGGATAGGAAAAAGAAAAAGTATTCCCAATGTGGTAGCAATTGACAAAGAGGTTGTGAAGCGATGACTGGAGAGGAAGGAGTGAAGTAAATCTTGGTTGGGGCTTTCCTGAACTAGTGGTCCAAGAGAAGCAGTCACCAATCAGGAGAGCCAGGACCCAGAGGGTCAAAATCTCCTCTTAATTGGTAGAAAATAAGGACTAAGCAAGAGGAGTTATTATTAGTTTCTATCCCTTAGTTTTGATATTAGATGACTAAAAAGTAAAAGAAAAAGTTAAAAAATTAAAATTTATTTCAGGCAAAGAAGGTAAGGGTAAATTTTCTTTTTCCTTCTGAAAGGAGCATGAGAAAGGAGGTCAATTGCTAGGTCTTGTGTTCAACAAAACAAAAAGGTACATTTTAACCAGAATCAGAGTTATATAAATTCATACAGGGCCTTTCTTTGCATCTGCAAGGCTGAGTAGATGGATGTAGTAAGTGCTTATTAAATGTTTATTGACTATTTTCTTTACTGAATTTCATATCAATTAATCCCTATGCATTTATCAGGAATCTTTTGGATGCCAGAAATTATTAGGTGCTGGAGAAACAAATACAGAAGTGAGACAGCCCTAACCCATAAGGAGCTTTATTTTACTGAGAGGGTACAACACGTTCACAGATAAATTAATAAAAAATACAATTTATGAAAAACAAGAATACAGTGATTAAGGAGAGCAGAATTAATCATTGAAGAAATCAAGAAAAGGTCTCTTTCCCTGAGGTGGTAAATGAGCTGAGTCTAAAGGGCCACTAGGAGTTCCAAGAAGTACAGATGAAAAGGAAGAAGAGCGCAGATACGGGAACATCTCCTCAGGGAGACAATGATTTAATAGATGCCTATTTACAATATTCTCCATGCTTAAAGATACCCAAAGACAAGCAACTTAGCACAATAAGACATCCAAGTAGAACCTGAGTGAAAAAAAAAATATTATGTTCTCCCTCCAAGTCTCCTTAGAAAAGTTAGGGGGATAAAACCTCTATTTTTAGTCCTGTCCAGGTTCTCGTTACTAAAAGTATTATAAGCATCTCCTTCTCTTGGTGATTCTCTTTGAAATAATACCCTAGAAAAACTGGAAGACTGTTGTTCAGCATTCCCTTTAAGCTGCTTATAGTAAAATTTATGATGAAAGAAGAAAAGTAAGCCACAAAGCATATTATTCACTATTATTGCTTCTAAGAAAATAAGGAAAAGAGGTTATTTTGAGAGCAGTTATAATAATCTGAAACTAGAGAAAAGAACAGATTAACTGGGAAAGAGTTTTTTCACTTGGTAACAAATTACCATTTTACAGATGGAGAAGCTAGGAATGGCAGGTTAAGTGAATCTGCCCAGTCGTAGAGGTGCTGCTGTCGGAGGTGGGATTTGAACTTGAGAGAAAATTATTACTTCTCTCTTATATTACTAACCATTTGTTAATTGAGACAAAGATTTTTTCCTTTTCTGTTTCCTCATTCAGAAATCAGCCCCCTTGTAGAATACTGAGCTGGCATCTAAAGGGCATTGCTAGACCTCTAGGTACATTTTTCAGTCTTGTTCATGACCCCCCGCCCAACTTGGTCTAGTTCTGGCTAGAGTGAGGATCTAATGTAGGTAAATTCCAGCCCATTATCCTCTGTTCAGACAAGTTTGGGTAGATGGTAGATCCCTTTGCCTAGATTATCCAAGGCTGGGGGTGGTCTGGAAGTCAAAGTAACATAATCTAAGTCAGAGTGCCCCAGGCCCCTCATTAGAATAGGTCCACTTCTCATTATAATATTCATTCTCTCATGGCTAACCTAAGTCAATTACTGAAAACACCCACTCTCCCAAGAGATATGTTGAGAGGCTTCCATGATTAATCTTTAGTTTATGAGAGGACAAATGATCATCTTTTTATTAACTATTCGCTAGTGATAATTAATAAAATGATTAATTACCCAGAAATTATATATCTCTCAAACTTTTCATTTGTTACCAACTCAAGTCTTCTTGACTCCAACTATACCAGTCCATGCATTGTACCACCTAGCTAGCTAACATTCTCCTTTAGACCCATTCACAAAATATCTCCTGAAAGTTTCAAAGGCTTTCCTCAAAAGTTTTTGATATTTCATAGATATAATGGATCCCTGAAGCTGTCCATCTGTTATTCCTCATCTTCATTACATGACATGTTAACGTATTTTTGCTTAATTTGAAGATCTTTTCCACCTGTTAATAAGCACATGTGACCTACTTAAATTTCATGGAAGCCTAAATCACATGTGGTGGGAGGATTGCTGAACAGATGGCAGAGGAAGAATGGAGCAGAAATGGGAGGAAGTTGGTGAGAGCAGTTAGGATGGAGGGGAGAGAGGACACAGGCAGGTACATCTGGTGTTGTGAGTGTTTGCTTGTGGGTATGCTGGGGGAAGACTTGGGAATGGCATTGTCAACTGCAGTGCTAATGTGTATTGACTTCTTGGTTATCATGATGGATTTGACTTTCTGGTGTTTGGATTTGGCTTTTCTGGTATCTGAATAAATGTTTTTCTTCTGCTTTCTATGTGGAGAGTTTGTTATACTTTGCAATTTAGAACTACACCAGCATATTCATAGTTGCCATTAGTGCTGTAAATGTTACTTTGGCAATACACAGGACCCACATATTTTTTCAATGATGCCTTTGCAGGACAATCTCCTTTTTTTCCTACTTCTTGTTTATAAATAAATAATAGAAATATATTACAAAAATATTTATGAATATATAATAAAACCCAAAATGTATCTTGTCATTGTTTTTTGCAATTTCTACAACTTTGATGATTAAATACTATGATGTTTCAAGATTTTAACTTTACAACATCACTATGAGAAAATGGTATCAGAAACTTCAGTTGAGAATTTAAATTTCCCCTCCCCCTCTCCCTTCTCTCCTTTTCTCTAACCTTCCTCCTTCTGCCTGGGAGCAACTTAGCATTACTGAAAACTGAGTAATTTTGCTAATGTCCATATCACTCATTTTCCATCTCACTCTCCTCTTCCCATTCACTTGTAAGTCCAGTTCACTGTCTATTTGTAGCAGATGTTCTAGACAGATGTACTCCTGCAACAAGCTAAAGAATGATAGTGTCTTATATTTGAAAATAAACTGTTGGATCTTCTAGTACAAACCCTCTCAAAAGCAATAATTCCCTCTATATTATTCAGTTTCACAAATATTTATGAAATTTCTGCTAGCGAATTTTATTGCAAAGAACTATGCTAGACCCCTCAGAGAGAAATCTGCAGCATTTAAATCAGTAAAGGTACCATCCCTCAGGGAGATTATGATCTAATAGATACGTATTTACACTATTGTCCATGCATACAGATACCCAAAGACAAGCAACTTAGCACAATGAGACATCCAAGTAAAACCTGAGTGAAAAAAATATCATGTTCTCCCTCCAGTACTGTGATCTCACTAAAACAGTTATTCTATCCACTGGTACAGATTATATAACCTACTCACATCTTTAGACTTCCTCATGACCAACATATAATCTAATGCTGGGTTTATACCCTTAAATCTTCCCACTTTGGTAGCTCTTCTCAATGCTTTAGTCTACACTGTCTTCTAAAACCCAGATCATCTTCATGCCACAATTAAGTATCAGAGTAGGAATGCAGCAGTCTAGCAGATAGGAGAATTATGTCATTCAAATTAAAAATAACTTCCTTTCTTGAAACATGAATTGATTGTTAGAAAAATCCTTGTAAACTGTTCATTACTGTAATACAATGATGGAAGAAATAAAAGTACATTTACTTCTTTATGTTTGCATACACACAGGGAATAAAGCACAAGGAAGGTGAATTTCTTTTGGAATAGCTCTGTTTTTGTTTTGTTTCTTTTACATGCTCTTCTTTATATCACGAAATAACCATGTGAATTGAGACAAATCTCCTTATGTATATGGGTTTCATTTCATTCCTTCCCTGCCAAATGAGGGAGTTGGACTAGATTATAACTTCTAGATCTATAATTTTAAGATTTATTATGTCATGTCCAACAAGAAACAGGAGAGATTTGTCAGGATGATAAAAGAGTGCATTACCCAACCAAAGAGAACATGGAATCTTTATCCCTGGAGAGCTTCAGGAAGTAAACGGATTATTTATCTATCCTACATGATTTAGCTTTTGAAGGCAGTGGGACCAAATGAAACTCTTGAGGTTTCTTCTTTCTTTATGATATTCAGTTCCCAAGACAATACGATTTAATAGTCTCTTGAATATAGTTTTGCTGCATGCTTTCATATATATGTGTGCGTGTGTATGTGTATGTATATATGTATGTATTTGTATATATATTTGCATATGCATATATATGTATATGTATGTGTATGCTTACAAATATGTATAATATTAAGCTATCATTTATGGCTCTTCCAGTGACAAAATAAGACTAAACTAGGTTGACCATAGGTCAGTGGACTATTGACCTCCAACTTAGATCATTGATCAAAGGTCCATAGGAAGGGACCCCAGAGATCAGAGTAGGTGCTTAATAAACACCTGAAAAATAACTGATTAATCCAAAATTCTCATTTTTACAGGTCAGAAAACTAGTATCTTCAGAAGTCAAATGAATGTTGATCACACACAGATCATAATAGAATGAACAGATCGAGGACACAAACCCAGGTCCTCTAGTCATAACTTTAGTACCCTTTCTAGAGCACTGCCAACTTAAAACATTTGAGCCAGTGATGACTTCAGCCCATAACAATGACGACGATGAAGATAATGATAGAATTCTGAAGTACTATTGCTTCTAGGAAGACAACATGCTACAATGGAAAGAGCGTCATCCCTTCCATTATCTCCTTTGATGTTTACAACCTGTGGGAGCTTAGGAAAGCCATTTAAAGGTTTGGGGCCAAAGTTTCCATATCTCTAAAATGAGTGGTATGGATTAGATGGTGTTAGAGGAAGAGGAGTCAGAAGAGGAGGAGGAGGAGGGGGGAAGGAGGGGAGGCCTGATTATCCTGTTAATATAAGAATGGTAGATGACTGCTCTGACCAAAAGCTTTGGCATGTATACACACCTACATACACACACCTCTACACATGTATGCACATGTGCATATACACATAGGAGAGAGAAAATGTTTGTAACATTTGTGCCATCATACTTTTTGACATTGGCTGTTTTAGATGAACTGTTATAGAAGGGAATGGTTTTCCCACTCTTTGCTCTTCTCAACTCTCCCACCCTGTAATTAGTCTTCTTAGCCCAAAAGAACAAAAATAGGATGACATTGAATATCCAAAATGGAGGCAACATGGAAGAGAGAGCCCTCCTTGTGGATTCAGAAGGCTGGAAATCCTTGTCCTGTGGAGTCCCTAACACTCAGTAGCTCTATGACCTGGGCAAATCAGTTAAAGTTCTCTGAATTTCAATTTCCTTATCTATCAGTTGGGAATAATACTTACTGTATCTACTTCTCAGTGCAATAGTGGGGATCAAGTGAGTTAATAAGTGTTCAAAATTATTTAGAAGCCAGTAAGTGCTGTGGAAGGTAATAGATCAGGAAGGTCAAGGTCATGGGGTAGAGTGCTAGACTTGGGTCAGAGAAATGAGTGTCCCTCAGATGTTTACTGATGTGTGTGTGTGCGTGTGTGTGTGTGTGTGTGTGTGTGTGTGTGTGTGTGTGTGTGTGTATGGGGCAGCTAGTGAGTTCCAGTTTCACCTCAGACACTTGACACTCACCAGCTGTGTGACCTTGGGCAAGTCACTTAACCCTAATTGCCTCATCCTGAGTCATCTCCAGTCATTCTGATAAATATCTAGTCACTGGATTCAGATGGCTCCAGAGGAGAAGTGAGGTTAGTGATCTGCATAGCCCTCCCCTCACTCAAAACAAAATCAAGTACAAGTCATGTCATCATTTTTTCTGATGGCATAGTCTTCTTTGGCAATGAAGGAGGAACACACACTGATTATGTGACCCCTAGACAAGTCCTTTGACTCCTCTAAGCTTCAGTAAATGGAGATAACAGTAGAACCCTTACAGGTCTGTTGCGAGGATCAAATGAGAGAGCATGCATAAAGTGCTTTGCAAATTTGTAATGCTACATAAGCTCTAACTACTTTCTCCTCCTCTTTCTTCTCCTCCTCTTTCTTCTCCTCCTCTTTCTTCTCCTCCTCCTTCTCTCCCCCCCCTCCTCTCCTCTCATTTTCTTTCCCCCTCCTCCTTTTCCCTTCTTCCTCCTCTGCTTCCTCCTCCTCCTCCTCCAACACCATCTAATCCATACCACTCATTTTACAGAGATGGAAACTTTGGCCCCAAACCTTTAAATGGCTTTCCCAAGCTCACACAGGTTGTAAATATCAAAGGTGGCACTGGAAGGGAAGACCTCAGGATCCAGAGCAAGTGCTCTTTCCGTTGTAGCGTGTTGCCTTCGGAGATGCAATATCCCCTCAGAATTATTATCATGAGCTCTTTGCTAAATGTCAGGAACATGGAGGAAAGCCAAGTGATTTTGAGTTTTCCAATTTTTACTCCTAGACTGCATTACTGCAGCCTTCATAAGTGGGCCAAATCTTCAAGAAAAAACATTTTTAATTGAACATTAAATGACTATTTCTGATACAGCAGAGAAAACAAAATCCTGCTGGCTTGTTGAAATAAGCAAGGATGTTGAAACATTTGAATAGATTCTGTTAGTATTTATTCAGCAAGCCTCATGTTTCCCCTTAAGGTTACCTTCCTCAATCTTGTTCTGACATCCAGACTCACTGGTTAGCATGTACAAAATTCAGTCAGATTCAGGAAGTGTTGGCGAGAAACCTTGGGCGCTATTCAGACAATTTGTAAGACTAAATACTTTTAAAATGGACACTAATTAAGAGTGGCTTGGTTTGACAACTGATGTCCTCTCTGTCATTAATCTCTATGCTAATACCATTTGATTGCCCCCACACATACGCATATTTCGAAGGGAAGAAACCGATTTTTTTTTTCATTTGTGTGGTTTCACAAGGTCGCCTCTGAAAGATCTCACAAGTATTTTAATTTCAGCTAGGATGAGTATAAAACAGTTCTCTTTAAGAGGCTAATTTTAAACTTCAAAACCTTTAGAGACCTAAATGTGTTTTACAAAATTCTCTCCCATTTCTTTCCTCTAGCAAAGATCACACAGTGTTATGTTTCTGCCTGTAAAGGATTGGGTATGTAAATTGAAATAGAATATTTGAAGACAGACACTATCTAGAAATAGGACAAAAATGGTCACAAGGGTTCTTCTTCATTAAGACATTTTAGAGTTTAGTGCTCAGTATGAAGCTAATTTAAACTGAAAGAATTTTTGTACCTTGCTCCTAGAATAAGTTGTCTATAAATGCATAAAGTTTTACAAATGAGATGTGTGTGCTTCAGATATAGCAAGGTGCTCAGCACTATGGGTACAGAACATTCCTTAAATATCTTCTTTGATGTTAGATTCTGCAAATTAAGCATTAAAAATGAAAATCCTAGAAACCCTAAGAAAAATTAGAGCAAGTAAAATATAATTTAATGAATCCCCTATGTGTCAGAAAAAGGTACTTCAAATAATTTGATTTTTTTGAAATAAAATACCTTATGTCCCTTGTCCTCAAGATGTGATTCAAGCCAGCTCGAGTCCCTAATGCTCTCAGCTTTCCCTAGTTTCCAGAAGACAATTGATCTTTTTTTTGCCCCTGGCCCCTGAAGAATTTATTATCTGTATCACTTACCTTGCAACTTAATCCTAATTTATCTTGAATTACTATCTAAACTGTTTCATTTGCATGCACCTTGTTCCCCCCAGTAAAGCTGTTTTTTGAGTTCATAATGTCCTAAAACCTATAGCTAGAAAGGGCCTCAGTGGCCACTAATCCAAACTTTTCTTTGTGAATGAGGAAATCAAGGCAAATTAACTTGCCCAAGCTCACACGGAAATGAGTATCAGACATGAGATTTGAGGCTCAGCACACTTTCAAGAGTATCACAGGCGCTAGACTATGTTATAGTTACTTCCTCTACCTTTTCTATCCTGCCTTAAGGAGCCAAAGTCTCCCAGTGCATCCTGGGTCATCTCCAGTCATCCTGATGAATATCAGGTCACTGGATTCAGATGACTCTGGAGGAGAAGTGAGGCTGGAGACCTGCACAGCCCTCCCTCACTCAAAACAAAATCAAGTGCAAGTCATTTCAGCATTTCTCTGATGACATGGTCTTCTTTGGCAACAAAGGACGAACACAACAGATATAATACTATAGTCGAAAAAACTAAGTAGTACAGAAAACAGAGCCCTGGGCCTGGAGTTAGGAACAGTCCAGCCTCAGGCACTCACTGGCCTGTAATGCTTGTCAAGTCATTTAACTTCCGTTTGTCTCAGTTTCCTCATATAAAAAATTGAGATAATAATAGTGATAAATAGAGATAAAAACTGAGGTAATAATAGTGCCTATATCCCGGGGTTGTTGTGAGGGTCAAATGAGAATATTGTCAAGCACCTACACATGATGCCTAGCACATAGCAGACTGTATAATTTCTAGCTGTTGTTACTACTAGTTCTACGATGTTGTTTAGACAGGTTTTTCCTTTTGTCCTAATCCTGATGACTCTATTGGGGGTTTTCTTG